>JAPMOR010112518.1:71376-144480 GCA_026543865.1 Argiope aurantia
AATCCCCACGTGACGTCACTACATACATTTTTTCGTGCGCGTTTGTCGACGAAAGTGTAGACGGAATTTGGCCGTGTGATAAGGCCTTTAGATGTTTACTCGTGAAGTTATGGCAAAAAACATACCTGTTGCTTAAGTTTTGCACACCAGTGTAATTGATTTAGCCATTCCTAATGTCAATATACCTTTTCAAGTGCATTGTGGTACATTAGATTATGGAGTAGGAAGTTGCCTAACTCAATAAGATTCTAAAGAAAACTATAAGCCTATTGCTTTTGCTAGTCAAAAAAGTTAAACTCCTCTCAGCGGAATTGGACTGATATTAAAAAAGAAGCAAGGACAGGGCTATTTGTGTTGAACAAATTTGATAAATGGATCTATGGCGCTAGAGTCGAAATTATTCCAGTTCATAATCCCTCAAAATATATGTACTAAACTACACCAAAAAGTCCTAAATTAACCCTTTAGGATCTGGCATTGCAAAGATAGAATCATTCTATTACACATAGCTCAAGTGTGCAGCACAGAGGTGCTGTTGTGTTATGAAGATTAGATTGAGAATTATATCAATTGTTATTTCTATTATTAATGTTTTGTACGAATATTGGAGAAAAGTGTCAGCGAAAGTTTTCTCGTGTGTTGGTACCTCTTATATCTAAACATTCAATTATTTTCTGAGTAATGAGAAAGACACAGTCATTGAACTTGTTTTGCAATTTAATGAACAGTATTTAAGTGCTGAACTTGCTGTATTTTTTATATTACTATACTATATATATTTCTTCATTGTTTTTCATTTAATATGTACAAAATGTCTCCGGTAATTACGAAATTAAGCATTCGTATTATGCATTTTGAGCCTGCTATGTCATAATGTAAGGTATTATATAGTATTTACATTGTTCCATTCCATTCAATTCATGTGTTGGGGTAAAATCAGCCACAAGTGGGTAATTTTACTCTTAGGCGGGACGTGTAAGGCAGCGCTATTATGTATTATCCCAAAAGCTTGGCGAAGAAAAATTAGTCACAAACAGGGAGGAAAGAGAGGGGAGATGGAGGAGAGAGTGAGAGGCAGAAAAGGATACGATTTTTTGCGTATTTATATGCAAATGTGTTGTGTTCCCTTAATCAAAAGTATCAATAAATAATCTTGGGACAAACTGCAAGTCTTCCTTGTCCCCGATCGCCATTCACAAATTTACTAATCTATATATGGTATAAAATTAAGTCTCTTGAAAGCGTTTGTATGTTGGAACCATAAAAAGTCGAGAAATAGTTAAAGGATATTGGAGATATTTATAATATTTTGTAGAGCATTTATTGGGGAAGGTTTTAGTATATTAAAGTCATATCAAAATAAAAAAGTAGTTTTATAATTGCGATTTTATTTATTCCGCGCATGCGCAAAAACCTCAAACTGCGCATGTGCAAATAGCAAGAACTGTGGTATGCATAGGCGATACATTTCCTTGTTTACCTCTGTTTGTTAGTCAATCACGTCAAAACGGTAGAACGGAATTGGATGAAATTAAGCACAGAGATAGATTACAGTCTGGAATAGGACATAGGCTACTATTTATTCCGGTTAATTTTTTATTAATTAAAAACTAACTTTCCCGCCAAAAATCTTTTCATTTCCCCACCGCCACATGAGTAAGGCTTCAGTCTTTTCCCTCCAACGCTAACGAGGATAGGCCTAACATTTTTCGACCTCTTATTTCAAACGATTCTGTATTTTTTTCTTAGTGTTTGATACATTTAAAATTAAACATTGTTAATGAATCGATCTTTCGGATTCATTTTTAAGTACTTTTAAATTAAAATAAAATAGAATAAAGGAAATTAAAAATTTCTAATCTGCATTGCGTTACCCCAATTGGCGTTGAAAATTCACTCATGCGCAGTTTGTTCTTATTGTTGACAACTGTATTTTCACTTTAACTAAAAGTTTAAAAATTATGTGTATTATACTGTTATAGCTAGCTCAATCGATAAATAAAATAGACTTGAATTTTAAAAAATAGACTTGATTTGAACCTTCTGATAGCCCAACTCCGCAAGGACCGCAATATAGCTCTGGCTGTAGCTTCCTCGGGCATTGCTGCAACTTTGCTTAATGGTGACCGGATGGTACATTGCGTTTTCAAATTGCCGCTTAATCTTGCAAGCAAAGATACCCCAACATGCAACATCACCAAAAACAACGACCGGGGAGTCCTTTTTCAGCAGTGCAAGTTAATATTATGGAACGAGTGCACAATGTCGCACAAGCATGCATTAGAGACGTTAAACCGCAGCCTGCCGGACATCCGTGGCAACCAGGCGGTGATGGGCAGCGTTGTCGTTTTGCTCACGATGACCCGTTTGCAATTTTAGTGAGCACTTTAGGACTATCAAACCCCCTCCAGCTGTGGGATAAATACAAAGACGCTTTATCAAAAGATATCGTGCATAGGCTGGATGGCACTCACAATGACTTAATCAATAACGGAGCTTAGGTATTGATTGAGGCGCAAGATGCCTAGGTCCGTTCTCATACATATACATCAAAATTTTCACGCGAATGAAGTAGCGGGTAATAGCTAGTATGTTATAAGTAAAAGAACAAGTATTATAGTTATATAGGAGAAAACGTGTCTAAAATCTTTAAAGTATTGTTTCAGTACAAAACGAATTTTGTTTTATAAAATGAAAAAATTCAAAATATAATACAAGCAATTATTTGATGTTAAAACATTTTTAGTACAAAGTTTAAAGTATTAAAATAAATACCAGGTGTTTCAAAAATGACCGGCATATTTCAAAAATCGATAAAAACTAAACGGGCAGCGATAGAAATACACCGTTTGTTGAAATATGCTTGGGATAACAGTAAATTTTCAAGCAGACAAACTTGCAAAATTAGTTACAATTTACAACAACAGATGGCGCTGCAGGCGATTTGAAAGATATAGAAGAAAACGCAGTCTATGAGTTCGTCATTCTATAAGTCGTCTTTCTGCTTAAAGCGTGTGCTGTTCACAGATTACCGGTTTGTTGTGAAAAAATGGTTTATTCCTTAGAACAGAGGATTTTTCTGGTGTTAGAATTTCGCCGCGTAGAACACGGTGTTGTTGCAACAAGACGAAGTTTTCAACGAAAGTTTAATGTAACCAAAGGACCGAAAAGCGATACAATAAAGGATCTGTTTGAAAAATTTCAACGGACTGGGAATGTGAAGGATGAACGTGCAGGAAAGATAGGGCGACCGCGTACGGCAACCACAGAGGGCAATGCTCAGCTTGTGCAACACGTGATCCAACAGCGGCCTCGGGTTTTTATTCGCCGTGTTGCAACTGCGGTCCAAATAAAGCCAACGTCCACGTATCGTCTCTTGCGCCAGCGTTTACACCTCTATCCATACAAAATTCAAATTCGGCAATCTCTCAGCGCTGCTTCCATGAATGCTCGAGAGACATTCGCTAACGATATGGTGCAAAGGATTGAAGACGGCGATATCCATGCGGGCAGCATTTGGTTTATTGACGAAGATTATTTTTACCTGGACGGCTTCGTAGAACTGGCACATATGAGGAACCGAAAAACCCATGTTGCAGTCCCATCGTCCATACATCCGAAAAAAGTAATGACTTGTGCCGCCATTTCTTCCAAAGGACTCATTGGCCCACTTTTCTGATCCGCAACGATTACTGCACCACGCTATCTGGACATTCTTCGTGGATTTGTGGCGGTACAAAATGCCTTAGAGGACACTGCGAACACTTCGTGGTTTATGCAAGATGGTGTCCGGTCACATCGCACGGCCGGCGTCTTTAATTTCCTGAACGAACATTTCGATGATCGTGTGAATTGCTTGGGACTATCCTACACATGCAGGAAGCGGCGTGGATTAGCCTCTCTATTCACCAGACAGGAACCCCTGTGACTTCTTTCTGTGGGAATGCTTGAAAGACCAGGTGGACCACCACAATCCAGAAACAATTGAACAACTGAAGCAATACGTCTGTTCTGCATGTGAAGCCATCCGACCTGAGACGTTTACACGGGTTTCTGCTCATTTCATTCCGAGACTACGCCATGTTATTGCTGCGTATGGTGAATATTTGGAAAATATCGTACTTCAAATTTTTCCAGACTGCAGCGTCATCTGTTGTTGAAAATTGTAACTAATTTCGAAAGTTTGTCTGTCTTAAAATTTACTGTTGTCTCAAGTATATTGTAACAAACGGCGTATTTCTATCGCTGCCCGTTTAGTTTTTATTGATTTTTCAAATATACCGGTCATTTTTGAAACACCCGATATAAATGATGAATAAAAAAAAAGAGGGATTTTAAGAGAAATATTTTAAATATGAGAGCAACTCATTTCCAAGAGTAGTTTCTTCAATAAGTGTTCTACAATACGATGCAATAAGGAACATTTAACTCTTTGCACTCCAAAAAGTAATTCGATGCATAATTATTTACCTAATACAAGGGCATGTTTATTGCTTAAAAAATAAAAATAAATAATTGTTTTAAGTGGAATTTCTCCAAAAAAATTAATTTACATCTTCTTATCACTATAGGTATTTTAACAATGGAAATTAAAAATAAACATATAAATAAATAAACGTCACAGAAGGAGTGCAAATAGAATGAATAATTGATAAATCAGAAGTTTTACTATATGACACATATTGGAAATTTAATGTTGAATGCTAAAAGTTTTATTTTACTGTCAGAAAAAAAGGAGGGCTAGTGATGGAGAAAAATAAATATCAGAATAGTTTTTTGCAATATACTGTAATTTGTAAGCACTTCTTGTGAAATATTTTTCGTCCAGCGGCGATAACAAATACAGAAATAATAACCATAACATGGAAATGTTAATAAATATAAACCAAATAATACCGTTTGTCATCAAATACATTTAAATTTTATTAATGTTATCTCAAATTACATTAGTTACAATTATCTCACACATTTCATTCTTAATTAAAACAGTTATCTCTGTCATTACACCATTTCTAAAATATTCATATTCGTAAGGCTTACAATTGTAGTAATAAAGGCCTTTTAGAACGATTTCCATTCGCAAACCCGCTCCAGACGAACTGAAATTATCGGATTAGGGGAGACCGGGGCAGGTTAATACCAATTTTTTTTTCCGAATTTTTCTAATTTTTTTGGTAATGATTAAATAGCTGATATATGCACCAAAACATTCTTACATCCTTTAGATAGTATAAAACGGAATTAATAACAGCTTGATTAAAAAATAAGCGAGCAATATCGAGTTGAATGAGCTAATTCCATCGGTGTCAACGTGCCCCGGGGCCGGGTTATATTGACACCATACGCGGGGCGAGTTGGCACATTATATATTCGTATTTTTCCTTCTCATACTGTAGGTATTTATCTAAAAAGATTATATTATATATATATATATATATATATTAACTAGGAACTTTTATTGAATTAAAATTTAAATAATTAAGTGTAACTAAAAATTGCACATATTATCTGCACATATGCTTTGATTTAGGAACATTTAACCAAGGTACAACTAACATTGCAAAAATGTTTTTGTGTCTTTGTCGCTCCAATGTTTTCTTTAGTTTTCTTTCTCTGCATTTAGTCTTTGGCCACTTTCCTGTTAAGGGTCTTTCTTTCTTCATTTTTATTGTTCAGGCAGGACATTAGTTTTGATTTTCACAACTGCTTTTAATTTTTTTTTTTATCTTAACGGCTTGTTTTTCTGCCTGAAGTGTGTCCTTCACTGGGGTATCTGTCAAAATAGTACCCTGCCTCTTCCTTCGCCCTTTTCTTGTTCCTTGTCTTGTACCAGCCTTTGGTTAATGGTCATAGTTCTTCCAACGATGAAACAGTATCTGGGATCAAAACTTCGGCATCTGGGGATGATAAAACTTGCAATAGTTGAGTGTCATTTCTTTCATGCTCTGCTTTGGAAATTTCATCGGGATCAGTAGGCATCAGATTAGAACAAATACAACCTAAAGCTGATGAATCGCTCTGAGATATATTAGATTTGGCTTGAGGACGGTCTGTAACGTAACTGGGAAGAAATTCTGAATCGGGAAATATGTCTGAATTTCAGTGGACTTATTCCAGTAGCGGTAAAGCCGGCTGTTATATTGCTCTCGGTGGTAGCCAGAGGGACAGCAGTCGCTATGATACCTGGAATATCGTTAATCTTCATTGTTTTTCCAGAATTGTTTCTATGCCATGAATCACATGTACTGTTCACGTATTTCTTTAGCGGGCCATACACACTGCGATCCAGAGGTTGCAGTTTTGTGCGATCCAGCTGCAGTGAGGTGGAAAACTGCACACTGCGATCCAGCTGCAGTGACGTGGAAAACTCAGCACCACAACTCCGTTCGCTTTCAAATAATTGAGCGCTGAAATCGAAAGATGAGAGTCATGATTGTTCAGTAGTAGTAGTGTAGGTCTTTCCTTTGTCGACTTCGTGTACAGGACGAAATGTTCAGCAAAATGCATAAAATGCTCTTCCTTCATCCATCCTGATGGATTGCAACATCTAGTGCTGCCTGTAAGTGCCCCATTGAAGGAGGAATCTCTGAAATTCACACGTGGAAAAATGAAGAGAGGAGGAATCTTATTTCTTATAATAGATAGAGCAACAACCAATGTGACAAGAGTGAGTTCCTCTTTTTGCAGATGTCATTTTGCCAATCTGTTTAAATCCCCTCCGAGCTACCACCCGGTCGGGTTTTTGAACAGTTGAGATCCCTGTCTCATCCATATTCCATATATCCGCAGGTTCTGCTTGTTGATTTTCTTCCGATGAACCAGGCACAAATTCCGTTTTAATGAAATAGCAAACTGGTACGCAAATTTCCGTACTTCTTTCGAACTAAGACCAAAATAAACATCTGAAGCCCGTTTTGCATATTCTGCGAGATCTGCTTCCACCTGAACGCTGAAAAGTTTTCGTGTTGGCAGATAGCTAAAAAGTCAAAGGATAATCACCCCCAGCTTTTGCGCAGTAGCGTTTTAGGGAACGCAAAGGTATCCCATACTTTTCGGCAGCCTTTGAATATGACAATTCTTTATGCAATATCGCTTTTACTGCTTCCACAATAACGACCCGGGGGGTCGAAGCTCGGTTTGTAGTCCTCTTTCTGTTTCTAACCGCCTGGCTTGGTGCCAACATGCCCCATCACGGCATTTTGAATTTGATTCCATTTTTGATTCAGAAATACTAAATCAATTAAGATGCTTTCTCACAAATACGTTCATGAATAACAAAATACTAAATGTAACATGCAAGAATTTTCATTGCTAATATTGTACATTTTAGAAGAAAATCAAGTGAGTAGTAATACTTACTTTTCAAAGCAAAAAACAATTTGACCTCTAGTGTCTGTAGATCCAAATGAAACTAACTGAAAACTTCTGAGCGTATGAAGCATACTTTCTGTTTACTCTGTTCCTGTTTCTACTGCCATTTAGTGTTTTTTACCTGCGTTATTAGCAAAGTGCCTACTTGCCCCGGGTGCCAATTAGCCCTGGTCTCCCCTACTGTTAAATGTATATTCTGCCTGTCTTAGTTTATTAGACCTACATATGGTGACCTTAGTAAGCATTCAGTTTTCCGAATTCTAAAGATTCTGGGCCCAACGAGAATAATAACTTTAATAAAGATTTTTAAAAAAAACTTCACTTTTCGGCAGCAATAAACCAGAAATGCATTTCTGGTTTTTTGCAGTTTGCATTCAGAAATTACTAAATTTCATTATTTTATAGCGGTCTTGAATACGATGATTAAACTTTGGATTCTGATCTTGTTCTTATAATCCGTTTAACAATGATGCTTAAAATAGCAGAAGAGGTAGATTGATTTGAATTTGCACGGCTAAAAAAATTGCTTTCGGTTATTGAATTGGACAATAAAAAGATTTAGCAGCTTTTTGGCGAAATCTTGCTTGAACAAAATTTTATCGAATTATTCGAAAATTTAAGGATGCGATTTATAGCTCACCAGCTTAAATGCAGCAAATTCTACCTGTAGATCATGGTTTGCAAGCTTTATTTAAAATTGCCAATGGCGTTTTCTAAATTTCAAATGAAGATTTGGCTATGTTTACTTATTTTTAACAATGAAATTTAACTAAAATTGAAAAACGACTTTCCAAACCAGAAGTTTAGCGCATATTCCTTTCGCGGAAAAGAAAGTGTGGTTCGAAATTTTAACAAATGGAAGCATTGTTGGTGTCGTTTTAAGTATCGAAATAAGACAAAGGGACGCGAACAACAATGCACATATGACTGGGAAACCTAATTCAGTCTTCCGTTTCGGCGTTGATAGTAAAGAAGAGCCCGATAAATACTTTATTTGATTACCGATCTGAAATTATTTGGTTGACATATGCTTTGCAGTTGGTAATAGGTTTTATTATTTAACCCTTTCTAGGGCAGTGGGAAGTATGCTTCCCACCAAATTTATCAATCTTTGTATGAAATTATGTAGGGTGGCATAAGTTCTGACAAATTTTTTTAGAAAGACAGAAACTTAGAGGCTTCAATTCTTTATTTCAGACAAAATGATGTGTCTTGATTTGTTACTTAATTATTAATTAATCAAATTAATTAATTAATCATATTGAATTTATCTAATAATCTAAATGAATCCCTTTTCTTATTCTAATTTCAAGCCTAAAAGTATTTTAACATAATATGACAAGAAAAAAATGGCCCTTTAAAGGGTTAAAGAGTAACAAAATTTTTCCTTCTTTTAGTTTAGTTTAGTTATATAAACGTCCCGTTGTACAGCAACACTAAATTTTTCCTTCAAAATGTGCATTATATGCGGCAAACGGCAAAACCTATAAAACTAACACTTCAACACTAAATTAAACACCAAGAATTTGAGATTAAAGCGAAAATTTCAGTGGCCTTTCATTCTTATATGAATTTTAAAACCTATAATAGGATCAGACATTATTCAGCATTACAACTGGTGATTGGATATAAAGCAACAGAAACTACTTTGAGACAACACAATCCAATAATTTTAGTTTAAAAGAAAGTGTTTCTGCAGAATAATTTTAAGTCGTTTCGTTAATATATGTGTGGTGTCCAGAGCATCATCCTGCTGGCGCCGCTTGTGTCATCACTCAACAGCCAAAACGAAGCCATTTCATTCCCGCCAGTAGAACTCTGTATTCAGTTATGTAAAAGTGTTCGTCGATGTAAAACGGCCCAGCCGTTCGTCAAGTTCATTAAATTCATTTGTTATTATTTAGTGTGTGATTCTTGTAATATGAGCCATCTCTAAGTACTCATCTCAAGCGGGCTTTTCCCTAGGGCCAGTGACAATTTGATTTGATATATTATCCGGTTAATAAAGGCCTGTTTTTCAAGCTAGAGTTAACACGTCTCTACATGTGGGGGCCCGGTCCCGGATGCACTGACCGCGGAAATAGATAATAGTAATTTCCGGTAAGAATCCGGAAATTACACCATTAGTTCTTCGGTTCGGCAGTGGACGGAGAATTGTGAAGTTCCTGTAGAAAACGGATATAATTGAAGAAGAACAGGTAGGATAATTTTCTATATCATTTTGAATAAAGAATCTTGCAAGCATTTATTTTAAGTTTTGTATACTTGAGAATGACTTTTTCAAGAAAAAGAAACTGTTTGAAAGTGTGTATCTTAGGAATTTTTGTTTTGAAGAAATATTAGCGTCGTTATTATATTAGCATTTGTTATTACAAAAATATAGGCAAATTCAAAATGTTTAAAAACACAAAAAAGAAAGATTTAATTATTGTCGCTGAAGCAATAGGTGAGGTAGTTCCGGAAAAAACAAATATTGTGCAGCATAAACAAATTATAAAAAATAGCAAGCGGCTAAAGATGATTTGGAATTTGTTAAAATTATCATCTCAACTGTAGAGGAACACGAAGAAATAGAGGCAGAGGGGCGCGGTGAAGAGGCAGAACAAGCGCGTTTCTCCACTTTTGGTTTTCAGTTTCACAAGTCTGATGTTTCTATATGGAGATGTGAAGACTTCGATGACTTTGCTCAAAGGTCAGTCCATTCTTTTCATATTGTCATTAAATATCAGAACAAAGTCTCCAATCTTGTAGATGGAGAGCTGCTTATCTTTCTTTCAAATTGTCTGAGCTGTCCCAAACATTCAAAGCGAAAGTGTTTTCTTAGATCTTGTCGTAATCTTTGGTGATAAGCAAATCCTTTATTTAGATATTTACTATCCAGGAGATCTAGATCAGGTATTTCAAGGTCGTCCATGGATGACACTTTCACAGTCACATAAGACAATTCTTCAATTATTTTCACATAAGACAATTCTTCAATTATTTTCACATAAGACAATTCACAATTCTTCAAAATTTCGATATGTTTGTTCTAGAACTATACGTAGGATTCGTTTGTCAATACCGATTAAACGTTCCCAAAAGCCACCCCACCAGGGTGCAGACGAAGGAATGAACTTCCAGTCAATTTTATTCACAGTACTGTATTTGATTACTGTCTCCCAGTTAATCTTTTTGATGAGGTTATTCGCTCCAACTAAGTTTGTACCACTGTCTGAATAGACAGTAGCTGGTCTACTTCGATGAGCCACGTATCTGTGGAATGACTGCAGGAAACTTTCTGTTGATAATGAAATGATCAGGCCTAGATGCACAGCTCTAAATACTGCACATGTATAAATAACAATCCAGGACTTCTGATTTCACTTTAGATAGAGAGGTCCTTCAAAATCGACTAATATAATTTCAAACACAGAAGCCACTAAGTTACACAGTTCTTAACATCTTTGCGGACAGTTTTACGATATTTCAGTATCCAGAATTCTTCTCTGAGGTGGGTCACCACTATTTGAATACCTGCATGACCTAGAGAGCAGTCTTTCTAGCGGCGTACAAGTTTTTCAACTATTGAATGCTCACTTGATAACACGATAGGAAATTTAAAGTTCTTTAAAACGTCCTAAAATGACAACCTTGCCTTAATTCGGAATCTGTAAATATTTGGAGTTTCTGAAGCCGCTTATCTTGTGACCCTGTGAAAGATTCTCGATGAGCTATATTACTAAAGAAATTTTAGATCAATTTCAATCTTCCACAGTTATGTTTCCGAATTTTCTTAAGATCCTTTTCACTCTACAATTATCTACAAATCGGGTAAGAGGTGTAAATATCATAAATTTTATCTCCCTTCTCCGCTTTGGTGACACTAACGACTGTTTTCCTTTTTTTCCGTGTTGATAATTTCTTCGTCGGGGAAAATAGTGTATTTAGGCCAACATTCACGAGAGTTTTTAACCAAGGAGGTCCTAACCAACAATAAGACTTGGCCAGATTTTCGAAATTACAACCTCGAGAAGGTAGATCAGCTGGATTCAATTGCCCGGTTATATGATTCCAATCATCTCGATCACTCAAAAGACGAATTTCTTTTACACGATTGAAAACAAAAGTAGACCAGTTTCTATTCTTTTTTTATATAATAAAGATAATTACTGGAATCAGACCAATATCGCATAACAATTTTCTCTATTCCTTAACTCTCTTTTATGGAATGACACAGTCTTGCACTTATATTGCATGCTAAAAGCTCTAGTCTAGACACCGACAGATATTTGAGAGGAGCGACCCTTGTTATATATACCCTGTATCAATTGGCAATCGGTTGAATTGCTACCTTCAATCCTCAAGAATGTGTAAGCAACATACGCCTTCTCGGAATCAAAAGACGTGCAGTGTTATATTGATGCCCCTTTCATTTTTGTTTAGACAACTAGGAATAGAATTATCATTTAAAAATTTGAGTTGCTCATTTCACATTGCAAATTTCTTGGCCACCCAAGATGGAAAATTAGTATCCCAGGATAATTTTAACTTCCAGCATTCTTATAGTAGCAATTTTGGTATCAATTTTTCGGGGCAGGTAAATCCAATGGGATCAAAAATTTTGTGAATAGTCGACAAAATAATCCGTTTAATTACTGGTTGATCGGCTGTAATGGAATCTAAATTTCTCAAATCAACAGACAGGGAGTCAGTATTAATTTCCCATTTTAAGCCCAAAACATCGACGGTGTTTGTTTCTGTTTGGTCAGATACCTTTTCTTTATTCATTTTATTCAAATGATATTCAAGAGTTGCTCCCAGTAAGAAAGAGCTGGAGGTTATTCCGAAACCTTCCTTCGGTGCTGAAAAATTTTAAAGTTTTCTTTCTGCCCATCCTGCTATCACAAAAAATTTAAATAAGGTCTATCATATTCATGGAATTTTATCTGTAAGAATGCCTTTTCGTTGTCGGCAGTAATTCCATATTTTCCTATCCTAAACCTGTTTAAAACGGGGGAAATCAGTTCAACCAAATTGGGCCCCTTCTCTAAGCAATCATTTATTGATGGTGTATTTTTACCTCGGGCAGATCCATCGAAGGCGGACCTGATCTTCGTTGTGGAGTTTTCTTCGATAACAGGGCGATGAGGTAAGTAGTCCTCAGGTTCTGAAATATCTAACTTCTCAATAATACCCTGATCCAACCAATCATTAAAAATGTTTTCGTATACCTCTATTTTTCCTAAATTCTTTAAAGATTTGATGGAATTTACAAGTCTTTTTTCAGAAATGTTTTTGCAGTTTGTTAGGGGGGATGTCCTTCCAAACAAGGTAATCGTACTTGATACCTCCCTTCTTCATTTCTGGTTACAGTTCGAAAAAAAAAAATGCTCTTTTGCTAATTGTTCCAATTCTTCCCTAGTTTTCTTTTCACTTGGATCACAAATTCCAAGTGTGTCTAATCGCCATAAATCTAAGATGATTGTATTATTAATATGACAGGATAAAAGTACTGTCATTCTTTTCTATCTCATTTGTCTTTCCCATCAGCGTCCAGCCTAATTTAGTTCCTACACAGACTACTCCTGAACTAAGTTGCTTTATCTCTCATGTGAAAAATTTACCTGCAACATCAGCCCCAATTAATAAATGAATCTCCAATGGAGAAGATTTATACAATAATTGGTCATCATAAGCATGCACTACATCAGTTAAAAATATTTTATTAGATTTAAGTTCTCTCACATAGGGCGACAATTTCACTCTAGAAATATTGGAACCAATTTTTTCCTGATCTAACACCTCAAAATTACAATGGTAACAATTATCTACATTACTTAAGCGTACCAGATACTTTTTATGGTTTTCCGCTTTTTCAATACCGCTAAATAAATAATGCAAAATGGATTCCTCACTGATAACTACACAATTCATTCTTTCTGCGGCGTATTTTGATATGAAGGATCTTAGAGACCCTGTATCATAGAGACACCGAATTAATTTAGTTCCACTGTTCCCACGAATTTGAACTAATGTTTGTAAATAAACTTGACGTAAGGATGTTTTATTAGTTAAAGAGCTGCTTTTTCTTCCGAATTTTTTTCATTATTTTTATTACCGCACATTCATCATTCCCATTACACATGATAGGTAAATGTTTCCCAATGTATTTAGAACAATTAATTGTTTGCTTACAGAAACGAGCAATATGTCTGTGTTTGGAATTTAAGCATCGAAAACAAATTCCGCGGTTTAAAAAAAATTCGATCTTTTTTTCGTATGTTAAACCCTTCGCAAACCTACTATCTTGAGTCATATGCGATTTATCGCAAAAAGCGCATTCCTAATGTTTTGAATCAACCGGATACGAAAATTTCTTCTCGAATTCTTAAATAAATCAAAACCCGATGGCCTATTTGCTTTTTCACGAATATGATGATTCAGCATTTTTTTATATTTTTCTAAATTGAAAGAAGAACGCGCAATAATCCATTTTTATTCCGATTCGATTTCCTTTTTAAGAAAATTTAAAGATGAGTCACTCCCTGAACTTTCTGCTGCAATTAATTTAGTTTCACTGCGTTCGTAAACTCTCAATAAATCGCTTGGTAAACCAGATTTTACAAGAGGATACTTGAAAAGTTATCTTCAGCAACTCCTAATAATTTTAATGCTTTTAGTTGTCCTTCTAAAGTATCATAAAGTTAAACTAAAGAATACTTTTGATCGTCATCTGACCGCGGTTCAAAATTACGAGGTCCGTCCCAAAATAGCCGAAGTGTTGCTTCAAACGGGACGTTAATATAACTAAGCCAAACCAAACCAAACCAAACCTTGAGGATTCGCGTTATTTATGATAACTGAAAGAAGCTCTCTAATGTAAACTTCGATCAGAAAATCATCTCTTCCGAAGCGCTGCTTTAAACACTTGACAGCTTCCTCATAATTTTTTCCTGTTGGCGGGAAAGATTCTACTAATTGCCTTGCTGGCGAACACTTTTGTGCTGATTGCAACAAATATTGAAATTTGTCATCATCTACAATATCTTCATCTTCATGGATCTTTTTTTAAAGTGATCCCACCATTGGAACCATTCTTTAATGTTTCCACTAAATTGTTTTAATTCCAGCTCTGGAAGTCTAAATATGCTTACATTACAGTAACATCTGGTTTAGATTTTTCTAAAATTTAATGTTTTGAAATCTGACACATTCCTTAATTTTAAGTAATATTCCAAGCTAGTGGTTAAACGGGAAGCGAACTCATCATAGGTCTCATTTTACTGATACACATTCTGAAATTCTCTAGACAGGACTGAGCTGTTGGGGGAAATTCTCTCAGCACATTTTCTTTAACTTTCTCATATTTATTTAGATCATCATCATCTATGTATGGGATTATATTAGACGATCTTTCACCTAGTACGTTAAGACGAATCTCAGATTTATATTTCTCTGATACATTCTTTACAATAAATGCTCGCTCTAAAGATTTAAAAAAAAAAAAAAAAGGTTTGCTTGATACTTTAATTGTTAGAGTTCTAATACTCTTTACTAATGAGTCTAAGGAATCATTTGGCTTAAATGATTTTGCGTTATTTTTCTTTGTTGCCCCGGCATGAATTCGCGCTATTTCAAGTACAGTTTTTACTCTTTCTAACTTCTCAAATTCTAATTCATTTCATCTTCTGCCTTGCGCTATTCAACAATTAAATCTGCAATGCTTCTTACAGTTTCAGGATCAGTTTTAAATTTATCGCTTTTTTAATCATGTCAGTTCTAAAACTGTCATTTCATCACTTATATTCAAACCAAGTTCTCTGGTAATAAGCCTTAAATTATTCTTTCTACAAGTCTTAAGCATTTTGAAATGAGATATAGTCAATAAAGGAAACAAAACAATTCTACTTCTTATGGAGAATTTTTATCCACAAGAAATATCAGTAACTCGAGAATCGAAACTGTTTCACTCCGTACGAGTGGACCACATGTCATCGACGCTCATAAAAAGAACTCAAACTCATTAAATAAAGGCTCATTTAGCGGACTGTAATTCACTTTTGATTCACACTCATTAATTTGACGTGAGCCGATGTTACACACATCTCTACTCGGCTGCTCGACGCTCAATACACTGTTTTAACAACAAACTCTTGTGTCCTACAGATGGCGCGATGGTAGTATGCACAGATAGATTTTTATGCTCTATAACTTTTATTTACATCAATTTAAGGAAGGGATGAGAGGTTTTCAAATATTCTGGGAAGGGATCTCCTGAACCCATTTTACTTTACCTTTCCAATCTAGAATCAAAACTCACCCCACTGGTCAATGACCTATGCTCAGATTCCCCATGGCCTGTGGTGCAGCAGATCACGCCATATTTGCTGCCGTAAAAACGCAAAAATCCGTTGATCACCAGAGGACTTAGAGTGCTACGGCTCTACCTGGGAAATGTAAAAGCGTGGATATCAAAGGGTAGCAATTTGACGGACGACAGAATACTCTTCATGGGATACAGCGTCACTTGTAAGAGAGCATGAGGCCAGAATGCCTGGTTCGTACCTCAAAACACCCAGAAAACGTAATGGTGTGGAGGTGCAGGTCATATCAATAAACTGGACAACTTCGTTTTTGTACAAAGAATCATGAATGGTGACAAGTATGTTGGTGTACTGAAGGATCAATTGCTTCGTAGTGCTCGTGAAGGCAAGAAAGGCTCCCAAGGCAGAAATGGATATTTCAGCAAGATCTAGCACCATAACATACATCGAAAAAGATAAGACAAACTTTACAATTAATATTGAATTTCATTTCAGTTCAGTTCTGATCTCTATATCGACACATTCGTTATCTGAGGTTAAGGCAGCATTTGCAAAATATGGTATTAATGTTCTCGCATGGCAGGAAACTCACCAGATTTAAAAACCATAGAGAATTTATGGAATATAACGGGAAAGAAAACAACTGAGAATCATCACAGAACAAAACGAGAACTTCAGGGAACAGTAATTAAAGTTTAACACCATGAATTACCGAAAGAAATATTGCAAAACCTTGTGAATTCCATGCCTAACAGAGTGGCTGCTGTGATCGAAGCCAGAGAAAGTCCACCCGAATATTAAATGCTTTTCAGTTAATTTGAACTCTTTTATTATCTTTTCTGACCAAAAAAAGTTGAAATTGTTTTTTACTTCATTTTATTCCCGGAAACCATAATGGATTCCGATACTGATAACCTGTCCATTTTTTTTGTTTGTATTTCATTCTTTTTGAAATTAAATAATTTTCTTGTTCAATAATTTAATTATATCTTGCTTTTAGATTAATTTAACATATTGTATAAAAAATATGAGTTTAAATGAAAAATATTACTTTTATGGGGCTTATTCTTGAAAGAACGTGAAATTTCTCAAACGTGCAATACTTTTGACCAGTAGTGTATGTAGTAACGCACATACATTTCAGCATTTTACGTACCAGACCTTTGAAGATTTGGAAAACTGATCATATATTTGGATGGTATTCTTGGTGTATCTACAGATGTGACTGAATATTTGAAGCAATAAAAAAAATTCCCATAGATTTCAAAAGTCCTATCTTTTAATTATTGAGGAAATAATGGAGTTTTTTTTAGCCAGCCGTTTTTTAAACTTTTTAGAATATTTAATTTCTGACAAAAATATCCAACTATTACCTTAGAGAGTTAAAATATAACAGAATATCAGCAATCTAAAGCTACACTAATATGGAAAACTTGAGCAACAAAGTAATTTTTCATCATATAGCTATGAAACATTAAAGCAAGGTTATTTGCAACGATTGCATTGGAATGTCAACTCAGGAGAAAGATGATGCATATGAAAATATCATGTCTATGACAATATAGGTGATGCGAGAATGCAAAAAATGCGCAGAGTCAGCACGCACAGTGCAAGACAAATTATAAATGAAGAGGAAAGAATCAGGCATTTCGCTGCAAATGAAGATGATACTATACATTTAAAATGGCTAAAAGAAACCATCAGAATGCCTTTAAATATGGTAGAATGATCGGAAAACTGAGGAAAGGCATAGTTGGCCGAATGTTGGCGATGAGTTTGGAATTGATAAAACTGTTGTTTCACACGGGTGGGAAACGTTCCATGGAACTAGTACAACTGTAGAAAAGGTTGATGGTGATCGATCATGGAAAACAACGGCAACAGATGATTTATATATAGTTGTGATGGAAAAAACAGGCTAAAAACCAGACAGTGGATAACATTGATCAACACTTGCGTACGGCAAACGGACAACAGGTATCTCGATGTATAGAGGCTAGAAGATTGCATAAAAATTATCTTTTTGCACTGTGTCCGGAAAGCTGCATACCACAGAGCAGCAAACTATTGGCGAGGCTTTTTACAATGGTGTAACGAACACAAAAACTTGGCATTTCTTCAATGGAGTCATGTCTTCTTTACCAACGCGAATCATTTTAATCTCAAAAACGATTTTTGGCGTCAGTTGATATGGAGATAGGTAGGGACACATTTTCCTTCCACCAACATCGAGGAAAGAAATTATGAAGACGGTCCTAATGAGCTTGTGAGAGAAGCCACAATGCTGCATGGAAGAATGGAGCCACCTTTTCGACAGAGGTCTAGTGACAGGCTATCGTTATTATGATGAAGTTATTCTCCCCCATGTGTGTCTGTTCCAAGACTAATTCGACTTTCCGACAATGGATGATAAAGTATGACTGCACATTTTCTTGCTGCGCAGGAGTTTCTGAAAATAGAATGTATCTATCGAATAAATTGCCCAGCATTCTCCCCTGATTTAAATCCTATTGAATATACAAATATTGCTTTGGTGAGACATATGGCGGCATGATTGCTTTTCAAAATTTCAAAAACAGTTTTGTTACATCCATTCTACAAGTGTATTCATCACTAGACATGTAAACATTTTTGGTATTCGGTTAACTGGGGAATCCATGAGGCCGGTTCTCCGAATCTATTAGGGCAATTACAGAGAAAAATAATTTTTCTTTCTTTTAAGTCGTAAAAATACGAATTATTTAATCGAATTAACTGAAATAATTAAATTTATTTATTTGATAATGGCAGATCTAGGAATCCGTGTTGGATAATGTGGAAAGGTTATTTTTCTTCTTTTTTTAACTTTAATATCACATCTTGACTCATTTTTATATCAATATCATCTAGACTGGAATCGAACACAAGCTTTTCTGACTTAATGACCGTTAGCAAATTCTAACCAACTGAGAAACGTAAACAAATCTTTATGTTATTTAATGTAGAAAAAACAAAAGGTTATTAAAACCTCTAACCCGAAACATCCTAGCATGATAGTATTTTAGGGTTGATTGCATTAATTGTTCTATTTTGTGCATCTCAATTCATACATCATTCAATTTACAGAAAAAATAGTAGTCTAAAATCATTATCGTGTTAAAAAATACAACAACCAATTTTTCGAAACATGTTAACGCATTAATTAGTAATAAGTTGAAAAATTTAATATTTAATTTCGCTTGGACGTACAAAGGCTATTCAAATATTTACAATGCTATTCACGGCATTTAATTATTCAGTTTAGACATTTCAGTTAAAAATTTCTGGCATTAAAATTAAAACTTGGCAATGCAGCACAAACATTAAAACATAATGGCAATATTTAGAAAAAAATAATATGAATCAAAATTTAGAATTTTAGAAAGAAGTCTTTTTTTCCCTCCATTTACTTGAAAATAATTCACTCAAATAATATCATCTGAAATTGAACAATAGAATATATCTTTTTGAAACATTATGATATAACAATTAAAAATATACAAATTAATTTCATACCTAGCAAAAGAAGGCCAAGATACATCAAGTTCTGAACTTAGATGATTCAGATCAAAGTGTATCTCATTTAAGTCATACAGATATGAAATAAAAGCAGACCAAAGTTTAGGTTGAAGAGGAAGACTTTGTTCAAAATAAAAGTTTCTGTGAAAAGAAAGCAAATACAATAAGATGTTTACATGCACTAAAATTTGTTTATTTTGTGTGTATTGGTATGCATGATATTATAATAAAAAAGGACTTATCTAAAGTATATAAGTTCATCTTCATTTATTTGATTACTTAACTATGATCACGACAAATGGTAAGCAATGTATTTTATCAAAAGTTTTAGTAAAGCCTTAAGAACTTTTATATTAGCATTGAAATATTATGCATTCATACATTATGTCATCCAAATATTGAATTGTACATATTATACAAATGTCTCTGTAATAAATACACATTTTTATATTAAAGCAGTATATTTAAAATGCAATTACATTTTAAGAAACATCCTAAGATTTCAAGAGCAAGAATACTCAGCTCAAACAACTGAAATACTCAAATATAAAAGGTTTCTTTTTTTTCTTTGGACTTAAAGCTCAATGGAAGAAAATTCAATTTTTATAAAAGCCTTATACTTAATTTTCCAATTAAATGAATATAAATTTGTTTATCTGTCAATTCCAGATAAATCTCATTATTACTTACAAAAAATAAATGCATTCAAGTTCAGAGACAGCATGGCCATTTTACACAAATTTATAATTTTAAGAGAAAAAAATAAAAAAAAAAAAAAAAAAAAAAGAAGCAGAAACAAGATTAGCAAACAAAATAAATCATGAAAAACTTTGTAATTTGTATTCAACAAGAATGTAATACATTTTAATGATACCTCTTTTGTCCTGTAATTTTAAAACAGCCATAATTATCTTCTATATGAAATTGAATAACAGAAATACAAATTAAAATCTAATTAGTTAACAGGAAACTTAGATATGTTTAAAATTAAATGCACATTACTCTCCTTAAACTTATCTTTATTACAGAAAAAAAATTATTATTTAACAAACCCCAAATTTTAATACAAGAATCTATACCTATTAGTTAAAAAATAATTTTACAAAAATTCTGAGCATTCCAACAATGTGTGCTAATAATTATTGCTGCCAACTGATAAATTTCAAAAACTATCTAATAAAAATACCAAAGTGAATGTTAATCAAATAATGAAATGTTTCAAAACAACAAACTTTTTAACTTATTAATATGAAAAAAATTACAGACATCTGTAATGGAATATAACTAACACTGTAGGAAAATTGGCATATGAATTCCTAGATAATAAAAGTTATTTTGTTTATAAAATATTGTTTCATCTATCATTAAAGTATAATTGCACAAGTCTTTTAATATATTACATAATACAAATATTACCTTGTGGTTTTTTCATCAAAGAAACATATCTGCAAAGTATCAGCAAGGCATTTGTGAATCAAGCAATACCTAATTAAAGCACGACCTCTTCCCACAGATGATTTCAACTAAGAAATGAAGAGATTAGTTTTTTTCTGTAATATACTGCTTTGGAACCCAATACATACAAAAATGATCAGTTAATTATATAACTAACGTACATACACAGTCGCCATGCTAATCATAGCACAAAGAGTGATTTTTGCACTATTAGAGTTGAGAATATACTTCCAATTAAAAAAAATGCTTTAAATGATAAAGAAATATATTTTGTTATATGAATCAATAAATCACTACTGGAAAAAATTATAAAATTTAAATTTTTATACAATCTTCCAATCCTATCAGTTATATTTAGCAAAACACTTTGACACATTAACATTGTAAGCAAATCTATTTTTCACAGGCTAGAACTGACTCAATTATGAAGGTTTGAATTTTATTATTTTAGACCAATCAATGGTCTCTCCAAGGAAATTGAGTGAATTAATTGAAGGATCTTCACAGAGACATCATTGAAATGGCCTAAAATAATGATATTTAAAGCTTCATAACTTTAACTGAAGTGTAGAGATTTTTTATTTAAAATATGAATATATCAAAAATATTTTGCAGAATATGACTAATAGGACAGGAGTATTGTGTGAAAATTTAAAATTCGTAATTATTTCAGAATTTAATTTATTGATTCAAATAATATAAAAAATACTTCTTTTAGTCTTTTAAAGTATTTTTCCAATTTAAAATATGTGCCTACTTCTGATAGCGTAAAAATTAGCAACTAGGCAAAAATTATACTTGAATACTCATTATATAACCACATTAAGAGTCAAATAATTTCTTACCTCAGAATTAGACTTCACATACTTTATACCTTCATGAAATCTTTTTGATACACAAAAACAAGCACAGATATAATCCCAGTAAGTTTTTTTGGGAACAAATACATCAGATTTTCCTATAAAACAGATATAAAAGTAACATTATTGAATCTTAAATATATTGAACTGAGAATATTCTAAAACATAAATATGTATAAAAGTGAAAAAGAACTTTTATCCAAAATCATGGTCAAATCAATAAAAATGGCGCATTTGTTAGCAAGATTTTTCAAAATAAGCAAAAATTCATAATCAAAGATTACGATTATTTTTAAATTAGACTAATTTTCAAATAAGAAGCAGCAATAGAATCTAATAAAGTGCTAAGTGCTATATCTATAAAATTTTGAATTAAAAGAAAAAGTATAATTCTTCTCTTTAAAGATTTTTAGTCATAAATATTGATTAAATTTACCAATAAACTGACCTAAAACACAGAAATAATATATTTCAGTTTTGATTAAATAATAAAAATAATAATTTTGACAAGTATAATTGTTTATTGATAATCATGAGCTTTCAGGTATTAAAACCTTTCAATATTTGAAAGATTGCTAATTGTAAAAATACAATGATTCTCTTAAATCCTTAAACGTGTATCAATTTATAACACAAAGATATAATCATAACCATCAACTGAAAAAACTCATTACAGTCAAGAGAAAAAAGAAGAATGAACCACTAAGAGTTATCCTGGCATCATTTAATGTACATTTATGCAAAAGGTGGCTTTTGAAAGCAAAAATGACCCTCCAAAAGTCTACATGACGAAAAAAAAATAAAGTATCGTCTACACGTTGAAATATAATAACATTTCCAACTGCAATACACATTTTTCATATCATAAAAAAACTAACAAGTTAAAAGTAAGCTGCATAAGTTTTAAATAAATTACTAATGTTATATTGGAAGGCATTATTTTTTTACATATTAACAGAGAGGATTCATCCGCATATCGAATCAAGCGAGCCTTATATATATATATATATATATATATAGTAACTGGCGGAAGTCTTGCTGCTTTAATGAGACTAGTTTAGTTTTAAAAGCCATTGTTAATAATGTCAAGGACTTAATATTAAAGTTTGATTAGTCAAGGGTTGACAAATATTTATTAAACTGAAAATTTATGAGAAAAATTATATTTTGTCGAATGTAAAACAGAGTCTTACGTTGTCAAATCGTTTGTCAAAATCGTTTAGACGCTTGAGTCAGTTTAAATTAAAAGGAGGAAAAATGTAAGAATCCTTTAAGAACCAAAATGTAATTACCTCATTCAAGAATCGTATTCTCAGATTCTTGAATGAGGTAAAATATCTATATAAGAAATTTTATCACAAAGTTAATAATATTATCAGATAATTATTAATTTGTTTTTAGGATTTTTTAATTATATCACTGAATAATATTAGATTAAGGAACAGATTATTTTTAATAAGATAAGAACAGATTTCATTAAAATTATCTGTTAAAGGAAAGTAATATAAAACATTTTTGAAATTCGGAAATAAAATTTACTGTTAATAAAAAAATTGCTATGTATCAAATTTTTCATTTCCGAGGATATTGAACACATGATTAATGATTGTTTGAAAAGTTAAAAAACAGAGATGTAAAGATTTCTCCAATGAGCAATAATTGATACCATTGCTCAAAATTTTAAAGAATGTGCAAGTATGGCTGTCAGTTCAGTTCAATTAATTTAGTGCTTTTTTTACTTTCAGAAAGTTTTTAGCAAAAACATTTACATGTGCTAAGTTAGATTTTTGATATCAAAAACAATAAAAGTATTCACAATGTAGTAATCAATCATAGTACATAATAATTAAAGTTGTCACTTGAAAATATAACATTTGTACAAATTTTGTAGATGCTTCAAAAGTAGCATTTGGGTAACGAAATATTCAACTTTCAAAATTAATTGTATCATTCTTATACGACTTTATTCATCTTCAGAATTTAGTTTATTAAAGCTTCATAACAACCATATTCAACTAAATAATTCAAATATTTGGATTCATGAATGTTATTTTCTTTAAAAGACATGAGACAGACTTGACATTAGTGATATTCTTAACAAATTATCTCAATTAAAATTCCATAAAATACAGATGTGGACCAAAATTTGTTTTAAAGAAAACCAGTAAATCTTAAACTCATACAAAAAAAAATGTATCTTCATAGAATTTTTTATGTTTATTATCATTGATTATTTTTTTTTCTTTCTATATTATTAATTATTTCTCAAGACTTTCCAAATTTTCTATACTACTGCTCTTTAATGGTGTGCAAATCTCTTATCGCATGTGGTGCAGCAACAGATCTGAGAATATAATCTTCCTATTTTCAATTCAAAATAAAGTCAATCGAATATGATATTACACTTTTTAATACATGCATATCTATAAATTAAACACCATGAATATATTTGTTTTTAAGTCAGCAATGTGCATCACTAGAGTCGATATATTTTCTGTCTCATACCCCGCCCCCTCCTCAATGTGAGATTTCTTTGTCAGGTCACTGCTTTTGAATGTTAAATTACATAAAACTAATTCTATAAGCCAAATTTTCTAGAGTTATAACATGGACATAGGGCTAATCAGAAACAACCATTATTTTCATACCAGAAAATAACTAGAAAATATGTATTTCTTCAAAAAAGTGAAAGATTTTTTTTTAATTAAACAGTATAGGATTAGTTAGCTTTGGTGATAATCGCTTCTTTAAATATAATGAAGCTAACATTTAATGACATCGCAAGAATCATAAAAAAAAAAATCATTCACTGAAATTTTCACAAATTTGAAAGGCGAAAATGAGAAATAAACATGAAACAACAACAGAAAAGCAAAATATAACAGAATCAAAAATTTTCTAGCATATTTATTTCGCCACTATATGCAGAAAGAGGGGAAACCGATATCTTCGTCATCACAGTTAAATGCATGTCTTTAACTGCAACGCCAAATAATGTACCCTATGAATTTCAGATTTTGTTAAAACACTAAAGGATTTAAAACAAGCTTCTTGCTGAAATTTAATATCACACTTTTTACGGTATTTCTAAAGACTGTTTAATTTCATATACAGGGAAAATGCAGGGAGTTCATAAATAAATATCCAAATTTCGTAGGGCTATTTAAAGAAAACATAACAAAGTACAACTTTCTCCTTCATCGGAAATAAAAACAGTTTAAAGTTAATCCAATTTATTAATAAGTGTTCAAAGTGAACCCTCACGAAACACGAAGATATATCGATTCAGTACGATAATCCCTTCTACACTTTTTTCTTCATGTCTGGTGTGAAGCTTTGAAAAGGTGGTGATAGTCGGTGGTATTTTAATGGCTGTTGAATCGATGCCAAGTCAATGATCCCACCCCCGACGACAGCAAACTTGGTGATGAATTTAGCAAAAAGAAAAAGGCTTTCGAAACTACTTGAATTTTGGCGATATCTCGATTAGTAGTGTAGACACAATATCTTTCTAGAAGCTTCTTTGCCTTGTCATATGAACTATAAAAACCCGAGAGGCAGAGCTAAAGACACTAGTCGAAACAACTGTTCTCCAGCGAGTTTTCTCGAATATTTAGTTTACTACAGTACTGTGCAAATTAATTGGGACACACACAAAAATTTTCACAAATGTTGTTTAATTAGTATAGGTTAACTTACATGCACGGTATAGCAATCTAATACAAAATATGTCCTCCTCTAGCTTGAATGAGATCCTGTACACGGTTTGGCATGGATTCCACTAAATTAGAACATAAATGTTTGATCTCGTCATTACGAAACCAAACTTTTATAGCATTCTCAATCATTGTTTTCTTTGTTGAGCAGTCCATTTTACTCAGATGTCTCTTTAAATTGCTCTACAAATTTTCGATGGGATTTACATCAGGAGAATTACCAGGCCAATCCAAAACCATTATTTTCTGTTTCTGAAAAAATTCGTTGTTAGCTTAGAAGGATGGCATGGAGCAAGATCTTGTTGAAAGATACCAACACTACCAGCGAACGTTTGCATCATAGGCACAATTTTACTTTCTATTATAGAAATGTATTGTTTAGAGTTCATCATCCCTTCAACTAGTACTAAGCTGCCAGGTCTTTCAGAAGTAAAATAACCGCAAAACAGCTGTTTCTGAGGGTGCTTAACTATTTGAAGAAGATGTTGTTCCCTGATGGGTTCTCCACCACTTCACCTGACAAATCTTAGTCGAAATCCTTGCACAAGAAAATGCGTTTTGTCGCTGAATACAACCTTCTTCCAATCTTGTGCAGTCCAGGATTGATATTTCCTATCCCAATCCAAATGTTTTTTCTTCATTTGCAGGTGTTAATAACTATTTTTCTATTGGTTTTCTTGCAAATCTCCCAGCTTCACTAAGCCTTCATTGAACTGTCGATGAATCTACGCTCACACCAGTAGCTAATAATTCTCTCTGAAGATCTCTACTTGTTTTGTAAGGATGCATTGTACTATTTCGTATAAGAAATTTGTCCGTTCGAAGTGTGGTCTTGCGTTTGCGTTCACATTTACTCTTTCATTTCGGAGACATCGCCGCAAAATTCTTTTGCTGCTTAATAATCCTAGAAACACAGGATTTTCAAACTCCAATTACTGCAGCAATATCTCTCACAGCCATAGAAGTATGCTGACTAAGGGTAACAATTCTAGTCCTTTTCCTGGGAATGATATCCATTTTTTTAATACAGTCAGAAGGAGACAGTTCATACAAGCGACCACTTTTTACAGCAATTGAAGGGGGAAATTTTCGATATGTCATGATCACATAGTCAAACCGGTTTAGACTAGTCAAGGGCAGTCGCACGTTCTAAGAAAATTCAGTTGAAAACGGTTTGAGGCAGAAAATCCTCGAGAAAGAAACAATTTTCTTAAAAAATCTGTTTGTCCCAATTAATTTGCACAGTATTGTAGTTTGCTGCTTGTGCATTGTTGATCTCTGTAAGTGATGTTTTGAGTACGTATCTTCTGCGTTTTGCTCCTTGTGTTTCGTGCAGAATAAGGTATCGTTATCCGTTATTGAGCTTTTTTTACCTTACAACCAACGAAGGATTTTTCAGTAATATCAGGAATTGCACCATCTGATGGAGTCTCTTATGATGGTTCGGAAGTTCCGTGATGAAGGCCATTTACAAAGAAAATTGAGTCAGTTTTACAGATAAAAGGAATGAATTAAAGAAAATAAATGTTGAATCACGGTAATAAAATTATATTTCAAATGAAGTTTCTATAGGTTTTTATAGTTAATGCAAATAATTTAAGTATCACAGATATTTAACTATTTTACTTAATTTAAAATTTTAATTAAATTAGTCATCAATACGCTCTCGATTATCCGCTGTTGCTAATCCAAAATTTTAGGGAAAAAATTCTCAAATAAGAAACAGATGTTCAATATTTAAAAAAAAAAAAAAAAAAAAAAAAAAAAACTGCATTACCCATTGTTTTGTTTAAAAAAATGGTAGCACAATTGTAATTTTTTTTTTAAATCCACTGTTCTTAAGGTCATAATTGCACTTTTAAGTCCCTTACTGTAAATGAATTTTCAAAAGCCTTTTCGAGTAGATTTATCCGTTGAAATTTCGCACCAATTATATCTCTCCCATCCACTTAAAAAGGATACCAAGGATAAGCAGGAGTTTACAATGCTTAAACATTATTAAAAAATATTGTGATTTTAGTTTCCAATAAATCATATGAATATGAACAGAATACAAATGAAATTTAAATGTAGCGATATAGAAACAGGGAATGTCGCCAAATTTTTCTAAAATGTAAAATTTCCACTAGAAAATTAAAAATCAGATATTTTTTTTTGAACCAATATAAAAGTGATAAATTTTTTCACATAAAAAAACCATTTGCCTGCAGCAAACATAAATCTGTATATTATACAGAAATTTCACAAAAACAGTCCAACTGCAGTTATAGTAATAGGAATATTTTCAATTCATCAGAAGACTTAAATTTACCTTTTACTCTGAGTTGCAAAACAGTTTCTATCTGTTTTTCTAAGCAATGAAGTGCTGTACAGTCATCACTGACGGGAGTTTTTTCTAATGAAAAATGTCTCTTTAACTCTTCAATGCACCCTAAAAAATAAATTGAAAATAAGTCATGAGGCAAATGATGCACACGTGTAAATTCAAACAAATAAAATGAAAGAGGAAAGAAAATGTGTTTAGAAAATGGTATGCATGGGTAAAATTAACTTTTGCTTGAAAGGTAAACCAATACATAAGAATATAGGCTCAGATTCATCGACATCTTTTCATTTGTAGAGGATATTTCTTTGCAATGAAAAATATGGTTTTATTGGCTTATAATTAGCGCTTTGTTCTCTATTCATTCAACGCCGGAAGGTAATAAAAACACAATCACTCTAACAAATAAACATAATGCATTTTTATACTTGCATACATACAACTTGGTAACAATAGAACAAAGCTTGAACTATCAAACATTTTTCTATTCTCCTTTAGTTTAAAAATGCACACTATTTTTTCTATTTTAAAATATTCCCCCGCTATTAAGCATTACCTCCTTTAAGAACTATCCCTTTATGATCTTCACGACAGGTGACTAAATGACTCTTCTTTTTTTGCAGCTGCACTTCAGCATAAAATAACGAAAATAAAAATAATCAGAAAGCCAATTTAAAAACATAAAAAATCTTAAAATTTATCATAATAGATTTTATTTTGATCAAATGTGAGTATATTTTTGTAGCACTTTGAAAGCAATTATTCATATCGGCTAAAGACGGGGTATTCTACAGTTTTATTTTTTCATACACTTAAACAATACAGTACTTTCTTTTCTGTTCTCCATATAAGTCTGAATTCTCTAAACGCATCATGAAGGAAATAGTAAACTCTCCGAAGTCATGGCAAGTCCACAAAAATAAGTTCCCTCCTTCTTGCGTGTATAACTCAATATATATAATTTTGTGTTCGTAATATTAGTGTTCCACTCACCGAACATGAGTTTCCTTTCAACCAATTTGGTCAATGCCTCGAAAATCTTGCTCACCAAACATATGATTCGTTGCATTTTCGAGTTATCGCATTCATCTACAAACTGAAATACCTCGTTCATTCGAAAATTTAATACATATCATTTTTCATGATAAAATGATTCATTCATCGAACTCTTAGCATTTTCGAGTTAATATGGACTCAAAATGGATAGACGGACAAACTTTCCTTAAAAGAATCTTGTCCCAAATATGACAGAAATCTCAAAAATGCATCCCCTCTCCCCTCCTTTATAGACAGATATAATTCCAAAAGTACGATTTTTCGCATTCTTGGAGGTCTAAAAACCAAAAATTTTGAAATTTTGAAATCAACTTTTTTTTTATGTTTACTATACATTCTCTTCGCATATTTTGTATATAAGATAAAAATAATTGCTCATCTGAATAAATTTTTTAAAAGATCCAACTGTGATAAGAAATATTATTTGAAGTGATATACACAGTTCATTTGGCAAAATCTTGCAGAATTGAAGAAAATCGCATTTACTCAAAATTCAATATGAACGCTCTAAAAGTAAACTTTTAAGAAGATCAGTACAGTGAATCAAAAATTGCTCTTATATTCACATCTTATTTTTGTGTGTTAATAAAGTTTCACAGCATGCACTTCAAATTTTATTTTGTTCGTTTTACATCAGCAAGAAATATATTTCAGGAAATATATGACTTTTCAGCTTCTATGTCACTAAAAATTAAAAGTGAAGAGAATTTTCATTTGATTTTTATTAATGTTGCAGTTAAAAGGTCAATCCAAATTATCTCATTCCATGTATGACTTTTTTCTATTAAAAAATATTTACATGAGCAGAAAGAAAAATATTCTGATAAAGCAAAGAAACATGGCTCACAACAGGGTCAAATGTTTACGTCTGGAATTTAGAGAAACATGCGCTTCAGCTTCACAGAGATATATAAACTATATGTAGAGCAATATTATAATAAATAATTATTAATACATAAAAAAAATACTCTCATGTTTTTCACTGTTGCTAGTGTATTAGTGTAGTTTTTGCATTTGTGTAATTTTCTCTTCATTAGTAATTCTTTAAGATGTAATAAGCAAAGCCATATTTATTTTTTGTGTGGTTTTTAATAAAGGCGACGTTTTTATGCCTATTCTAGTGTTCAGTATACATAACGGTTACAGGTACAGAGTATCAGGCGTTCCATCCACGAACAATGAGTTATATGTAGACTGCGCACGATATTTATAGCTTAATGAAGAATAAAATCACAACATTAACCACAGGCAGGTAACCACTTCAACATACCAGAAAGCACAGTAAAATAAACTAGCATCTCACTAATAAACAAATTCAACAACTACACAAGATCCAAAGTTTTTAATTAAAACCATACAACGTTATAGAAACTTCACTCTTAAATGCTTTGAATGTCTTGAGTGAGATCCATCCCCTCCACATAACAGCTGAAAACTTATATAAAAAATACCATGTTTGGCATTTACGAAAGAATAAAGATTCTGTAAGAGAAAGTATCAACAACATTGATTACTTCAGACCATCATAGCTACAGAAATATTATAACATTCAAAGAAAATGCAGAAAATAGTGATTATGATCAAAGATTGACAGCGACACAGAATTCGCAGTCTGCATCTTCAACCCTCCCCCCCCCCAAAAAAAAAAACTTTATATATAACAATATGCAATCATATTATTTATTAAAGACAGTGTATATTATTTTTTAGAGACAATGCATATTATTTATTAGAGACAATTCAGAGAGGCCTGTTAGTATGGAACATGACCCAATGCAGTGAAATGCAATTTTCAAGATACGACAGTCTGTTTTGAATGACGAGATAAGGTGGCTTTAATGAACTTTTTCCAACCTACTTTTACTGTATGTCTGAAAGATGAATTGATGGTTGGAGAATAAGGGTGAGTATTAAGATATTGCACCAAGGCAATAACATAATTTTTCAATAATTTTAGGCAATTCCAATTTTCTTATGGATTTCAAACCTATTAAAATTCAATCCATAATCCTGCACAGTCTTGGTTGGTAGCAGGACATATTATAAATCAGGAAAGGAAATGTCAACAACAAAGCAAACATTAAAAAAAATAAACATGAAGGGACAAAACATCATTAATGAACTCTGTAAGAGTAATGGTATTTATTTCGAGCAAGTGGAGTAGAGTGCAGGTACTGATAATGATGCATGTTCATACTATAATGTTACAAGTACCATATCAGTCCCATTCCTGGATATTTTCTGTACAACAATCGTTATTTACTTCATGACATATCAATTGGTGTTCGGTTTTAGAAGTAAAAATTAATTCTGAATCTTAGGCGAAGGGCACAAGATCAGTTCCCTCTCTGTAATACAGATGAGAACCAATGCAAATGGGTGCTATGGTGAACTCTCGGAAGGCAGACTCACAGAATAGGTTGTGCTGATTAGCGCACTCTATGTAAGAACTCAAAAAAAAAAAAAAAAAAGACCAGAACGAGAGAAGTTGTGATTGAGTGATGTGAGGATGAGTGGTGTTATGTGGTAAGACGATATGTGTCTGATGTGTTTCGTGGAATATGGCCTAAGAAAACTGTTAACAAACGGTCCATTTAATGCTGAAATAACTTTATCTTTTATATATGTGTATCTGTGATGTGTGCAATTAATTACTTATTAATTGTACACATCACAATTATTATTAATTATTACGTATTGCACTAAAAGATTGTTGACTATTATTTGCTCTTAAGAAACGTCACAACCTAATAAATGGTGGCAGCCCTCGGATTCCATAAATTATAGAAAAATGGAATTAAAAGACCCACGTATAGATTATCTTCAAAGTTGTGTTTCGGCTAAATGGGTGGGTACCAAAAATTTTAGTACTGACGCAAAACCAAAACAAAATAACATCGTGTGCTTCATATTCTTGTTCTTAAAAAAAAATGGGATATGTCAATTCCTAACAAAAATTAAAATTAATTTTCAAATTATGCAAAAGAAATAATTTTGAAGCACTGGTTGTTATTTCGAATTGAATAAAATATTATTAATTTAGGTAAAAGCGATATCAATAGTAGATTAATTGGATTTTGTTTTGTAAAAAATTTCGAAGCACTTATTTTCTGTTTGTACACCAGTACACATTTTTGGAAGGTCACTTTGAAGTTATTTAACTAACACGCCAGTGTTGTTAGAAATTTACTACTTCTGAAATAGAATTGTACGTCAGTGCAAATACACCGGCGGAAAATAAAATCCCAACACCAAGAAAGACTTGTGGTAGATAAACAAAATTTGGTAGGCGTGTTTATACATCTGAAAGATGACATCGAATCAAATTTCGCGCTTAATGCATAAATGTGACGCTAGTAGCGGCACTCAGAATTTGCAAATCAGGTTTACTTTAAATGCGTACTGTAAAGTACGTGAGCGTTATTTATTTATTTATTTTTTTGAAATTTGACGTATTGAGTTGATGTTAGCCAAGAATGCCTTTAAAAAGGCGAAGAAGTAAGCTCACCGAGTTTGAACGAGGTCGTGTAATAGGATTCCGAGAATGTGAATTTTCTTTCCGCGATATTGCAGAAAGACTTGGCCGGAATGTATCCACTGTGTATGATTGTTGGAAGCAGTGGTCAAGGGATGGTACTGCCTCAAGAAGACTGGGCGGCCACGTGACACTGCTGAGAGGGAAGACCGCCGTATTCGGCATACGGCTGTGGAGCATCGCACTGTGTTTGCGACAGAAATTCGAGCTGCAGTTGGTACCACAGTGACGCAAGGAACTGTTTGAAATCGGTTACTTCAAGGACAGCTCCGAGATAGGTGCCCTGTACCGTAAATTTCACTGACACTTCTATTGCCATTGTCGTTTGCGTCGCCAGTGGTGTCAAGCCAGAGCTCACTGCAGGACGGAGTGGAGATCTGTAGTGTTTTCTGATGAAAGCAGGTTCTTTGTTGGTGCCAGTGATGGCCGTGTGTTGGTCAGGAGATCAGCGGAACGCCTGCAACCAAACTGTCTGCGGCCCAGACACATTGGACCTACACCTGGAGTCATGGTTTGGGGAGTAATTTCTTATGACAGCAGGAGCAGTCTCATGGTTAACCCATGAGACTGCTGGAGTTTCTTTTTTCTTTCTTTCTTCTTTTTTTTTTTAATTTTTTGTATAAGTTAAAGAATAGTATAACGCTTATTGATTGCTATTTTATTATTATTTTCCTTTTTGTGAATTACTGTACTTACATATAATGTCTTTCTGGGGAAGATTAAGAAAAACTGAAATTGTGAGTTGAGGTCAAGATTTAGATTTAGAAGTTAACGTTAAATTAAAAGTTGTAACTATTGGGAAAATGATAATGGAGATGGAGGATTACGATAAAGAGTACGTTAAAGCCCTTGTGGAAACTTTGGTGGAGAAAAGAGAAATTGAAGAAAGGCAGAAAGAGCAAAAAATTAAAGAACGGGAACTTGAACGGAAGCGCGAATATGAATTAGAGTTAGAAAAACAAAAATCAGAGAGTTAGCGAGAAGCAAGGCAATTTGAACTGCAAAAGCACGAAAAGGAAGTCGAAATCGAACTGCAAAAGCAAGAAAAAAAAAAGCCGAAATCGAATTGCAAAATCAAAGAATGTTAATTGAACTAGAAAAGTTAAAATTAAGTAATTCTAATAATCCAGTCGATGTAATGATGCTAGTCCAAGTAATCAAAAATATCACCCAGAATTGCAGAAAATAGTTGCAAAATTTAACCCTAAGGAAGACGAGATAAGTTTTTATCTTGTCATTTTTGTGCGTCAAGCTAAAAAATTTAAAATAGAGAAACAAGAGTGGGTTTCTCATCATTTGTGTCTTCTTCCACCAGAAATTGTTCAACTTATTTCTAGAGAGCCTGAAGAAAAGTTTGAGGATTACGAACACATAAAAAATTTATTGCTGAGAAGATTTAAACTAAGTCCTGGGGCATTTCGATTTAAGTTTGTTCAGCATCAGAAAATATTTCAAAATTCGTGGAGAGACTTTGCATTCGAAGCGACACATTTCTTCGAAGAATGGATTTCAGGTCTTGAAACTACTGACTTCCAAAAGTTAAAAGAACTTATAATCACTAATCAAATGAATAAACGTGTTTCTTACGAGGTTCAAGGGTATTTTGTAGACGTTTGGGGAAAATTGATGACTTTGGTAGAATTAGCTGACATTCTGGACAAGTATGAAAATGTTAGAAGATATAAAAAGGGAAATTTCGGAGGAAATCAAGAAAAGAGAATACCTACACCTGGAGATTTTCATGAGAAGAAGCGGAAATTCAGTGTCAACTCCAGACCTGAAGAAAAGCCCAAAAGTCAAGACTTATCTCGGGGTAGAAGTAATGAAGTTTTTGATAAACGCAAGCCATTGCAAAGTTATGAATGCGGTTCAATTAATCATTTGAGACCTCAGTGCCCAAAATTGAAGAATATTAAGAATACAGCAAATATAAATAGAATTGTTGAAGGTTCTGAAGATGAATTTTTAGCTCCTTTTACGACCACAGCTGAGGTAAATGGCCATCAAATGCCTGTTTTGCGTGATACAGGTGCCAGTATTGATATGATTTGTAGAAAGTATGTTGATTTGCCAATGTATACTGGTGAAAGTATTTCGGTTCAACAACCTCTTGATGAAGGACCTGTGTGCTTACCATTCACCGAAGTAAAAATAATTCTCAAAAGTGGAGAAATAAAAACAAAGGCTGCTGTTGTTCGCAGTGAACTTGATAAAGGACGCTATATTATGGAGAATCGTACGGGCTCCTTGCTTACGGATTCTTAACTAAAAGAAGTATCAATGCCATGTTCGATAAATGCTGTTCAAACTAAATCTCAAACTTTAAAAATTCAGAATAAAAAGAACAACGACACTAATCAGCATGTAGAAGTGGTAAAACTAGCTCCAGATGATACCTCTGTAGGAGAAGAAATTCTGTTGGAAGAAGGTAAATCTGAACCTAAAGCAGTAGATGAAGATTTTCAACTTTCTTCTTTTAATGAAGATGATGATGAACTGTCTCTTCTTAAGGTAAACATCGATGAGCTTGCGAAATGTCAAGCTGAAGATCTCGATTTAAAGCCACTGTTTGAACATGCAAATTCTAGTAATGAAAATGATGAGATAAATAAAAAAAATATTGTTGTTAATAATTTGTTACTGAAGAAATATCAAGACCATGTTGGAGATTTTCGAAAATTAAAAGTGATCCCAAAAGAATTTAGAGCGAGAATCATGTCCTTAGGCCATGAAAATATTTTTCGACACCCTGGAGTAACAAAAACTAAAGGCAGACATTTCTTCTGGTCTAAGTGTTATAAAGATGTTGAAGAATATGTGCGATCCTGTGATAGTTGTCAAAGGGTTGTCAAGCCAAATGAAAAAAAGAAGGCTCCATTGAAACTTGTACCAATTATCTAAGAAGTTTTTTCAAAGTTAAAACTTAGATGCTGTTCTTTTAACCCCAGATGGGAAGAGATACATTATAACTTCCATCTGCTTAGCTTCAAAATACGCAGATGCGATTCCTGTTACTGATCTAACCTCTCTTTCAGTAACCGATGCGTTACTTAATATTTTCAGTAGAACTGCTTTCCCAGTGGAAATACAATGTGAGCAAGGAACATCATTTATGAGCAATCTGACTTCAACGTTTTTTGAAAGTTTCGGAATAAAGGTTTGCCACAGCTCTGTTCATCACCCACAAATCAAACCTGGTCGAGAGATTTCATCAAATAATTAAACGCATTTTGCGAGTTGTGTGCATTGAAGCGGGAACTGACTGGGAGAGGCATTTGCCATCTGCTCTTAGAACCGTTATCCACGAAAGCACGGGATTCTCTTCATCAGAATTGGTGTTTGGGAAACAGCTAAGAACTTTCGAGATGTTGCTCTATGAAAAATGGACTCAAGCAGAAATTGAATCCAGCCCATTCATCGAGCACGTGTTTAATTTGAAAAATCGTTTGAAGCGATGTCAGGAACTAGCTACGGAGAAGAGGTGGTAATGCAGCTAAAGCGAAAGAAATGGTATGACAAAAATGCCATCAAACGCGAATTCTGGTAGGTGATCTTGTTCTAGTAATTGCTACTTCTAGACGAAACAAACTTTCAATTCAATGGCTAGTACCAGGTACCATTGCAAAGAAGATTTCTGAGACAAATTATGTCGTAAAATTGCAGGGGAAGAAAGAAAAATCTCAAATATACCACATCAACATGCTAAAGCCTTATTATTATAAAAAAAGTGAATGTGTAAATTTGTTATCACTTAAATCCGGAAAAAATGATGTAGATAGCGAAGTTGACTTTCCTCATAATGACTCAAGTCCAAATATATATAATTTCAAGGATATTGTCAGTGACAGCAATCTTGAAGCATGATTTAATAGCGGAGAAATTGCAACAATTACTTAATAGGTAAACTAAGAACTTTTCCAACATACCTGGGAAAACGAATGCAATTGAGCATGATATCGAACTAAGCAGTGAAGAACACATGATATGCCGGCCTTACCGAGCTTCTCAACGTCAGAAGGAGATATTTAAATCAGAAATCCAACGAATGTTGGACTTGAAAATTCTTGGAGTCGGTGAATCTGACTACACGAGTCCTACGATTTTGGTAGAGGCTCCTCTGGAAGAGATCCCAGACCCTGTATTGACTATCGACGGTTAAATCACTCGCACTATGTACTATCCTCTTCCAAATTTGGAACACAGAGTAGACTGTAGCAGCTGCAACGTATATACTGGTGCTGGATCTTTCAAAACGGTATTGGTAGATACCATTAACGCCAAGGACCCAACGCATAGCAGCTTTTGTAACAAGTTTCGGATCATACCGCCCGCTAAGACTTCCTTTCGGCCTTAAGAATGCTCCCTACTTTTTTAGCAACTGATGGCCGAGGTGTTAAAATGATTCGAGGAATATGCAGTCCCCTACTTGGATGGCATTGCTATTTACTCTGATTCTTGGGATTCTCATCTAAAACATTTAAAAACCGTCTTGAACAGAATCGAAGCCACTAATCACGTTCTTTCAGACCAAAGTACAGGCTGTCATAGACTTCGTAACACTCAAAACGAAAACTGATATACGAGCTTTATTGGGATTATCAGAGTACAATAGTAGGTATATACCCAACTATTCAATTATAGCAGCACCATTGACTGATGCCATTAAAAATAAAGTGAAAAAAGGAGATTTTATATGGACCTAAAAATATGAGGAATCATTTCAATCGTTAAAAGAGAAACTCGTAAACAAACCAGTACTTTACTCACCAGATTTTAACCGTGAATTTGTCCTCCTAACGGATGCTTCATATACCGAAGTTGGAGCAGTATTGACGCAAATAGATAAGAGGGAAGAACATCTAGTTCTTTACCTTAGCAAAAAATTCACCGATGGTGAAAAACGATACGGAACCACTGAGAAAGAATGTGTTAATATCATTTTCGCTGTTATAAAAATTGCATTATTATTTAGATGGGAAAAAAATTTAAAATTTAAACAGATCATAACCCTCTAGTCTGGTTACAAAAGAATTGCAGTTCCAACCAACGACTAATGCGATGGGCATTAGCCCTCCAATCACTTAATTTTGAGATAAATCATAGAGCAGGCAAAGACAATAAAAATTTAGATTGCTTAAGCCGTTTAACAACTGTGTAGATAAACTAAAATATATATATATATATATATATATATATATATATATATATCTATATATATATATGTATATACTGACTAACATATATATATATATATATATATATTATGTGTGTGCAAGTGTATTTGTATATGATTTTGTATATTTTCTTATATTGTTTTTGCCTCAGATTATTTTTTGTAATTGGTACTCAAGCCATTTAACAATTTAGTGCATTTCCCTTAAAGTATTTCCTTGCAGCGAAATTTGAACTTTTAAAATTGACTGTATTTACTGAAGAACTTACAAACTTTCCTTACAATATTTCCTTACAGCGAATTTTTAACCTTCCTTGAACTTTTAAAATTGAATGTATTTACGGAAGAACTTTTCTTGCAGAAAAGACTTTATAGAGGGAGGAGTCTGTACTGACTAGCGCCCTCTATGTACGAACTCAAAAAGACCAGAACGAGAGAAGTTGTGATGGAGTGACGTGAGGATGAGTGGTGTTATGTGGTAAGACGATGTATGTGCGATGTGTTTCGTGGAATATGGCCTTAACAAACTGTTAACAAACGGCCCATTTAATGCTGAACTAACTTTATATCTTTTATATATGTGTATCTGTGATGTGTGCAGTTAATTACTTATTAAAACCTATTGCACTAAAAGGTTATTGACTATTATTTGCTCTTAAGAGACATCACAAGGCCTTCAAATGTATAGTTCTGTCCATCGCAAACACCTTGCAATAATTTTTTAGAATATCTGAATACTTGTGGTTTGAAGACATTTGTTTAGCTATGCTCTGCCAGTTTCTTTATGTTATTAGAACAATGAATCGATTGTCTTGGAGCATCATATGGTGTGGATAACTTTCTAACACTGTTTAAAACACTGCGCAAAGTCTAGATGTAATATTGGAGACGAAGTGAAATGACCGGTAAAACTGTTACTTGCCTTTTTCCAGGTTTTTACTCATAAAATCTTGCAAATAATATTTGCACGACATGACTTTACCTTTAATATTACAATGCTCTTCAGACTTTTTCAAATGGTTACTGGATGAATACTCCCTACGAATATTTAAAAAACACTCACTTAATATTTTTCAAAAAGTACACACATAAAAATGCTGGATTAAGCAACAAATAAATAAATAAGTTTATGTTGATCATCTTGGGTTATGCATTCAGCAAACTAAATATTGAAAGGTTCGTCTTCTCTTATTGAAAATATAATTACTTAACAGAGTATTAACATACCTATTATATATCATTTACTTTTTTTAGGTAATAAAAAATTGAAGTGCAATAAATTCAAGAAATCAATATACTTTTTTCAATGCTTATTTAAATTGCTTTTAAATAATACGAAACAATTTAGCGTTTTACATAGGATCGAATGTAAAACATAAATTTAGATACTAATGATTAAAAACAATTTTGGACACATATTTTAAAAACTGCTGGTTGAGATAAACAATCCCATGGAGTAATTATAAAATATCCCCTACACGCACCCAGTGAGGAGCTTGTTCGGAAATATCAGCTAGAACTGTACTATGTCAAAATTCTAATTATTCACGTGGAATAAAAAAGGAATACCTTGAATATCCAACAGAGTTCTCGAGAAAGATGACATGATTTTCTTGCACTGCAATAAAAGAAACTGTTGACATTATCTGAAAAAATGTAATGCATATGCAAAAATACCTTTTAAGTAAATACAGCTTAAGGTACACTTTGCAGTACAAGAGGATTTATCAACAAACATAAAATGAGAAGGGGGAAAGATAAAATAAAATAATTTGTAACAGAAAGGATGATTAAAGTATTTGCAGAAAAAAAAACTTTTATAATCATAACAATTAAAGATGAAGTGTTTTCAATGAAACACATTTAACATAGGCAATGAAATTTAAAACAAAACATTCACACAGAAAAAAAACCAGCAGGTGTTTTCTAACCTAAGTTTGAGGCTGAATCCGCAGATACTGTACTATATTTCATATCTTACAATAATAATAAATGAGCATAAAACATCAAAAAAATGTTTATGAAGTAATTATTCTACTGGTATTTTTTTCCTCAAAATTCTAAAATATTAAAATGAAAGTGAAATGCTCGGCTTTTCTAAAATCTAGCCTCATTTTCAATGTCCAGAGATACTAATGTTACTAATTATTTTATAATAGGCATTAAAGTTTTATAACAGCAAATTTAAATTATTATCTGTTTTTTCTTCTATCAAGAACATTTAGGAAAAAGAGAAAAACACCACCTTTTCTCCCTAGTAGTTGAAGTTCACCTTATAATAAAGGTGAAATATAAGATAGTCATACTTCGGACCCTTACTAAAGAGATTTAGTCAATAACACTTTAGATATTAAAATCTTCGGTCACTAGTATAATATGCTAGGGCCACCGAAATAAAAATTCTTTCCCTCAGCCTGAATAGCCAAAAAGGAAGAAAGAATAAGCAATGGTTGCTTTTCAATTACCACGTTGTTAGCATTCTTTTTCTTCAGTTGTTTTAAAATTATGTAGAATAAATTTCAATTTATAACTAACGATACTGTTTACTTGTTTTACAACTTTAATGATTTAATCATTTAATCATTAATAAACTTATTCCCTAAAAATCAATTTGAAGTGTTTACATTTACATTCAAAAAATTTGCAATCGAATCGAATATTTGAAAATGAAAAATTTGCAAAAGTCTAAAGAAATTTGAATTTGCAAAAATAGTTGAATAAAACAGTCACATTCACCATGTGATTAAAAAAAATCCAAATAGCATCACAAGGCGTGATTGGACTTTTTTTTTATAAATATTTTTATCAATATGCTTAAACATGCTTAATTCGTTTTCAATTAACATTAATCATACAATAAATATTAATAATATACACAGGTGGTTATAAAAATAATGGAAACACCTTAGATCTATAAAGAATCCTTTATTAGTATGGTGTAGGACCACCTTTGGCGTGTAATACAGCTTGGATTCGCCTAGGAATCGATTCCTAGAGGAATATGGTACCATTCTTCCTAGAGATATTATGAAAGTTCTGGGAGAGATGTCGGTGGAGGACATCGATTCCGTAGTGAACGCTCTAACATAGACTATAACGGTTCAATTATATTGAGATCGGGTAATTGTGCGGTCCATGGCAGATGTTTAACTTCATCCACGTGTTCATCAAACCATGACTGGATAAGTATCGCTGTATGGATAGGTACATTATCATCCTGGAAAATTCCATCTCTTGCAGGAAACAAAGTTTGCATCATAGGATGGACCTGGTCATCTAAAATTTCTGTATACTTCTCCCCAGTGTTGCTTCCTTTCAGGGTTACCATTGATTCAGCAGGATACCACGACATGGCTGCCCATATCATGACACATCCACCTCCATGCTTGACAGTTAGATAGAGACAATCAAGATCATATGCTTGTGCAGGTGTCTTCCAAACGTGCACCAGTCCTGTTGTAGGGAAAAGTATGAAACACCATTCGTCAGACCATATTACTTTCTTCCACTTGTCAATCGATCAGGTTTTGTGAATGTGACACCACTGTAGACGACGTTTACCCTTAACATCTGTGACAAGTGGCTTGAGAATTGCTGCTCTGCCATAAATGTTCTGTTTATGAAGGTGCCTTCTAACTGTAATCACTGACACTGGAGATGGGGATTAAGCTCTGCGGTCACTTTTTGCTGCAGTTGTTCGCTTTTTAATCATTACAATTCTCTTCAATACTCGCCGGTCTCTTTCACTGGGCTTCTCTTTCCGCATACTATTTTGCCTTGCCGAACTTGTCTTGCCACGCTGTGTGTATACAGTTATGACTTTAGACATCGAAACTCTAGAAACGCCTAAAAGTCGGGATGTTTCGGTCACACTTGCTTCAGCTAGACGGGCCTCTTTGAAAATCTGAGAGGAACGACATTTTACGATTTTGAAAAAAATCCAAGAATTACAGAATTTTAATAGAGCTAACACATACTACCAGAATATATACATTGCTATTTATTAAAAAAACTGGTGGCTATTATTATATTTTAATGCTTACGAAGCGCATTCAAAAATGTCACTTTGATTCACAAGTGTTTCCATCATTTTGATAACCACCTATATTTACCTTCATATATTTTAGAATTGCTGCTTTTGAATTTGTTATATAATTGCTTAAAAATATATTTTAAAACTTGTTACTAATGTAAATATTTTAAAATTGTTAACATCGTTTAGCAATTTCTTTATTTGCATACGTCAACTTCCGCTTATAAACATCAAGTAAAGATTCTTTTACCACAAAACTTGTTTCTCAAATATTAACTTTTTAGATGAAACAATTATTTCATACTATCACTACATCCAAAATGACGTTTCAATTTATGAAAGGTGTATCCAAGAAGGTAAAGACAATGGCTATTAAATTTCTCCAAGTAACTTTCATATTATTTCGAAAGTCATTTCAATTTGTAATCGATTCTTAACTTTCTTATTTTTGATTCTATTCAATAAAAATACGATTGTTCCTATCATAAAATTATCATTATCTGCCAAATCTGCTTCCTATAGGACCAGATTAATATTATCTGGTAAAATTAATTATTAGAATAAGATTTTAGTTAGTAAATAATAAAATATTTAATTTTTTTATTTTATACTCGGTTAAATATTTAAAATGAACAAAATATTTCTGAGGTATATTTTCTGAAGTATATTTATTTATTTTGATCTGAAATTACATGCTCATTTTTTATTAATACATCCATTAAATGATCAACCCCTCCCCCCAAAAATATTTTTAAAAAAGAGTACCATCAGAAAAGTACGCTATTATTATTTTATGACAGTACTAAATTCTGAATTATTTAATAAATAACAACCGAAACGCCAAAATATTTTAACACCTGTGTTAAATTGTAACGTATCATTAATACATTTAATATCTAATAATTCGAGCAACATAAATTGTGAGTTTCCCCTATTAAATATAACTGAGAATCTTGAAGTCACATATACTAATTAAAAACAAATGTGTTAATTTTATAAAGTATAAAAATAATTCCTTCATATATTAAGTATCAATCATGTTTTGCAAAAATAGTGAAACTCTTTTCTATGAAATTATTTTAAAATTTGATTTAAAAAGACAGAATACAGTATCATCCTTGATATTCTTTTGTGTACTTATGAAGATTTGATTTTTTATAAGCAGCATTGTCCGAATTATAACATACTCGACATTTCATTCACTTTTATAAAAACTGAAGTACAATTTTCGATTGCCAATCGACAAAAACTTAAATAAATAAATAGAAGAAAAAAATGAATTATGTACAAAAAAATGTTTTAATGAAAAATAAAAGAAAATTACGCAAATACTCTATTTTATAATAATAATGCAAAATCCAAATTATTTAAATAATAAACACGCCCATGTCTACACACTATAAAATAGTCTAACAATGACATAATTTTAGTTTAATGAACAACTAAAATCAAAATGTTTGAACTCAAAAAATACCGATAGTAAAAAGAAATAAACCGCATTACTTATGTAGATGTCAGGGATGATGATGTATTATTTTATACTAGCCGCCTTTGGCGACCAGTCGGTTCGCCAGTATTAACGGCTCACTACAGTTTTCAATTAAATATTTTAAGTACTTGGTCTCTTAATAGATTCTCAAACAAAGCATTTTTAATCTTCAAATTTTGATAGTCATACCAAACTTATACTGTTGTTTAGATCGTTTCTTTCAAATTACTATATATATTTTGCTAATTTGTTGTCATTTCCGGTAAAACTTCAACTTTAATTTAAAGTGGAAATGACGAAATTGCAATTAATATAAAGATATTTTTAAATAAAACCAAGCGTTTTATTTTATTTATCATCTTTATTGTTATTTATTTATTATTATTATTACTGAATATGAGTATTGCAAACAGAATCGCTCGGTATTTAAGTCTTATGTGAACTACAAAATATTTTTCATAATTTATGCAATATCTCAAACAAAAATTTCTCAGATTCAGCATAAAATTCAGTTTTTAGTTTTACTTTCAAAAGGATTGAAATGAAATCAATAATAATATTTTCTTCCGGTCTATAAATATATTTCAAAAATTATGAAGTCTAAATTTAATGCAATAAGGTATCATATTCTGAGAAATATTCTGGACACACCAAATTTTAAATGAATGAATGAATGTTTCTTTCCACGATCAACTAAGACTTATTTATGAAGTTTTAAATGTTAAAAATTTAGAAAAACTCAACATTTTTATAATCTTAGGCCAATTAATCTTGAGAAACCTGCGCGCTGATTGGCGTATTTTCTTTGAAACGATCGATGGAAAATCTAAAATTATCCTTTTTTTATTGAATAGTGATATTCAAATTTTCATAAATCAGTCAGTTTAAGTGATTGATTTAGATGATTAGAAATTAAATCTTTTTATTTAAAATATTAGTGTTTCAAGAAAATTTTGTTATTCGTAATTTCCGCAGAAGAAGCTTAATGTAAAATCAAAAATTCGTTATTTATTAGAGCATTTATTAAATCAAATTACATAAAATATAATCATTTTCCATTAAGACCATTTGAGCATATCTGTGTCTTCCTAAAGGTTTACAAATCAGCTGTGTGGCCATGATTTGAATGGATATCCTGTTTATATAAACAAAACTTGCCTTAAAATATAACTGATTTATTGGATAAATAATATAGAGAGTGTAAAAGATCAAAAAATAATTATTCTTGAATTTATTTTTTAGAAAAAATAATATTTCATATATGTTTCCTTTCCTACAGACACGTGCCGAAAATTATATTTTTGCAGATTTTATTTCCAAAAAGATTTAATTTATTTTTAGTTGGAGCTTTAATCAATGTGATGGCAACAATTTGAAAAAAGCTAATTTTTTCCCATGAATACGAAACGTGCTCGAGCAGCTTAAATTTTATTTTTATTTTGCACGGGAAAAAAAATCGTTGAAAAATATATTTAAAATATTTATTTAAAAATTTATTAAAAATAGAAATTTAATTTTAAGGTCAAAACATTGGTATCATTTAAAAGATAAATTTTTGATCTTTAACTTGATGAAAAAATCTTTTTTGTGCGGTAATATTTTCGGAAGTTATAGCAGAAACACGTCAAATTTCGCTTAATTTTTAAATAAATAAAATTCTAATTAAAAATTTGAAAAAATAACCCCCAGGTGCACATTCTCGGCCTCCAAGGTATATACGTGCAAATTTGGTAGCTGTAGGTTGAATGGTCTGGCCTGTAGAGCGGTACACACATACACACACACCCACATTGAGCTTTATTGTAAGTACTACATAGAAGAAACACATCAAAAGTAAACATAACATTCCAATAGCTGCCAAAAACAAAAGAGAGAAAAATTCAATTAATAAGCAGACGATATTTAGAAAAGTACAGATATTTAGACTGGAAAATGAAATTATCTAAAATTAACCACACGCGCAGACGATATTTACAAAAGTAAAAATATTCAAACCTGAAAAGGAAAATATATGAGTTATTCCACCAATAAATGCCATAAGTTTGTTTATATCTTCATTATTTAATGAGTTATTAAACATCAAAATGGGTCCGGGACTAAATAAACACCCTGTATAGAGAGTGTAAAAGATCATAAAATAATTTTTCTTGAACTTATTTTTTAGAAAAAATAATATTTCGTATTTGTTTTATTTCCTACAGACACGTGCCGAAAATTATATTTTTGCAGATTTCATTTCCAAAAAGATTTAATTTATTTTTAATTGGAGCTTTAATCAATGTGATGGCAACACTTTGAAAAAAAGCTAATATTTTTCCCATGAATGCGAAACGTGCTTAATCTTAATTTTTATTTTTTACGAAAAAAATTCTTGAAAAACATAGTTAAAATATTTATTTAAAAATTCATTAAAAATAGAAATTTAATTTTAAGATTAAAACATTAGTATCATTTAAAAGATAAATTTTTGATCTTTAACTTCATGTAAAAATCTTTTTTGTGCGGTAATATTTTCGGAAATTCTAGTAGAAACACGTCAAAATTTCGCTTAATTTTTAAATAAATAAAATTCTAGTTAAAAAAGTCGAAAAAATAACCCCCAGGTGCACATTCCCGGCCTCCAAGGTATACACGTGCCAAATTTGGTAGCTGTAGGTTGAATGGTCTGGCCTGTAGAGCGCCAACATACACACAAACACACACACACACACACACATTGAGCTTTATTATAAGTATAGATAATACCCATGTAAAAAAGGAATAGTAACACTAATTTTAAGTTCAGAAAGAGCTCAGGAATCCAAAACATTCGAAACGTCTAACTGGTGTGCAACAGGAAACTGCAGACTAAAGCAGAAAACGGCCCTTTGTTTATTCCAAAAGAGGAAATGCAGATATTGTCACTGTTCGAGACTCATAAAACGACTTTGTTGCTTTCCCGGGGTCCCCGTTTATGCCCGAATTGCTAAAATACAAATTATTTTTAACCTCTTCCCAAAAATAATGGGGAAGGATACAACAGAAAGTCAGGAATTTTTGACGTATCATTTAAGATGACATAAATAAGATCTTCGAGGGGAAAAAATCTCGACTTAAATTTGTCCGAAGAATACGTTCAAGTTGAGGAACAATCATGGGCGAATGTCAATGCCACACCTTTCGTGCTGTGAAAATGGCAAATCTTTTCAGTAACGTTTTAGTTTTTTGGAGTTGGAGTTTTAGTTAGTTGGAGTCATTTTATTTTCATCATTATTTATTTTATTACAGTAGAACAAGTTTGCCAATCCTCTGGTTTTTAAGATTGTCCGTGATTACAACAGCTACGAAAATTAAAAGAAAGAAAGAAAAAGTATACAAGCAAATTAAAATATATGAAGAAAAAAATCTTGGAATGTTGTTTAAAAATAAAAATGTAATTTGATTTTAATTGAAAAAGATCGAGTATATTCCGATCATCGTATATGAAAATTGAAAGTACCATTTTAAAGCTAGTAACTAAAAGATAATTAATATACTAGTGTCGTGTTTAGTATGGTTTGGTTTGGTTTGGTTTGGTTATATTAACGTCCCGTTTGAAGCAACACTAGGGCTATTTTGGGACGGACCTCGTAATTTTGAACCACGGTCAGATGACGAGAACGACACCTGAGCTGGCACCCCCCTCTCCACACCACACCACACCAGCGGGAGGACGTTTGGTCATGACGGATTTAACGTGCAACTGACCCCCTTACACGACGGTTCTTCGGTGGAATCGGGTCACGAACCTGAAACCCTCCGGTTCCGAAGCCGAGACCTTACCACCAGGCCACCGCGGCCCCTCGTGTTTAGTAACTAGTGTACTAAAAGACGATGAGTGCAAAATATTTGTAGGGGACTAATACATATTTAAAATTGTACAATCCTCGTAACTTATGGAAACGACCTGTTTTGATGTCACCAATAGATTCCGCTTGGAAAAATTATCTAGAGTGCACAGTTTGATTAATATATCCTGATAACATCAGCCGATATTTGATACTTCCTGTTAAGTTTTTTTTTTTTTTTTTTTTTTTTTTTCCCATATTTAGATGTACAAGGTTTACATGTTCTCTGAGCGTCGGTATAGAATTTATTTTTTTAATTTTTATGATACTTTAAAAACCATTTTTAAAGTTTTAAACTGCATGTTCAAATCGGTTTCTATTGCATACTTAATAAAATATTAAAAATAAAATTTCTGGAAGAAATTTGATTCTTTCCTTCAAAAGAATATTCAACAATATTGAAAATTTTGCTTAAATTGCATCTGATTCTGAACTGCCAATACACTGAAAGCATCAAAATGGAAAGTTTTCTTATAACCAAAAGAAATAAAACGGTGTATATTTTTTATTATTTAACACGTTCATGGCCGTGTCACTCATATTCGGATAACAGCAAAACTTCACATCAGAGTAGAAATTGATGCCAGTAGAACACGTCTATGTTTAGTTTATATTTATTCAGAGCCGACCTTCTCTATGAAGGGGCCCGGATGCAAAAAGCCATTTGGAGCCCTAATTTTTTGTGAAGTAAAAAAAGAAAAAAGAAAAAAAAATACAAACACGAACACATATTATAAATGCATGTTTATTTAACGCTTGATTTTGTTTTTGATAATACATCAATTACTTCAGAAAAATTACAATTTTTTACAATTTCTTTTTCGATGCTTAATATAGCAAGTACATTTAAGCATTCTGAACACATGCTTGACCGAAGATAATTATTTATTTATTTTATTTTTCTGAAATAGCGCTCAGCACGTGCTATAGCAACCGGCAACGCAAAGAAAAGTTTTAATACATATAGAAATAACTGATTATAATTGTTATTTACTATGTATTTCAATATGTCTTGTGCGTTATTTACATCTCTTTTATTCAAAATTAAATCCCGAAGCAAACAAATTTCCTGGATTAGGTTTTCTTCTACATTTTTGTTATAAAACTTTACAAAGTTTTCGGAACATTTCTCTAATTCATGTTTTTCTAAAAATTTTATATCAGTGTCTAATTTGAAATAAATAATATTTGGTATGCTTTTAATCTATCTTCTATTTGTACAATAACAGTATCAATTATAGTATTCAAAGGATAACACCTAAATTCCGCTACCGCGTTTTTTATAACTTCATCTTCTGCTATTTCGGAATATAATCTTTCTGTTTCGAATTCTTTTTACAGGAAAATGTTCAAATTATGTGCTAGCACTTTTGCTTCGTCTAAAAATGTGTTAAATTTTGTTCTTAAATTTTGGATTTCAGTATTAATTTTATTGACTAAATGGAAAGCCTAGTCAAGAACTATTGTTTTTGTTTGAAATATAGTGAAATTGATAGTGTTAATTTTGGACAATATTGCAAAACATACTATTAAACATAAAATAAATGGCATTTCTTGTATTGCATCTAATCAGCTTTTAGCTTCGGACACCGCTGTATTATCATTGCCTACACCAATAAATTCTTCTTGGGCTTTACAAGTTTGTTCAAACTGTGTATATACAGCTTTATCCGAATCTATTTTGGCTTCCCAACGAGTGTCACATAATGGTTTAAGAGTAATGTTTAAATGCTTTTGTAGAATTTCCCATCTTTTTGTAAATGCAAAAAATAAGCAATGTAAGCGTTGCAATATCCAATAATTTTTTTTACAATATATACTGCTGGAAGCGGCATCGCAAATTAATAAATTAAAGGAGTGTGATAGGCAAGGCACATAAATTGCATGCGGGTTTAGAAAAAGTATTCTAGACTGTACACCTTTATATTTCCCTTTCATGTTGCTACCGTTGTCGTATGCTTCCGTTGTCGTATGCTCTATAATTCATAATATCTAAATCAAGTTCGCTTAATCTTTCCTTTAGAGTTTTTGCTAGTCCTTCACCAGTCATATCAGTTACTTCAATAAACCTTATAAATGACTCATTTATAGATAAACGTTTATCTTCAAAATTTATATATCTAATAATGATTAAAGTTTGTTCCTTATGGGAAATATTAGAAATACAATCCATTTTGATACTATAGTACATTGCTTCTTTTATATCGTGTTTAATTTTGTTATGGACTTCATTTCCTACAGCAGAAATAATTTGTTCCTGTGACCTATGTGCTAAATGAGGCACAATTCTATTTTTAGTATTTATTATTTTGTTTATATGATCCATTAGTACAGGATCGTATTTACTTAATAATTCGATTAAACTTAAAAAATTTCCATCATTAGACTTACCTATTATTTCGTGAGTTCCTCGAAGTGGAAGATTATTATATGCTAAAAACAGAATCACTTCTACAATTCTTTGAAATAGTCATTTGAGTCGTGCCGTTTCCTTACTTATATTAACTTCATTTGTTTTTTAAATAGTCGTATATAAATTTGATCGTTTTAATAATCCTTTCCAAGCAATAAGCGAATTAATATGACAACTAGAGCGTTCATGATCTTGGATTACGTTTGACATCTTTCTCCAGTTATTATAGCCACCTATAAATCCTGTAATTTGGTCATTTCCTCTTCTTTTCGAAAACACTATACAACAAAAACAAAATACGGAATATCTCGCGTATTTGATTAAATTAACCAGCTGCGAAGTTGAGTTTCACCATTTGGCATTTTTTAAACGTAGTATGTAGGGGAAAATTATCTACTTTCAGCATTTTTAGCAAAACTCCTATCTGTTGCACAGGTCCGATTTTAACACAAAACATTCTAAATTTATCAGTTATAATACTTGGCCATAAACCAGGATCATTTATACTCTCTTGATCATATTTGTTATTGTCATTTTCGTTAGTATCTTCTGATTCGGTCATATTTGTATAAACACACGATTTTTCAACAAATTTCACCGTTTTAACATTTTTATTGCTAGAATGTGTACTTTGCGCTGAATTTTCTTCTCTAATTGAAGTTTGAATCGTAATTTCTGAAATTAAAGTAACTTCTTTGCCAGAATTACTTCGTAGCCAAGAAAACAGATCTACTTGCGACTTCTTGAAGTTTAGCTTTTCTTCTTTTTAATTTTCTGATAATTTTCATTTTTGACATCCAGAGGGATATATTTCCTTGGCGTGGACATGTTATATCTAACAGTATTAAGCAGTTTATAGAATGAATTATCAAATTATTATATACTATACTATAAGCTATTACCTAGTAGGTGAGGTAAGTGATTGTAAATCTATTTATCTTATATTAAAAATATTTTGCACTCTTGCACAAGACTATAATATATACTATGAACTTCGAATATATCCAATTCCGCCGACTGCTAGATTTAAACTTCTTCCTTAATTCTTTTCATTCCGGTCAAGGCCGGGGAAGCAGTAATGCAATGTGCATTGCTAGGAGTTGATCGTTTAATTTATCTTCCTTTTACCTTTTGTTTTAGCAACTTAGTATAAACTAACAAGATAGATGCACGCATAAAAATATTACATTAGATTCAGAAAAAAGTATATAGTTGATGATTTACAAGTTGCGCCGCTCTGTCTTAACATGTCCCCCCCCCCCCCCCACTTTATAGATATCACTGCGATCATTGCTTTATAAAGGCGTCAGTCGAAGCTCAGCCAGCCACGCGGAAACAAACTTGTATACTTTAAGAACGTGTAAACGCTATTATTGTTGAGAACGCCATTTTAATTCTTAATCACAGTGCCTCAGTCGCAACGCCCGGGTGCATAGTTCCCGCCGCACCCCCCCCCCCCCAGATGGCCGGCCCTGGACGTAAACATTACAGATAATTAGTAATACAGAAGGAAAAAGGTACTAATGTACAGTACAATATTTCAGAGCAATTTTTATTTAATATAAGGGACTTACATATTAAATTAAGAAGATAAATAAAAAAAATTATGTTCTTAAAATTTGGTAATTTCTTTTTTGCAAGATAATAATGCTCTTTTTTATATTAAAATGTTTTTTATATGTTATTACATTTTTTCAGGAATATTCTATTTCCCCGTTTTCTGCTTCTTAGTCACAATATTTAATGATAGTATGTAAAGTGTTCTTAGTACCATTCCTGAAAGCTTTTTTTAATCACTTTTGGCTACACATATCAATACGAAATTTTGAGGGAAAATAATATGCTTTCAGAAATAACACAACACTCACATACACGTGAAAAAAAAAAGTGAACTAATATGTATCTAATGGGGGAAATCCAAGGTCAAAAGTGAATACCGGAAATGCGCCTATCGTTCCGAGATGGAATCGTGGAAATGTGATCGTCTCAGAATCCGTTGACGAACAATATGTGAATCATTCAAGGAGGCGGATCAAAACTATTCTATTACAGCTCCGAGCGATACTGCACACGCGCAGGATTCGTAGACTGATATTCGTATCTGTGAAAATAAGTTTGTAGTTGCCAAGAAAGTGCGTAATTTATATTTTTTAAGTTGGTGAATTTGTTATTCACATTGTATTTGCATATCATACTGTAGGGTTCAAAATATTTTTCAGATTTATTATATATATATACTCATAAATAATAAACCATAATCATGAATAAGAATAACTTTAAAGAACATAAAAAATCTGTTGATAATACTTCGGATTGGTTTCATTATTTATACACTGGTGTGCAAAACTTAAGCAACAGGTATGTTTTTTGCCATAACTTCACGAGAAATCATCTGAGAGACATGAAATTCAGAAATGAGATACAGCATTTTGTTCTGAAAGAATGACGAAAGCATAGTTGCGCAGAAATGAATACAATGCATACAGTATGGAATCAAACAAAAAAAGGCTTTATTGAACTCATAGTATCGTTACACATGATTGTCTGTCCAAGAGGAAGAACAGCAAGCAGATGTTCCTTAGTATGGGATATGCCCTCCCCTTACTGCAATGGTTGCTTCGCACCGTCTCCCCATACTCAGCACCAGATTGTCCAACAGTTCTTGAGGTAAGAGTGCCCATTCCTCAATCATCATCTGTTTAAGTTGTCGGGTGTTCCCAGGAGGATGTAATCGTGCCGCAAGGCGTCTCCCCAAAGCATCCCACACATGTTCTATCGGATTTAAATCAGGGGAGCACGCCGGCTGATCCATTCGAGTGATATCTTCACTTTCCAGGAGCTCCTCAACAGCATGAGTCCTGTGTGGTCGTGCAATGTCATCCATAAAAACGGAGTCTGATCCAATGGCACCTCGGAACAGTCGCATATGGGGATGGATCACCTCCTGACAATAGCGATCTCCAGTTACAGAACCTCTGTCGAAAACGTGGAGCTCAGTCCGCCCGTTCATCATAATACCTCCCCAGACGACAACTCCAGGACCACCGAAACGGTCTCTTTCCGTGATGTTACTGGGATGAAACCGTGTCCCGACCTCTCTCCAAATCAACTGGCATTGGGAATCGATTATTCATTTATCTGGGAAATTAGTATATATGAAGAGTTTTAGTGCTACCAGAAACAAAACATTCTTTGGAAGGAAAAAAAAATACGAAAGCGTTTAAATTTACTCAGAAACAATATTTTGTTCTGTGAGATTATTAATACGGCATCACTATGTTTATGTCCGTCCCCTCTAAAAAAATCGATTCCTATTTTCACCCAAATGCACCAAATTTGATAGATGTAGGTCAAACGGTGTGGCCTGTACAGCGCAACTCAACCACACACGCACGCATTCATCTTTATTATTAGTAGAAATGTTTTCTTAAATAGTTTGATATGTCTCAAGACAAAAATATATAAATTCTGTCCTCATTAATAACGAGAATGATGCACTGAAAAGTGATGCAATAGAGAGATTCCACAATAATACCATAGTATTGTTATTAAATCAATATCTTTCGTTAGCAAAATATGTGCAGTTGAAACCTATTTAAATAACCTGCATTACAAAATAATATATTCTATTCTTATAATTTTACGAACTGTTTTTCGTAAGTATCGTTACTTAAAGATAACTTGTAAAATTTAAGATTTTTAAATTGATTATAACTACAATATTATTCATTCATTAATTTTTCTTCAAAAGTTCATCTTACCAGTTATTTTAAGAAAATTTCTCGGTCTCAATATAGACAGACCGTTATGAAACCAAGACAACTCTGATTACAAGATTTTCAAGAAATGCTCCTTTCGGTAGAATGTAATGATGGAAGAAAACTAGAACCTTTAATTGATTCGCAATATTCTTATCAGGAATTAAATAAAAAACAAATAAATCAAAATACATTCATGTCCATAAATTAAGAATAATGCAAGTTCAGGATAAGAAAGAGTCTGAAGTAAAACAAATGTGACTTATTTGTAAAGCCTATTTTTTAATCAAAAGGTAAAGAGCAAAACAGATGCTATATGTTTGATATCATTAATAAAAATTGCGATTTTTTGCTCCCTGGAGCAAACTACAAAAATAACCCTATTTACAAAAAACATTACATGGTTGGTATGATGGTTAATACATAGTATATCTCTCAGACGATGCAATACAGTCCGTACAACGCCTAGGCATGCTGAGTATCAAATTATCGATCTGATCTTGGGGAATATTACACCACTCATCAAGCAATGCTCTCCGAAGTTCCGATAGATATGTAGGAGGTGGTTGAAGGGCTGCAGCTCGTAGGCCAAGCTTGTCCCACAGATGCTCTACTGGATTCAAGTCCGATGAGAATGCTGGTCAGTCCATACGGGTGATATCCTCCGATCGAAGGCATTCGTTTACGATATTTGCACGGTGAGGACGGGCGTTGTCATCCATAAACACGAATTCTGCGTCCATGGCACCCCGAAATAAACGTACATGTTGTTCCAGAATGACGTCCCGATAGATTTGGCAAGTCACGGTTCCGATTTGAACATGTAGGTCTGTTCTAGAACCCAGAATAATTCCTCCCCAAACTAGCAATCCTGCACCACCATTATGATGTTCTCTTGGTGGTTCATGGCGCTCACCTTATGAAAGTCCGTCGAGAATCAGACTGCAAGCTAAACCTGAACTCTTCGGAAAATATCACACAAGCCCATTGTTGCGATATCCACAATGCATGCTCTCTACTCCAGGCTAACCGCAGGCGACAATGAGTTGCAGTAAGTGGAACACATCTGACAGGCCTACCAGCATACAGACCAATCTGCCTGAGCACCTGTACACGGTCTGCCTTGAAACTGTTGTACCATTGGCTGAAGAGAGCTGACGAGACAGGTCTGATGCTGTGCTCCGTCTGTTTCTTTTGGCAGTAACTGCCAAGTACCGGTCCTCATTCGGCGTTGTAACTCGGGGGCGACCTGAGCTGTAACGTCTTCTCTCATTACCGTCATCTTTGAATCGTTTCAAAGCCTGGAGATGATATTCTGGGCGATTCCAAGTTCCTCAGTTACTTCCAGCTGGGTACGCCCACGTTCCAGACTGCCGATAATTCTACCACGTAAAAAATCATCCAGATGTGTCCTTTGTGTCATAACTCTGCGGTTATTACACTGAAAGATTTATAAAGCGCTTGCGAACAATTTTACTTCTTTGTCTGTATTCCTTATTCATCACTCTCTTACACTCTCGTCATTGTGACGTACTATCGATGTCATCTGGTGGCTTCCTGCAATTTGCATATGATTTTTGAAGATGTGTGTAGTCATTTTACGAGTGATATATGTATTTTAGAGTTCGATTTCCACGTGACTCTGAATTATCCCTAATTTATGGACATGAGTGTAATTGAAATGGATTGAAAATTTCCTGGGTCTCTAGAAGTGAAAAATTTCAAACGGTTTGAAAACTTCTGGGAGAAAAAAAATCTTTCCTTCAAAATAATAAGTACAAATCTATACTTATAATAAAGCTCAATGTGTGTGTGTGTGTGTGTGTGTGTTGGCGCTCTACAGACCAGACCATTCAACCTACAGCTACCAAATTTGGCACGTGTATACCTTGGAGGTCGGGAATGTGCACCTGGGGGTTATTTTTTCGAATTTTTAACTAGAATTTTATTTATTTAAAAATTAAGCGAAATTTTGACATGTTTCTGCTATAACTGCCGAAAATATTACCGCACAAAAAAGAATTTTACATGAAGTTAAAGATAAAAAATTTATCTTTTAAATGATACTACTGTTTTAATCTTAAAATTAAATTTCTATTTTTAATGAATTTTTAAATAAATATTTTAACTATGTTTTTCAATAATTTTTTACGTCAAAAATAAAAATGAGGATTAAGCACGTTTCGCATTCATGAGAAAAAAATAGCTTTTTTCAAAGTGTTGCCATCACATTGATTAAAGCTCTAACTGAAAATAAATTAAATCTTTTTGGAAATGAAATCTGCAAAATTATAATTTTCGGCAAGTGTCTGTAAGAAATGAAACAAATATGAAATATTATTTTTTCTAAAAAATAAATTCAAGAAAAATTATTTTATGATCTTTTACACTCTCTTACAGGATGTTTATTCAGTCCCCGATCCATTTTGATATTTAATGACTCATAAAATAATGAAGATGTAAACAAACTTATGGCATTTATTGATGGAATAACTCATATATTTTCCTTTTCAGGTTTGAATATTTTTACTTTTGTAAATATCGTCTGCGCGTGTTTTTAATTTCAGATAATTTCATTTTCCAGTCTAAATATCTGTACTCTTCTAAATATCGTCTGCTTATTAATTGCATTTTTCTCTCTTTTGTTTTTGGCAACTATTGAAATGTTATGTTTACTTTTGATGTGTTTCTTCTATGTAGTACTTTTGTATGTGATGGTTTATTCGATCGGATATTAAGGAGAATGCATACACCACAAGAGAAAGCACAGATTTTATGGTGGTCATAGAGTTAATTTCCAATCAACTAAATCACTGACTTTTAAGAGTTAATTTCAAATCATTTAAACTGACTGATTTATGAAGATTTGAATATCACTATTCAATAAAAAAAGGATAATTTTAGATTTTTCATCGATCGTTTCAAAGAAAATACGCCAATAAGCGCACAGGTTTCTGAAGATTAATTGGTCTAAGATTATGAAAATGTTGAGTTTTTCTAAATTTTTAACATTTAAAACTTCATAAATAAGTCTTAGTTGATCGTGGAAAGAAACATTCATTCATTTATTTAAAATTTGGTGTGTCCAGAATATTTCTCAGAATATGATACCTTATTGCATTAAATTTAGACTTCATAATTTTTGAAATATATTTATAGGCCGGAGCAAGATATTATTATTGATTTCATTTCAATCCTTTTGAAAGCAAAACTAAAAACTGAGTTTTATGCTGAATCTGAGAATTTTTTGTTGAATTATTGTTTGAGATATTGCATAAATGATGAAAAATATTTTGTAGTTAACATAAGACTTAAATACCGAGCGATTCTGTTTGCAATACTTACATTCAATAATAATAATAATTAATGAATAACAGTAATGATGATAAATAAAATAAAATGCTTGGTTTTTATTGAAAAATATCTTAATATTAATTGCAATTTCATCATTTACATTTTAAATTAAAGTTGAAGTTTTTCCGGAAATGACAACAAATTAGCAAAATATATATAGTAAATTGAACGAAACGATCTAAACAGTATAAGTTTGGTATGGCTATCAAAATTTGAAGATTAAAAATATTTTTTTTGAGAATCCTTTAAGAGACCAGTTACTTAAAATATTTAATTGAAAATTGTAGTAGCGGTAATACTGGCGAACCGGCTGGTCGCCAAAGGCGGCTAGTTTAGAATAAAGACACAACAAAAATATTTTCATCATGCATTTATTGAACATTTTGGTAATAAAACAGTTCTTATTTTCTTAAATTTTGTAAAAATAGTAACTCTTTCTTAACTGTTTGTGCTTATTTCATTGTTCATAATGGTGTAAGAGACTATTCGTATGAGTGTAACGTTATTAACAATCCCCATAAATGTAAAAATTTAGAATTTCAAAGAATTCGTTTAAATGGAAAAATATCATAAAATTGTTTAGGCATTTAATTATGTTTTATGTCGCACATAACATAGCATGGAAGAAAAAAAAAACCATTATTAGATCAAATATCAAAACATGATTAGATATCATATTTAGTTTTAATATTTTGGATTCAAAATATGTCTTTTCCCTACACATACGAAAACGAGGAATTTTTAATAATTTTAACGAAGTATTGATTGATATTTTTATTTACCACGATTTTTTAAAGTATAAAATTACGCAGTTTTACTTAATTTTTAAATGAAAAGTAGAAGCGGAAGAAATAAAATTTTAAAACAATAAATTTTAATTTACTCGAATGCCAAAAAGAATAAACATCTTGAAAAATAATTTTTTTAAAAAATTTCTTGATAAGCAAGCGTAATTCATAATAAAAAATTACACAAAATTTTGAATGAAATTTATTTTTATGGTAGAAAGGGTAGTACAAAATGGAATATCTAATTAGTTAATAGGTGTGAATCACACGCGATTCACATGCTGCACAATGTGTTAAAACAAGGAAATTTAAACAAATACAGGGCCGGCCATCTGGGGGGTGCGGCGGGTGCTATGCACCCGGGCCCCGCGACAGAGGGGGGGGGTCACCGTGATTAAGAATTAAAATGTCGTTCTGAACAATAATAGCGTTTACACGTACTGAAAGTATACAAGTTTGTTTCCGCGTGGCTGGCTGAGCTTCGACTGACGCCATTATTAGGCAATGATCGCAGTGATATTTATAAAGGGGGGGGGGGGTTGATTTATGAATAAAGAAATCCCCTTCAGACATGCTAAGACAGAGCGGCGCAACTTGTAAATCATCAGCTATATACTTATGTAATATTTTTATGCGTGCATCTATCTTGTTTGTTTATATTAAGATGCTCAAATAAAAGGTAAAACGAAGATAAATTAAACGATCAACTCCTAGCAATGCACATTGCATTACTGCTTCACCGACCTTGACCGGAATGAAAAGAATTAAGGAAGAAGTTTAAATCTAGCAGTCGGCGGAATTGGATATATTCGAAGTTCATAGTATATATTATAGTCTTGTGTAAGAGTGCAAAATATTTTTAATATAAGATAAATAGATTTACAATCACTTACCTCACCTACTAGGTAATAGCTTATAGTATAGTATACAATAATTTGATAATTCATTCTATAAACTGTTTAATACTGTTAGATATAACATGTCCACGCCAAGGAAATATCCCTCTGGATGTCAAAAAAGAAAATTATCAGAAAATCAAAAAGAAGAAAATCTAAACTTCAAGAAGTCGCAAGTATATCTGTTTTCTTCGCTACGAAGTAATTCTGGCAAAGAAGTTACTTTAATTTCAGAAATTACGATTCAAACTTCAATTAGAGAAGAAAGTTCAGCGCAAAGTACACAGTCTAGCAATAAAAATGTTGAAACGGTGAAATTTATTGAAAAATCGTGTGTTTATACAAATGTGACCGAATCAGAAGATACTAACGAAAATGACAATAACAAATATGATCAAGAGAGTATAAATGATCCTGGTTTATGGCCAAGTATTATAGCTGATAAATTTAGAATGTTTTGTGTTAAAATCGGACCTGTGCAACAGATAGGAGTTTTGCTAAAAATGCTGAAAGTAGATAATTTTCCCCTACATACTACGTTTAAAAAATGCCAAATGGTGAAACTCAACTTCGCAGCTGGTTAATTTAATCAAATACGCGAGATATTCCGTATTTTGTTTTTGTTGTATAGTGTTTTCGAAAAGAAGAGAAAATGACCAAATTACAGGATTTATAGGTGGCTATAATAACTGGAGAAAGCTGTCAAACGTAATCCAAGATCATGAACGCTCTAGTTGTCATATTAATTCGCTTATTGCTTGGAAAGGATTATTAAAACGATCAAATTTATATTCGACTATTTAAAAAACAAATGAAGTTAATATAAGTAAGGAAACGGCACGACTCAAATGACTATTTCAAAGAATTGTAGAAGTGATTCTGTTTTTAGCATATAATAATCTTCCACTTCGAGGAACTCACGAAATAATAGGTAAGTCTAATGATGGAAATTTTTTAAGTTTAATCGAATTATTAAGTAAATACGATCCTGTACTAATGGATCATATAAACAAAATAATAAATACTAAAAATAGAATTGTGCCTCATTTAGCACATAGGTCACAGGAACAAATTATTTCTGCTGTAGGAAATGAAGTCCATAACAAAATTAAACACGATATAAAAGAAGCAATGTACTATAGTATCAAAATGGATTGTATTTCTGATATTTCCCATAAGGAACAAACTTTAATCATTATTAGATATATAAATTTTGAAGAGAAACGTTTATCTATAAATGAGTCATTTATAAGGTTTATTGAAGTAACTGATATGACTGGTGAAGGACTAGCAAAAACTCTAAAGGAAAGATTAAGCGAACTTGATTTAGATATTATGAATTATAGAGGGAAAGCATACGACAACGGTAGCAACATGAAAGGGAAATATAAAGGTGTACAGTCTAGAATACTTTTTCTAAACCCGCATGCAATTTATGTGCCTTGCCTATCACACTCCTTTAATTTATTAATTTGCGATGCCGCTTCCAGCAGTATATATTGTAAAAAAAATTATTGGATATTGCAACGCTTACATTGCTTATTTTTTGCATTTACAAAAAGATGGGAAATTCTACAAAAGCATTTAAACATTACTCTTAAACCATTATGTGACACTCGTTGGGAAGCCAAAATAGATTCGGATAAAGCTGTATATACACAGTTTGAACAAACTTGTAAAGCCCAAGAAGAATTTATTGGTGTAGGCAATGATAATACAGCGGTGTCCGAAGCTAAAAGCTGATTAGATGCAATACAAGAAATGCCATTTATTTTATGTTTAATAGTATGTTTTGCAATATTGTCCAAAATTAACACTATCAATTTCACTATATTTCAAACAAAAACAGTAGTTCTTGACTAGGCTTTCCATTTAGTCAATAAAATTAATACTGAAATCCAAAATTTAAGAACAAAATTTAACACATTTTTAGACGAAGCAAAAGTGCTAGCACATAATTTGAACATTTTCCTGTAAAAAGAATTCGAAACAGAAGAAGATTATATTCCGAAATAGCAGAAGACGAAGTTATAAAAAACGCGGTAGCGGAATTTAGGTGTTATCCTTTGAATACTATAATTGATACTGTTATTGTACAAATAGAAGATAGATTAAAAGCATACCAAATATTATTTTATTTCAAATTAGACACTGATATAAAATTTTTAGAAAAACATGAATTAGAGAAATGTTCCGAAAACTTTGTAAAGTTTTATAACAAAAATGTAGAAGAAAACCTAATCCAGGAAATTTGTTTGCTTCGGGATTTAATTTTGAATAAAAGAGATGTAAATAACGCACAAGACATATTGAAATACATAGTAAATAACAATTATAATCAGTTATTTCTATATGTATTAAAACTTTTCTTTGCGTTGCCGGTTGCTATAGCACGTGCTGAGCGCTATTTCAGAAAAATAAAATAAATAAATAATTATCTTCGGTCAAACATGTGTTCAGAATGCTTAAATGCACTTGCTATATTAAGCATCGAAAAAGAAATTGTAAAAAATTGTAATTTTTCTGAAGTAATTGATGTATTATCAAAAACAAAATCACGCATTAAATAAACATGCATTTATAATATGTGTTCGTGTTTGTATTTTTTTTCTTTTTTCTTTTTTTACTTCACAAAAAATTAGGGCTCCAAATGGCTTTTTGCATCCGGGCCCCTTCATAGAGAAGGTCGGCTCTGAATAAATATAAACTAAACATAGACGTGTTCTACTGGCATCAATTTCTACTCTGATGTGAAGTTTTGCTGTTATCCGAATATGAGTGACACGGCCATGAACGTGTTAAATAATAAAAAATATACACCGTTTTATTTCTTTTGGTTATAAGAAAACTTTCCATTTTGATGCTTTCAGTGTATTGGCAGTTCAGAATCAGATGCAATTTAAGCAAAATTTTCAATATTGTTGAATATTCTTTTGAAGGAAAGAATCAAATTTCTTCCAGAAATTTTATTTTTAATATTTTATTAAGTATGCAATAGAAACCGATTTGAACATGCAGTTTAAAACTTTAAAAATGGTTTTTAAAGTATCATAAAAATTAAAAAAATAAATTCTATACCGACGCTCAGAGAACATGTAAACCTTGTACATCTAAATATGGGAAAAAAAAAAAGAAAAAAAAAACCTTAACAGGAAGTATCAAATATCGGCTGATGTTATCAGGATATATTAATCAAACTGTGCACTCTAGATAATTTTTCCAAGCGGAATCTATTGGTGACATCAAAACAGGTCGTTTCCATAAGTTACGAGGATTGTACAATTTTAAATATGTATTAGTCCCCTACAAATATTTTGCACTCATCGTCTTTTAGTACACTAGTTACTAAACACGACACTAGTATATTAATTATCTTTTAGTTACTAGCTTTAAAATGGTACTTTCAATTTTCATATACGATGATCGGAATATACTCGATCTTTTTCAATTAAAATCAAATTACATTTTTATTTTTAAACAACATTCCAAGATTTTTTTCTTCATATATTTTAATTTGCTTGTATACTTTTTCTTTCTTTCTTTTAATTTTCGTAGCTGTTGTAATCACGGACAATCTTAAAAACCAGAGGATTGGCAAACTTGTTCTACTGTAATAAAATAAATAATGATGAAAATAAAATGACTCCAGCCGAAAAACTAAAACGTTACTGAAAAGATTTGCCATTTTCACAGCACGAAAGGTGTGGCATTGACATTCGCCCATGATTGTTCTTCAACTTGAACGTATTCTTCGGACAAATTTAAGTCGAGATTTTTTCCCCTAGAAGATCTTATTTATGTCATCTTAAATGATACGTCAAAAATTCCTGACTTTCTGTTGTATCCTTCCCCATTATTTTTGGGAAGAGGTTAAAAATAATTTGCATTTTAGCAATTCGGGCATAAATGGGGACCCCGGGAAAGCAACAAAGTCGTTTTATGAGTCTCGAACAGTGACAATATCTGCATTTCCTCTTTTGGAATAAACAAAGGGCCGTTTTCTGCTTCCTGTTGCACACCAGTTAGACGTTTCGAATGTTTTGGATTCCTGAGCTCTTTCTGAACTTAAAATTAGTGTAACTATTCCTTTTTTACATGGGTATTATATAAAATAATACATCATCATCCCTGACATCTACATAAGTAATGCGGTTTATTTCTTTTTACTATCGGTATTTTTTGAGTTGAAACATTTTGATTTTAGTTGTTCATTAAACTAAAATTATGTCATTGTTAGACTATTTTATAGTGTGTAGACATAGGCGTGTTTATTATTTAAATAATTTGGATTTTGCATTATTATTATAAAATAGAGTATTTGAGTAATTTTCTTTTATTTTTCATTAAAACATGTTTTGTAGATAATTCATTTTTTTCTTCTATTTATTTATTTAAGTTTTTGTCGATTGGCAATCGAAAATTGTACTTCAGTTTTTATAAAAGTGAATGAAATGTCGAGTATGTTATAATTCGGACAATGCTGCTTATAAAAAATCAAACCTTCATAAGTACACAAAAGAATATCAAGGATGATACTGTATTCTGTCTTTTTAAATCAAATTTTAAAATAATTTCATAGAAAACAGTTTCACTATTTTTGCAAAACATGATTGATACTTAATATATGAAGGAATTATTTTTATACTTTATAAAATTAACACATTTGTTTTTAATTAGTATATGTGACTTCAAGATTCTCAGTTATATTTAATAGGGGAAACTCACAATTTATGTTGTTCGAATTCTATTACGTGTGTGTGTGTAATGATATTTTAAAATTTAATTTACACATAATTAATTTCTAAATTTTTAGCTCAATTTAGCCCATATTAACTACATTCTAGAACATTCTCTTATTTCCTGATCTCATTCCACTTTTTTATCTAATTAATTCAACAGAAGCTTTGTAAAACTGTTGAATCGGCTAAAAGCCTGAACCTTCCCACACTCCGAGTGAAGAGACAAAATAACGCTGACTTCACAAATTCTTTTAAAAGATCCCTGCGTTCCCCTTGCTTTTTGATTGACATGCGATGGAAATCTCTATTAAAACATCACAGTATATAAGACCAGGGATAAACGGTTTATAAGCTTTTCCATCATTTCTTTCTGCGTCGTTCTGTGTGTACTAATCGCTCCTGCTTGTACACAATGCGTGCTTCTCCGGGATGAAATAAAACGACATGAAAAAATCGAAAATCTCTTCACTATCATCGGAACTGCCAGTTGATTAAAAAAATGTTATGCTTACACACACACACACGCACGCACACAAACATGTAAGCCTTTTTTTGTTTGAAGCAGAAGGCAGTTTCGAAGACAGTGAAAAGACTTTTTACATTTTTAAATTAATTTTTATATCCCGGGAAAGCATAATTATTTACAAGAAGGCGCGGACATGGCACGTCCGCCACAACTTGGCACAAAAGCAGAAGTGGGGAAGAAGAAATAAAGAAATTATCCCTCGTCTTATATAACCTGAGATTTTGATAGGGAAATTATTTCTTCATAGTGCTAATATATTAAAAAGATTCTGATGGGAATTTCTGACGCATGTCAATCACAAGTAAGGAAAACACAGGGATTTTTTAAAAAAGAGTTTGACTCGTCAGCGGTATTTTGTCACTTCACTAGGAGTGTGGGAAAGTTAGGCCTTTAGCCGATTAAGCAATTTTACAAATCTCTCTTGAATTAATTCAGTAGAGAATGTGGAATTGGATCACGAAATAAGAGAATATTTTAGAATGAAATTACTATGAGCTAAATTAAGATAAAACTTTCTAAATTAAATAAATTGAAATTAGAATTTATATATATATATATATATAAGCACTAAATTTTTGAATCAGAAGGCAGTTTCGACAAGCAGTGAAGAGACTTTGAATAATTTTTCAAGTTCGCATTTATTATATCCCGGGATTCCATAATTTATTTACAAGAAGGCGCGGACATGGCATGTCCATGGATTACAATTTTCCCCCCACCACAAAGCGTGGAAGTGCGTCGGGGCCCTTCGACACACAGCCACACCCTACAGTGGTGTTCAAGCAAGAAACTAAAATTTAAAGTCGTATTAAAAGTGATACCTAAGTTTCCCTTACCTTTACATTAGTATAAAATTTCATTTTGAACAAGAGTATTTTAAAATATAAAAGAAATAAAGTGATATTTGTGAAAATATTAGATAAACTTAAATATTCAACAACACTAAAAATAATAATATTAAAATGTGCAATATAAAAATGATTTTCTGAAGAAACTCAGTCTATTTACTGTCTCTCAGTCTGTAAGATTGTCTCTATTTGGTGAGGAAAGTCTCTAAAGAATACTTGCACACAGTGTCCTTTAATAGTAGAAGGCTCACCAAAATCATCGAATTGAATGTAACATAATGGAATAATAAATTGAACTTATATAATAATAAAATATCAACATAATTTTGATTTTTGTATGTAACACTTGAATATCAAAATAATTAATATGAGATTCAACATACTCTTATTATTTTGAAATAATATCTCAAACAACTGGCATAATCTTACTCAAACAAATGGCATAAAAATGTGTAGTTTTAAAAGAAAAACTTTAACCCACTAGTTAGCCAATTAGTGGTGAATAGTTCAACCTTGCCCAGCAATTTCTAGTAGTGTGTGAAACTTAATGACCCAAAATTAGGACATCAAGAATGGGGGCATAATTCTTATTCTCTTTCTACTCTCATCCAGGAGTATTTGTTTCTAAAGTGGCGAACAACATATCTGAGATAAAAATTAATTGTGAGGTTGACCCTTTACTCACATCTCAATAAGACTGCTGTATTTGAATCTATGTTGTGATGGTGCCTTTCAATTATCATCATCATCATGAAGAAAACTTTTATGAGTGGAGACTCTTATGACATAAACCCCAATCTAATTGGGGTTTATGTGGAAGAAACATAGCAAATAAAAGCATTTTTTTAATTATTATTCATGACTTAATTTTAATTTTTCTGGTGGGTAATATGTTCTTAATTTTGATAATGGACAATATTGGTAGCTTTGTTTTAGTTATTTCATAGTTTACATCTGAAATTTTAGTTACTATTTCATATGGACATGAAAATACTGGAGATAATTTTCTACGATTTGGATAATTAAATTCCTTATACATTACGATGTCACCAGGTTTGAATGGGGAATCTATAAATCTAGCATTATAATCTTATTTTATTTTTATCATAACATTTTAATGCATTATCATTAGCAAATTTTCTTGCTTCTACTAGAGGATAGAATTGATTTTGAGTTAAGGGAGGAGAATAAGGTAAAGTGCCAACTAACAAATATGTAAGAGGAAATTTTGTAACTGAATGGGGTGTTAAATTATATTCATTGATTACTCATTCTAAAAGTGTAGTTCAAGGTATTTTAGTAGGAGAAGAATTGACCTTACACTTTAATTTATTGATTGGTTAACTATTTCACACTTCCCATTAGTTTGTGGATGATGTGAAGATGTTAACAGATGCTTTACACTGTAATTTCTGAGGAAACGTTTGAATTTAAATGAGGTAAAAGCACTATTACTATCAGTTAATAATTTGGAAGGTACCTGAATTTGAAAAAACTTTTTCATAATTTTCATTTTTGGAAGGATAAGTCCAAACATATCTAGTCGCACGATCAATTACTATATGAAGAAATTGTTTTAGTTAAATTGTAATATTTAAATCCACCAACAGTATTAACAGAAAGACATTCAAAAGGGCGATCTGTGGGGAGTAAAAGGCCAAATCTTTTGTGCTTTTTCTTTTTATTTAAGACAAACATCACAATGTCTAACAAAAAGTGCAATATCTTGAGTAATATGGGGCCAATAATATTGAGGAGTAATTAAATTTATCATTTTTTGAGTGCCTGTATGTCCGAATTGTTCATGAGCATTTTGCAAACTTTTCTCCTAAGAGAAAAAGGTACAACTATTTTAAACAAATTTTTCTTTTTAACTACAAGTACATCATTAATATTTTTATATTTAGTATTATTTAAGTTGACTATATTTTGATAGTGTTTTATCTCATCTAATTCCAATAAATGCCCAGAATGTTGGAGATATTGAGCAGTAGGATGTCTTGATAACATATCAGTTTCAACATTAGCTGTTCCCTTTAAATATTTAACTTCATAATCAAACATGCTTAGTTTTAAAGACCAATAAAATAATTTTTCCCTTAAATTTTTAAGCCAAACAAGAGCAGCATAATCAGTATGAATTACGAATTTTTTCCCATGTAATAAAATTTATCAAGAGCATCTACTATTGCTAAATATTCCAACTCAGTTATACTATATTTTTTTCTTTTTTTCATACGGGCGTAAAGTTCTTGAATGATAGTATACAGGATGTAATTTACCAGAATAGGCAGGCTGTTTTAGAATAACTCCAATGGCTACCTGAGATGCATCACAAAAAATCATGAAGAGGTAAATTAGAGTTATATAGTTGTAACACTGGTTTAGTTATGAATTTATTTTTTAATATTTCAAAAGCTTTTTGACAGTCTTCTGTCTACTGCCATGGTGTATCTTTTTTAAAAAGATTAATTAAGGGTTCTCTAATTTTAGCATAAGAATCAATGAACTTATTATAAACATTTACAGAGCCAAGAAAACCTTGAAGTTGTTTAACATTTTTTGGAGGTTGTAATTTTTTAATACTTTCAATATTATGATTATCAGGAGAAATGCATCCTTCTTTGAATTCATACCCAAAGAAATTAATTTTATCTTGAGCAAACACATTTAGAAAATTTTAATTTAATGATTTCTTTTCACACATTTGAAAAATCTGTTTTAAATTATCATAGTGTTCCTCTAATGAGTTAGAGAAAACTACTATGTCATCAAAGTAGTGACATGCAAATTTTGAAAATTTATGTTTATATAAAATTCTACGAATAGTTCTATTGAATATTGCAGGTGCATTTTTAAAGCCAAAAAAAGGTAGGACTTGAAATTCATATAAACCTTCAGTAGCTACAAATGCCAATTTATGTTTACCGTGCTCATGCAAGGGTATGTGCCAACATCCAGATGAAAGATCCAAAGTTGAAAAAGTTTAGCAGTATTTAATTTATCTAATAAAGTACTAATTCGAGGTAGAGGCTCTGCCTCAGATTTGCAAATAGAATTAATTTTACGAAAGTCAATACAAAGTCGACTTTTTCTATTTTCATCTGTTTTATATGCTAATGTTACAAGGGAGGAATAGTTGCTAGTAGATTCTTTTATTAAACCTGCATCTAACAAATTTTTAATTTGCTTACTTAATTAAATTTTATCCGTAGCAGAGGTACTATAAGCCCTTTGTGAAACTGGTAAATCAGATGTTAAATTTATTCTAGGGGGTTCCATTTTTATTCTACCAACAGCATATTTATTTTTTGCAAACACATGAGAATATTCTGATACCAGAGATAACACAGGTTCAGATAGCTTGTTTACAGTCAGATGTGGAAAAATTTCCTCTGGGGTATTCACTACCTTGACCTTATTATCACCAGTGTTATGATTTTCAACAATATGTAAAGACATATAATTATTATTAGTATGCAAATTGGTAATAATTTTTCCATTTTGAAATATTTTATTTTTATCACAATATATAATTAATTTATATAAACTACAATCTGGAAGTCCTAAAATGATATATGGTAAAGGATTGTCCATAATACATAATTCGATTTTCTTATTTATTTGGGCAATTTTTAAATATATGTCACAAATTTGGGTTAATTGGAACGTTCCATGAGCTTGTTTGACTCCATATACGGTTTATATTTTTTCTTGTCAAGTTCAGTATTTTCCCAATATCTGCAGATATAATTGAAAGAGTGGATTCTGTGTCAATAACAATATTTACATTAGTATGAGGGTTATAAACATTGTCCAAATAAAATAGACTTGATAAAGTTGAGATGCGTCCGGACACTAATAATTGTAACTGCACTGGTGCAGGGGCCTCATTAGAAGAATTTGGTCTCATTTTAGAATTTTGAAAACAGCCGAGAGAGACTTCTGAGCACGGGAAAGTCAAATTAGCTGTTATTGAAACATTTATTACAAATTGGGATTGATAAAAAGGACATACTTGTGTCCAATGATAAATATTTGGAATATCAATTTGAGTACAAATTCTACATGGAGAAGATGGTAATCATTGTTGGAAATGCAAATTATGACTATAGTTATTGAAATTACTTAGACGTGGCCTTATTGAATTTTGATAATTTTGTCTAAAATGATTTTGAACTCGAGATACAAATGAATTTTGAAATGTATAAAAGATGGGTGCCTTGCTCGGATTCGGGTTTCATTACACCTGTCTGAGTTTGATTCTCAAGATTCTTCCATTTTTAATAGTTTAGTTGTTATTGCAAGCCATTCTGTACGGGTACAAGGAGCTTTTATGCTTACCAATTGTTTTAGTTGAGTTGGCAGTCCATCAGTAAGACCTTCTAAAACAAGTTGTGGATTAAGGCCTAACTGTCTGCCATAATTAAATTTTTGATGAAAATAATCAACTAATTTAGCATTTTTTTAATCAAATTTCAGTAGTGAAAAGTCAGAAAATTAACAATTTTGGGTTGAATAAACTGGTCGGTTAATACACAACATAACTCATCAAATTGTCAATATTTAAGCACCTATTTATATAATGAGTTAAAGCTGGCCCTTTAAGAAATTTAGCAATATTTTGAATTTTCCACAAGTTTGTCTTATTATTCTCTCGGCAAATTTTGTTGAAATATCCCAACCATAAATCCATTTGCATCCCATTTTCGGGATCAAAAAGGGATTATGGAGGATAGTTCTTGGGCTATTTAATCCTTTTCTTCTTTATCAATGTTATTTTCTGAACTTTCAGGGTTAGACATATTTGATCTTGGTCAGTCATTTTCCCAGATCTTAACATCACTAAAGTTATTTTAAATAAAAAAACATTATAAATTCATGCATAAAATTAAAAAAAAATAGATTTGATAAAAGACTAAAAATTCAATATTTTAAATAATACTATAAAAATATAATTTGCAATAATTCTAAAATTTAAAAATAAAAAAAAAAAAAAGAAAAACACACAATATAAATCTTGATTTTCACCCGTTGTGTCGGGAAACACTAAACACTTTTTTGATGAATCATCACTTTTTTAATTAATCACAAAAAGGCAATTTTGGGCACTGGAGGCATTAGAGAATAAAGCAGGTGATATATTGAGATGATAATATAACACACAAGTGATATTTTCGAAATCTGGTTGATTCAATTTGGCACAAAATAGGAGCAGCAACTTCTTGAAGATATAAGGAGCATGCACATGAGGATATCTATTGAACAACAAAGCCGGTCACAGGTTAAGGAATGTACCATCTGCGATGAGGTAACATGACGGAATGTAGGGGATATTGCATCGGTTGGCATGGAACTTCGTGACAGCGTGGCCGGCTGGCCTCGGCGGAAGGCTAGCGGGCGAGCCAGTATGAAACATCTTTGGAGCACAAGTTGCGGAGGCGTCAATGCAGCGTCTCACCCGCGATTTTAATTTTTCATTCTTTTGAAAATTTTGCACAGGTAACTAACTATCCTTGTCGACTTTTTAATATGTAAGCATTCAATTTTTGAATCAGAAGGTAGTTTCGACAAGCAGTGAAGAGACTTTGAATTTTTCAAGCTCGCATTTATTGTATCCCGAGATCGCATAATTTATTTACAAGAAGGCGCGGACAAGCACGTCCGCTCTCTGTGCGGCACAAAAGCAGAAGTGGGGAAGAGCAAGAAATAAATTTTCCTTCGTCTTATATAACATGGGATATTGATACAAAGTATCTTCACTGCTTGCTGAACCTGCATTCTGCTTCAAACAAAAAATGTTACATATTATTTAGTCGACAAGGATAGTTTTATGTAAAAAAAAAATTTCAATTCGACGTTGCATTGTGTATCCGCAACTTACCGTGCTCCAAAGATGTTCCATGCTGGCTCGCCCGCTTGCCTTTCGCCGAGGCGCTCATCGATACTCCTGCTGTAACCTATGACCTCATCTGACATTCCAGCTCTCCGACGTGTTTGTGCTTCATTTCCTCTTGTGTTTATGTTCCTTAATTTCAAAAAGTTCCAACTGATAGTGTGTCACGATTCATCAAATAGTTATGTGTTTATGCTCCTTAATTTCAAGAAGTTCCAACCTGTGCCATGATTCATCAAAAAGTTATTAGTGTTAAAAAAAAGCCTCCATCAACTGACTCAACGGATGAAATTCAAAATTTATATTCTTTACTTTTGATTTGAAGTTGAACTGCATTTTTCTATTATAATGTAATTGCAAATAATCTTTTTATATTATTATTCAAAATATCACGAGTTTTAATTTAAAATATTGAGTTTTAAATTTGTTCTAATCTATTATTTAAAAATCATGCATGCAGACTTTGTGAACGAAAAAGTAACATGCCGAGATTCTTATATACTTAATAATTAATGGCACATGATAATTAGACTAAGGTAGTGAATACCACAGGGGAAATTTTTGCACCTCTGACAGTTATCGAGGTGCATTCTATTATCACTGTGTCCAAATACTTGTTTTTACTAAATACAAATGTTTTTTTTTCCCTTCAATTACCAAATATTTTTTTATATATTACTTAATCATATGAGTATTTTGAGTCTTGCATTTGTTGCATTCATTCACAAGTGTTTTGATTGAAATCTTTGAATTTTGCAATTATTATTATCATTTTCAAATGATTTATTTGAAATACATGAATCTTGCATTTATTTACATTTCCAAAAGTTTTATATGAAATCATTTAATTTTACAAGTATTATTTTCATTTCCAAGATTTTCATTAGATATTTTTGAATCTTATATTTATGGTTTCAGTTCCAAGTGTTTAATATGAAATATTTCAATTCTGCAAATATTATTTTTATATCCAAGTTTTTTACATTAAGTTTCGAATTTTGTATTTTTATTTACAGCTAAAATACTTTATTTAAAATCATAAATCATACTGTTATTTCATTTGGGTGTAATCATAGCAATATTGATATTATATTTAATAATTTTATACTTTATTTCTAAATTAATAATTTTATTGAATCAGAATTCCTAGCATTTAAGAATAATATGGGCAAATATACCATAGACTGTTTTCATTAACCCTTTCAAGGGCCGTGGGAAGTATGCTTCCCACCGAATTTATCAATCTCTGTATGAAATTATGTAAGTTGGCATACGTTCTGACAAATTTTTTTAGTAAGTCAGAAAATTAGATGCCTCAGTTCTTTATCTCAGACAAAATGATGTGTCTTGATTTTTTACTTAATTATTAATTAATCAAATTAAATTTATCTAATAAGCTAAATTAATCCCTTTTCTTATTCTAATTTCAAGCCTAAAAATATTTTAACATAATATGACTAGAAAAAAATGGCCCTTTAAAGGGTTAAATTAAAATCAATAGCTTGAGTTTCTACAGAAAAATGGTCAAAATAACTTTGTGCAATATACTGTTTAACTTATTAATATTTTGTTATTACTGTTGATTATTAAGGTTTTTATATACTCTTTTCATAGATAAGTCTTTTTATGCTTCTAATATAAAATGATGAATGGGATTTCTGATTAATGTTTGTATTATGTGAAGGTAGCAGTAACTGAAGTGTCACTTTCAATATACTTTTAAATTAACCTTACTCAGACACTACTGTAAGGTATGGTTGTGTGTCAAAAGGCCCTGACGTACTTCCACATCTTGCAATGGGGGGGAAATTGTAATCCTATTTTAAACTCTTAATTTAAACCAAATTAATTTCCAAAGCTTTATCTTAATTTAGCCCATAGTAATTTTATTCTCTTATTTCTTGATCCAATTCCACTTTTGGTTTAATTAATTCCTTAGTAAATATAATGTGTCTTCTTGTAAATAATCATGTTTTCACGAAATGTATATTAAAATTAATTTTAAAACATAACATGTCTCTTGAATGGCTTTGAACCTGCCTTCCACTTTAGAGAATAATGTTACATATAAGTCTATATGACTATTAATGGATTACAAAATGCTTTCTTTTTATGGACAGTTTTGTAAATAATTTATAATTCATGATGGAACAAAAAATCAGGAATCTTGTTTTGAAATTTGAGCTTATTTAAAAAATAATATTTTCAAGATAATTTTTACTATTAAATAGAAAAATATTTTTAAAACTTTTCATAGCAAATGCTTCCTTGTACAAAAGAAAAAAAAGATGAATGAATAAACAGAATATCTTTAAACGAATAATACCACAAAATTCTGTCACTGTTACTCAAATAATAACTTTTTGAGGTGACATATATTAACTTTGAAAAAGAAAATTTTAAACTTTTAAGACCAACAGCTGAAAAGAAGCCCAAAAGAAACATATGAAAATGACTGCAACAATATAATGCAATTGTCACAAGCATTACATGTAACACAGTATTATGAATAATTATGTGCTTATCATTTAGATGGGACCTATTATCTGTAAAATTGTAAAAAGTTTCTGTAAATTTTAATATAATACCAATACACCACTATGATATGAATAGTAAAAATTAGTGAATGATAAAGTGATAAAATTTTCAAAACTATAAATTTCATAATAATTTAAGTCAATGTTATAAAGAAGGAAAATCCCTCTTCCAATCAGAAAAAGATATTGTATTTTGAAATAGGGGGAAATGCATTAAGGAACTTACTTTTAAATAAAATAATTGTGTTAAAGTTTATGTACTATCCAATTCATATCATAAATATCTAACAAGATTTTATTTTTTCATGTTTCTATTTAACTTTTTTTTTGTGTGTGTTCATGAAGATGGAATTATTTTATTGAGGTTTAATTTATTTCTTGATATGTTAGAATTCTGAAATTTTGTATAGTCATCTATTATCAGTAACTAAAGAATGTTTTACTATATACATAATTTAACTATCACCGTGATTAATTTTAATTTAAAACTGATTCTGTATGAGAGCACCATTTATTTGCATTTCCTAATAATTATAATAAAAATTCTGAAATATATTAAGATTAAAAAGTAAACAAATAATTATTAATTAAAACAAATTTATATTAAAAATGTACTTTTTAATACAAAA
>JAPMOR010112518.1:144490-173223 GCA_026543865.1 Argiope aurantia
GAATATAATTGCAATAATTTTTGCATTTTTATCGTAATTAAAATAGTCTTCCGTATATTTTCCTTTCCTTCACATCAGATAACAAAAAGTGAACTGAAAAAAATTAATGGTATGAAATGAATTAAATAAACAGGCATGAGGCAAACTAAGCTATAAATCAGAAACAAAACTGAACAAATATATTTTACTGAACACACATAAAAAAAACAGGTGATAAATCAGAATTAATTTATAAATTTTAAATTGGCATATTATCAAATATGATGCAAAAAACTATTCCAAATGAAAATATTTCTTGGAAAAATAAATATTTTGACAACTATGACATTAGACTTTGGTCTTTTAGAGGAGAAAAACTAATTACTTTTCAAAGTAGTGCTGAATTGATTGGTTTTATAACATAAAATCATTAAATGACTAATGTATCATAAGTCTGTCTCTTTTGGGAAGGGGGGGGGTTATTTAGTTATCTTAATATTATGATTATATTAAATTATTTTAATATTTAAATTAATCAGAGAATTGAAAATGAATGAGTATATTTGGATTGATGAATTAAATATAAATGTGCAATTATACATATCAATAATTGTGGAAGTATTGATTTTCTTTAGTCTTCTAATGTACCATTAATTCTAAAACTTGTTTCATATTAACCTACATTCAAAATAAACATTTTCTTTATTTTTTCCCCATACAATAAAGGGTTATATTAATAATAATAAAAGTCAAATAAAAAAGACAGGATATACTGCCTATAAAAGTATACATTTTCTTATCAAAATTTTTTCCATAAAATAATTTTTTTATTTAACAATCCATTCCAACTATCAAATTTATTAATTAATGAAAGTACTGAAATGATAATGCAATTACCTAATATAGCAATTGCATTATCACTTAATTATTATTAATATATTATAAATTATCAATATATTATAAATTACTAATATATTAATAATAGCTATATTAAAATAAATAAAGGATAATCTCATCATTTTAATGCAAATACAGATAGTACTAGGAACTTTTTTTTTTTTTGAAGGAGAGAATGCAGTTGTTGATTTTGATGATTTCTTTTTGAAAATAATAATAATAATAATACCAATGAATAATACACCTGAAAGATTATGTCTTTTATATAAATAATGAATATACTACAACGATAAATTTTCACATTATACGGTACAGTGGTTCATTGGGCACAATTCAACTAACCATAGATAGTTGGACATGCGGAATGTCTTTATAATGAACCATATCGAATATTCCCAGACTAAATGCTACGAGAAACCGTATTACCAGTAAACAACAAAATCAATGTTTTATATATCTTAATAAAGATACTTTATTATGTTTCATTTCTCAGGTTATACATTTATACATCAAAATGTTTCAGCAGAAAATATTTATAAAAATATCATATTCACTAGAAATCCTTTCTATGATAATAGAATGTAATTAAAATAGATATCTTAGCATATTAAAAATAATGTATATGTAATATGGATTTCAATAGATTGAAAAAAAGTTCCATAAAATTCACTAACTAATTTTGAATTTCTATAAATAAATTTGAAATTATTAATCCCCATTCAAAATTTTTATAACTATAATTTTTCAAAAATCCACTTTTGATTTTTTAAAAAAAATTTCAGAAGATAAAAACACATATCAATTACTATGGTATATAAAATGATGGAAATGTTTATTATTTTTTGAGTGAGTGTGCAACTGATTTAGTGGCTTCAACTAACTATGCACAATTTAAATGATTCCACATAGAAGTTCAGAACTCGAAAGATAAATAAAATCTAATCTGCAAGTAAAAATGTATCAGTATTTATATAGAATCAATAAAATATGTATAGATTCTTTTACGCTGCATTCTCACCACATATCCAACATAAATGTATATAATATTAAATTGGATAAGAATAAAGTGATTAGTTAAAAGCAATTAAGTCTGAATGGTAATGAAGTACAGAAAAGTTATTATAAGGAATATTTACTTACTTGAATAATGATTATTGGAACATTTTGGCGGTCATAAATAAAATAATGTCATTAGTGAAGAAAAAGCGTACAGCATCCACACATTGGCCTCCAAATTAATTTTCAGATTAAATGAAAATTAATTATAAAATTATTTAAGATCTAACATGATTTCCAGTATTTCGCAACGAATTTGTCAGCATAATTCCATTGTATCACAATTATATTATGAGATCTTTAGAGAGTATCCAAAAGTCGCAGCGTTTAAACGCACCTTCAAGAATGGGTCAATTGTTTACAGTTTACGAATATCAGAAAAACTCTATATACACTCTTTGTTTTGCTTTCCTGTTATCCGAACCCCCGTATCAACAAACGAAAAGGAAACCTGTTCCACTCGTCACGTGGTCACATGACTTCAGACTAGTTTTGCTGAACACAGAACAAAAAAGTTAAGTAAATAATTATAAATCGTGGAAATAATTAAAGGAAAAGATTCGAGGGATTGAAATTAGTTTGAATTTTAAGGCTTTCGTTTGCTTAAACATGACAATCCGCATTTATTCTGTACATTATGTCTCACCAGAGCTTGGCTAGCTACGAGACTGATTAAAATACCCATCCATGGATTCATGGATTAAAGAGCAATAAAACGCAATGGATAGGAAGATAAGCATCCCTTCAAAGCTAGAAAAAGGAGCATGCTTTTGTTTTGAGCAATGAAAGTTTAAAAAAATATTTTATAACTGAGTAACATTAATCTTTTTTTTTTTTCAATTTCGTATTTTTATTTTTTATTTGTTGGATACCAAATGTTAACAAAATTCAAGAAATGGATTCTCATTCAAAATAGAGGCTATGCTTCAACAGTTCATTCTTTCTCTTTTCCGTAATAGTTTAGAGCGTCGTTAGATGGTAGTTCTCCATTTTGTATAAATTACTAAAATATATGTTAAAAAAATCCTCTTTACTTTCTGAAATTCGAATCTAAAGAATATGCATTGGTTCGAAATATATATTCATTAGTTCTTCACCGAACAACAAGAACATCTCTCATAGGGGACAAAAAAACATTTCTGAATCCAGTCTGTCACTCAACGACAACTAGGACATGGCGAGAATAAACAAGAAAGAAATATTTTGCTGGATAACATAGAAGTTTCAATTAAAAAAGCACTTTGTTCTTTAAATATAAGGTTTAAGATAATCATAAATAATGTCTTTATTCTAATTTGCATGATATAAAGAGTCTCAAAAATTATTTATTGAAACAGGAAAATTTTTACTAAACTTCATGACAATTAGGGTGGAACGAAAAAACCAACTTTTAATTTTTAATTTGTAATACCGCGGGAAAGTTGCATTTTGTTGTAGATAAGACAAATTAAAAATATGAAAAATATTGGAGTACGTCTTGAGGTGCCGCAAGGATGCTAAAGTTTCATAAAATTGAAATTTGTGCCACATTTTAAAGATTTTTTAAGAAATAATCTTTTGATTTTTAATTTGTATCAGCGTGGAAAATTTGCCTTTTAGTGTAGATAAGATAAATTAAAAATAGGAAAAATATTGGAGTACATCTTGAGGTGATGCAAGAACGTTAACGGTTCATAAAAGCATACTTTTTGGAGCATTTTCAAAGATTTTTGCGTGTCTTGATTATGAAATTTAAAAAAAATTAATAGGCGTTATAATATGAATAGAAATATAAAAACAGTTTTACTATTGCATTGGCATATATGTGATGACAAACTCAGAGCTGGTGTTAAGTCTGCAGTTTAGCCGAGTTTTATTGAGTTGTCATCTCCGCTCCGTCTATTGTGTAACTGATTTGTTAGTTTGTGTGCTTTGCTGTGAGTAAGACTTTGTGTGGCTCAGACTAAATTAGGGAAGACAAGAAAAATGTCGAAATGCCCTATTTTTGGGAAATTTAGTGATTTGCTTCAAGTTTAACTGACTACTTACGAATCTGTGATGAAGTGCTGCTATTATATTAGACATAACCTCAAAATTGCTTCAGAAAAGGATCCTTCTGTAAGTGAAATACATAACACTTTAGTTCACAAAATAGAACAAATATGGTCAAGAGCTTCTGTTCCCATTGTTTCTAGCAAAAAAATTTTAAAAGTGATAAAAGCTTATCATGCTAAATACAGGAATTTATTAAAGTCTAAACGCAGAAAAGGGTCTGGTCAGTTTGATTCCAACCTCACAAAATTTAGGAAAGAAGCTAAACGTTTATTTGATATCGCTGCCTGTAAGTGTGTAAACTTTAATACATGTACTTGTATAAATGAAAAAAGTTACAAGAAAAAAGAACAAGACTTTTTAAATGATCAACGCTCTAACAGGAAAACGATTATAGGTAATACTGTTAAAGCTACCACAAGCGCTTTGAATAAGAAAGAAGCAAGAAACAGTAAAGAGCTATAGAGAAAGGTTAAGTTTTATCAAGAAAGGACAAAAAATACTAGTATGTCAGAAACAGTTACTGACGACAATGACAGCGCTGAAGAAAAACAGTGTTCTTTACTGGAAGAAACAAACCAACCAGATCCTTCAGATATATCTTAAAACTCTGGTTGATTACATTGTGAAAATGCATGTGCTTGTATGGTTTATAATATTAACACCTTCATGTACATACGGTTTCAAACATCCTTTTAACCTTATTTCATATTCACGATATCTCTCTGATGATCTCAAGAACGTTGTATACCTGATTATTCAAAGAAATGATTAAACTGCTGCTCCAGAAAATATACATTAGTCCATGCTAAGTGATGAAAGTAAAATTCAAAGAGAACTTAGTTTACGACGTATTTTAAAAGCAAGAACAGAAAGTAGAGTGAAGTCAGGAAGTTTGAAGTTCCAAAGATAAACTTCGATGCAAAAGATATATCGGCTTGATTTAATGGCTTTAAATGACGTAACTGAGTCTTCCCCTCCTTGTTAAAACACGTTTTCAGTGACTCTTTCAAAGACTTTATTCGGAAGGCATTTGAAACTGTGCCAAATAATAAAGTGGACCTGGTTATCGACTTCCGCGGCTTCCTTGTCACACTCAAGCAGTTTAAAGAACTGCGAAACTGGAGACCGAATCGGCTCAAAATGTCTGTGTGTCTTCTCTTCAATCACAAAAAAAGGATACATAAGAGCAAAAATTAACTCTTGTGTGAATATGTCCAAATTTCATGCAAAAAAAAAAAAAAACAAAGCAGTTTAATGGCAATGAAGTAAAAACAAACATTTTACAGCTGCAACTTTTGTAATTATTAAGGATACAGAAGTAAGAAACACAAAATTTGACATTAAAACATATTTTATTACTATTATTGTATTTTACAATCAATAATTTTTTTCCATTTGCAATACTTTTATATACATTTAAAACATTTGTTTGTAACATTATAGTACAAAAATTCATAAAACATATTTTATCCAAGTTTATAATTTTTCAGTTTTTTATATAAACTTTAAGCTTTTAACGGTAGCTCAAAAAGGTTGTTGTATTGCAACCAAATTTTTTTAACATTCTTTTTTAACTTAAAAGGCAACTTTTTCCCACTATTACAGAACTAAAATCTTTAAAAAAAAGCAAGGTCATTTTCGTTTCACCCCAATGACAATTTTTTCCATGAGATATTTTTATAGTTCAATAGCAAATTGTTTTGGATACTTAAATATTTTGACTCTAGATCCAGATTAGTTATATTGTTCAATTTAAATTTATGTGGATATCCTTGGCTTTGGTAAGAAAAAAAGTTTTTTATTCTAAAATGTAAATTAAGAACGTGTTCAGAACTAATCAGAAAATATCTTGTAAATTTTAATTATGCGATAAATTTTAAAAACTGAGGGAAATCTGTTGTAACGAATGGATTTTAATTTTAATAATACTTTTCTTCTTCTTTCATATATTTTTCAATAAAATGCATATAGATATTATATTTCAAGTTCCCTTAAAAATTAATTTCTGTAGGCAACATCTTTGAAGAATTCCTTGATTAGTTTCCTTTCAACTATTGAAAATTTACTTTAAATTGAAAACTGATTTTCTAAGAAAGCATTTAAACAGATTATTAAGCAGATTATCTTTTATTTATTTAGAATAGAACTGTGTTTAAAGAAAATGTCTCGTATTGCAAGAAGTATTGAATTGCAATCCCTTCAAATTTATAATGCCTAACATATTTTCTCAAAAAATAGCAGTTTTTAATTGCAAGTTCCAAAAATCAAATCGCCGATTAGATTTCCACTTCTTTGGTCTCATGAAAGGAACTCATTCTGTTTCTGGAAATGAGATTCTTTTGAATCCTACACTATGCATTTCGAAATTAACTTGAGTAACAAATTAGTTTATTTTTGTGTTAATTGGTTCTAAATACATCAAACATATTAGAAAAATATTGAAAAAATTTCATTCCCTTTATCACTTGAAAGAAAAATTGTTTAGCGACATTTCGATACGTTATCGTAAATAATAACTTCAAGTTCATTTAATATTATTTTAAAATTTAGAAGAATTTCAATCAAAGAGGTGGACATTTTCAACAATGTTTTTGAATGTCTTGTATAATTTTGGGACTGACGAGTAGAATGGGGTAAAAAATAATCACGATATTAAAAATCCTGCATCGAAAAAGTTTCCTATTACAAAATTTATTTATAATTAAAAACTTCAGATAAATCAAATTAAATCATTGAATGCTCAAACAATTTTAAAATTCAACTATATCGCTTAATTTGATACAAAACTTACAAAAATGCATTCACAAATTATACTAACTCTGATTTGAAACCATGAGTAGCTGAAATTAGAAATAAGAGAAATCACAAATTTGACAATTAACATGACACTGAGAATTGAGGGACTGTTTGTCCCAAAGCATACTGTGCGTAGGCAAGTTTGTGTATCTTTCTTACGGGAATCTCTACAATTGCATTTCTCAGTATGTTTTTTTTTCTTTAATTAGAGCGTATGTTCTTATACAGGGGCGATGGTAGAAACTTTCTGAAAGGGGACAAGAAATCTATGAAGGGTGAAAGCAAATTTTCTATAATTTAGCTTCGAAATAACTCACATGAATTATGTTTATATTTAATTAAAAACAAAGAAGCATTTAATACCTAACTTAATTATAATAAATGATTATTTGTAATAATTAACAATTTGTATGGTGTCAAGCAGTAGTAATTGGCCGAGGGAACGGTAGGTAATAAAAGATAATGAACACTTAAAAACATAATCTCAAAGGAAGTATACCTCACTAATAATACTGAGGACTGTGCTTGAATGTGATGTCACATAGACTCTAATCAGCTATGGTAGGATCACTTGATTTTTTTTGCTTTCGTTCGTATTAACTATCATTAAACAGGAACATTACTGCTGGATGTTGGACTTATGATTAAGGTAAGAGAATTACAGTTAAATATTACTTATTTCATGAGCTATTGAATCTTGAAGTATTGTGTCTTATGTGCTACGTCCATTTGGTAGTCGCCATATTGGGTGCCATTTTGAGCTTCTATGTGGACTTCTCATATTTCAATTCAGCGCTTCTTTAAACAATGAACGGCTTTAAAATAAAGAAGAAAAGCTAATTATGTTACCGAATGTAGAAAAAAAAACTGATTTTTTTTATTGATTTATTTTTGATAATGGTTGAAAAATGTATAAATAGTTAATTGAGTTGTTAATAGAATACTAAGGTGATAAAGATACGATAAATTTTGACATTTGAATTTATATTAAAAATTATCAGAATTTCGATTAGTTCGAAGTTATATAGTGTTAATAATAAGTCAATTGGTTAAGAATATAATTAGCAATAAGTTAATTGACATTATTAAATGAAAACATAGAAACTTTTAAAAGTTGGAAACAGAAGCAACCTCGCCGACGACATTGCTGACGACTTTTCCTTCAATCATAAACTTATTTTATGATTGACAATATGGAAAACCAAAAGGATAGAGCTTCCTCTATCTTAGAAGATCAAGATGTTGTGGAATTACATACAGCAAAGTCTCCTGTTAAAGAAATGGTTGAGACTATTACTGATACAGAAGCAGAAGATTACATTAAGTCTGCAGTGGAGATACAGGGTGAAGTTCTTAAATATATTGATGGATTACCTGGTAAAAGCCTTTCTAAAGAAAGAAGAGAGATCCTAAGGGAATATATGGCAAGTTTTATCAATGTGGTTGCACGGCAGCAAACAGTTTTATTTATGATACTGGGCAAATTGCCTGAATAAACAGAGTTAGTTGAGGAGAAATTACAAAGATTAGATATTGCACAAAATCCAAAGGAATTACTACCGATGAAAAGTTATGCGGAAATAACAAAGAAAGCAAGAAATAGACATCGGCCAAGAAGTAGGAAGAGAGATGAATACCCAATGGCCTTGATATATCAAAAAGTTAAAACTGACAAAGATAATATTAAAAACCAATTGCAAGCTGGCATCAATTCATCCAAACTTAAGATTGGTATAAGGAAATTTAAAAACCTTAGTAATGGTGGAATTCTTATAGAATTGAGGACTGAAGAGGAAGTGAACAAACTTAAAGAAGAAATCGTGAATAGTGTAATTTTAAAGGATAACTTACAAATTAAAAGACCTGTAAAATTAATCCAAAAATTATAATATATCGAATAGAGGAAAACTTGTATTTTGAACCGGCAATTGAGCAATTGAAAGCGCAAAACATTGAATTGGAAAATAGTGACTTAAATCACAAATGAAACTCCCAAAAGGTGCAGACTGGATTGTGTCGATAAATCCTGCTTCTTTCAATAGAATTATGAAAACTAGCAAAGTAAATTTGGGATGGCAGCTTCACAATATACCTGAATACTTAAGACCAAGACAATGCTACTCATGCTTCAAATATGGGCACACTATGAATAATTACTTGAGGAGAAGAGGGTCATAAGGGAGAGAGCTGTAAAAAAGAATTGTGTTGCCAAAATTGTAAATCTTTAAATGAGAGATTTAAAGAAGATTTTGATACTAAACACAATATTAAGAGCCACAACCACGAAGCCAAATTTAATCCATAGACTTTGGGTTTTCATTGTACTCTGTTAAATTTGAATCATGCATTTGCGGCTTCACCTCTTCTTGAGTAGGTTTTTCTCAGGCGCGTTATTGACATTATCGCAATTTCTGAATCTTATTTTTTAAGCACAGTTTGGCTGGCGTACCCCCGACATACAAAAGAACATATTTGAGTGTAGAGTCTAGGGCAGCTATCGTGATAAAGAAAACTATAAATTATCTCCTTATTTTTATAGAGATATTGTAGCGATAATGCTTGGAAGAAATCAGGGAAATGTGTCTCCAAGTGAAGATATCCAATCATGCTTAGGCACGATAGAAGATCTCTTAATAAAATTTCGAAATTTTAAAGTACTAATAAATGGAGACTTTAATGCTAAGGGCTCTAAAATCTCTGATTGTTTTGGAGATAATTTTATTGAAATATTACATAGACAAGGCATGGGATTTTTAAACAGTATAGATTCATTTCCAACATACGTTAGCTCAAGAAGAGCTAGCTGGATAGACATCACTCTTTTTAGAGGTATTTTAAGAGGCAAAATACAGGCATGGACCGTACACACTGACGAGATTCAAAGTGATCATAAATTAATAATATATGCTATAACTGAGGAATTTCTTTGTAAAATGTCATTACCAAGACAGAAGTTGCGAGACGGGGAGATTCTATATTGCCGTAAGGATCTCAAGCGCCTCAAAGAGTCTTTCAGGGAAAGAAGCTTCACGTATGAAAGCATAGATGAAATAATAAGGGACTTTAATATGGGATTAAATCTAGTATGTGTCATTAATAGAAGAAAATATTATATGAAAAATATAAAGCAAACCCCAAGGTGAAATTCAAATCTAGAAATAATGCGTAGCGTTATGTAAGAATGATAGAGTTATGTAGATGTTTTCAAAGCGAAAGACACACTGAAAGTCGCATTAAAAGACAAATATTGAAGAAAAGAAAATTAGAAAAATATAAACGAATGATTAAAAAAGCCGAATAAAATTGCCTTAAAAAGTTTTTAGGCAGGATAACTTTTAAAAACCAAGCAGGTATATTCAAAAGCATCATAAAATATAAAGACTCTATACACAAAATAAACCAAATACGGAAAGATACTGGAGATTATACATCAACTATCCAAGACGGTTTTGATTATATTATTCAAAAACAATTTCTAAGGATTCTCGAAGTATAGGAAAGGGACTATAATAACTCTTTAGAAGAATAGCAAAAATTTACCATCATGGAAATCGAAAAAACTTAAAGATATGAAAAAACAGGCCGCCCCACGTCACGATGGATGGACAGTTGGATTTATTGAAGAGGTATCCTTTGCGGGCAAAGAATGGTTTGCATGATGAATTGGGGCCTAAATAACGATCACTTTCCCGAAGAGTGGAAGATAGTTAATTCTAATTCCAAAGGAGGGAAAATATTTAATGAATTATAAACCTTATAGACTCATTTCTCTCGTGTCGGTTTGGAGCAAAAAACTTTTAACGAAAAGACTGATGTATTTCCTTGAGTTTCAAAATATTTTAATTAAAAACCAGTTGGTTTCAGAAAAAGAATGGGAACAATATAGGCCTAGGAAAAAGCTTTGGAATTTATTAATTGTGCAAAAGATAGCAAATTGATCACGTGTATGACTTCATTAGATATTGAAACTGCGGTTAATGCAGTTGGTTGACCGGGCATCAAGAGAATATTCAGAAATTATGGGGCGAATAATCATTATATGGACTTTTGGATAGTTTCTTGAGTAATCGTACAGTTTTTCTTTATAATAACAAAGCTTGGTATTATAGTCAGGGAGTTTCTCAGGATTCTTCTGGTCCAATTCTATGGTTGTTAATTATGAACGAGTTATTGAAAGAATTTGAGGACAATCCTAAATATAGAGTATAAGCATTTGAAGATGATGTGGTAATTTTTATGAGAAATAAAGTAATCTTTTCATTTTGCCCAAACGAGTAAAACTATAATGAAAATTATGGAAGATTGAGCAGAAAAATATAAATTAAATTTCGACACAAATAAATGCAAATATATCATATTTAAATAAAATGGAAAGAGAATACCATACATTAAAAAATTAAAGTACTTAAGAATCCATTTTGACCCTAATGATTTGTTGTTTATTCCACACTTAAACGAAATGTTATTTAAAATAGGAATAATAAATGAAAAAAAAGAAGACTGACTAAGGCTAATTGGGGACTTTCTCCCTTTAGAACTAAAGAAATATATCAAAATGTACTTGAAGAAATTATAACACATATGGGTCTGCTATTTGGTTTACTAGAAAAGTCAGGCAAATAAACTTCAACAGGTTCAACGTATCTCGTTACTTGCTATAACTAAAGCCTACAGCACCCATAGACACATTTCAAATTCTTAGTGGTTGTCACCCTGTCGATATAATTATATAAAGAGAAAGGGAGATGGCAAAGTTAATTAGAGAAGCAAAAAATGTAGAATATGCAGACAATAGGCTCAGCTTTGATTTTGAAGTATCTATCACACCATGGAAAGTCAAAGGAATTACATGGAGATACTATGTGGATATTATAGCTAAATGTAACTGTATTTATACATATGGATCAAAAATGGAAGGAAAAGTGGGTTGTGTTTTTGTATGGTGTGAAAATGAACAAGAAAAAGAATCTAGAAAATTTAGATTTAATGACAATGCAACTGTCTTTATGGCTGAAGTGGTGGCAATCAGAAATGTTCTAAAGTTTGTCGCTTAACGAAATATAAAACAGGCAAAGATAATTTGTGATTCAAGATTGGCTTTAATGCTCTTGATTCCGTTGGTGAAACAAAACAAAAAATAACATTGTAGATAAAAGAAAAAGCTGCTGAACTTGGTGTTGAAATGATCTGGATCAGAGCTCATCAGGGATATATTGGAAATAAAGAAGCAGATACCTTAGCCAAGGAAGCTTTAAACTTAGAAACCCAAGAAATATCTTTCCAAGAATCCAAAATCCAACTATGAAAGGAGACTAAAAACGAATAATTAAGGATTGGTAGGAAAGATGGAATAATTCCATCAAGGGCAGAACAACCTATCAACATTTTTAAAACGTTTCTGTTAACCGAATTGATGGTGATTTTAATTTAACCACCGTACATGGTTTATTTTCTGTACATCAAAGTCGTTTCTTTGACAAAAGTTCGACTTGTCTGTGTGGCACTGAAGAAGGATCTATAAATAACGTTGTCTGTGGACTATGGACTAACTAAATCTGTGGACTATGGCGAGAACACAGACTCATATGGCCAAGAAATCGGATGTCTCTTGACGTCGAACTCATAAAAATCCCAGTAATTAAATTTTCTATCAGGGACATTTTGTCAAAGATTTTGTCTTTAGTTCGCTCCTAATGTAAAAAATTAGCGTATATTTAATGTATTTTATGCATTTTTAATGTTTCACATTTTAATATGCTATGTAAAATGTAATTTTTTTCCTATTCTTTTTCTGTATCAATATACGTTTTCTCTAGAGGGCTCTTTGTTGCTTGCAAGTATTCAATGCCATCAATTATCGTTTGTTCCTTCGTGCTAGATGGGGTTGCTCTTCGGCGGCCCCATCAAGTTTCCCGCATGGTCTAGGTCGGGGTGCCACTTGCATTATATGTGGATATGTCAGTAGAATAAATGCATGCATACGGATATCTCACTAATACTGGAAGCAAATTTTCTCATTATTATTAAAATCTAGAGAAATAAAGCAGAAACGTGTGTATGTGAAAATAATTACTAACTTGTTATAATTTGACTGTCAAATGATATTTTGAGCTAATCGAATGTAACGAACATTAAATAATTGAATTTACATAAAATAAATAAAACAAATTAAATGTTAAAGAGCTTTTAAAAATCAAATTGGATCGCTTAAACAATCCATTTCAATGATAATTGTTGTTTTTGATGAAGTAAATAAATATTTATTTAATATTAAGTTACTTCTTCTCAAAAAATTTAATTATTAGAACACTTTTGAACACAAAATATTTTAGAGAGAATATGCCTTTTGATAAATTTCTATGTGTAAATATTCTTTTTAAGTAACAGTGCGTTTTTTTTTTCAATTCATTAATCCAAAACAACTTTAAATTCTTTTTAAAGAAAGAATTATAGTGAGCAATACAAAGAAATATTCATACACTACAAAATTTATATAAATCTCTTTATAATTTCATTTAAAAAAAAGATTTTTTATTATTTTGACACGCATTAAAAGGTAAATTAAAAACAGTACACTCCCGAGTATATGCCTAATGCGGCGGAATTGTAGGCCAGGTAACAAAAAAGCCGGATAGGCCGGAGTTCTATGAACTCATTTTTTTTATACATCAATACCAGGAGACGAATTTTTTACATAAAAATTCACTATTATAATATGTATTTTCTCATTTCTGAGTACTAAGGTCTCCATTTATCTCAAGCCACGTGGCCCGGTGAATCATAGAAGCCGTTGCTGGTAACGTGTCAAGTTAAAATAGAAGGCTGTGTACTGATAGTTTATATACTGCACTGCATGCTTCAAGAATTTTTAACATATAAAGTAAGTTAAGGGATGTAAACTGTTCACATTTGAACAAAAATTTTGTAATGCCTAACGCGAACATAATCGTAGGCCTAATTCTTAAGAAAACTGATTTTATTTTTCACTGGTATATGATACACAGATATGAAAAGGCAACCCTAAGATAAAAATCAAAACTTACAGTTTTTAGTTTCTAAAAAATTATACCGGATGACGGATAGTCTCGAACCGGATACTCGGGAGTATACTGTATGCTTAATGTGAAAACCTAAATTAAAGTTTTAAAATTAAATTATAAAATACATAATTTCGATGCGAATTTCAAAACATAAAAGTTGAGGAGACAAAATAATGGTCAAACGTGGTGATTCCTCTTCAATATTTATTAATTAAGACAGCAGAGAATTCACCCATTATTGTAACCGTATTATTTCATGCCGTATGAACAACGTGAACTTCTAATTCAGATACAAAATAAATTGAATTTTTAAAAGTTGAATTCATTCTTCCTTCTTATTTAAAAACAAGAAATATACATACGATATAAATGACAATAAATAAAATTAAAGAATTATAATCCGTTGACAATAAATTTGTTAAAAAAATTATACACAACCTGCTGAGGGGCTGCGATGGCCTGGTGTTAGAGTCTCAGATTTGGAATAAGTTCATTCTCAACTCCACCGAAAAATCGCCTTGTAAGCGGGTCTCGATCCGAAGAATCCAAATAACATGCGTTGGTATGGTGTGGAAACTTAGATAGTGCCGGCCCAGGTGTCATCCTCTTTGTTTGACTACAATTCAAAATTACGAGGCGGACCCTAAATAGCTCTCGTTTTGCTTTGAAACAGGACGTAAAATACAACTAAACTACACAATTTACGGATAATTTCGACTTAGGACATTTATATTAAAACAATCTTCAAAATGTTTCACATATGTTGCAAATTAATTATGCAATTTTAATGTGTAGTTAAAAGAACAGAGGTAATGAATTACATTTAAAAGGAAATGAGTAATATTTTATAAAGAAAAACAAATTATATGAAAGAGCAGATAGCAAAAACTTTCGTTTGTCAAAATAATAATAATAATAATAAATTTATTTTAAATGTATACAATAATTACGAAGAACAAAAATAGTGCGAGACAAAAAGAAAATTAAAATTGAATTATTTTCGATATGTTTTTTTTAATTAATAGCCTATGGTATTATTTAAATTTTCCTTTTGGAAACTTGACAGGAAAGGATGTTTAATGGGTAATTACAAAAAATAGATTAAAAAAAATAAAAAAAAAAAGCCTATCTGAAACATTTCTTCAAGAAAAAATGTGCAATATTTTATTTTTCTGCGAGGATAATATTTTGAATATGAAAGAATATTTCAACTGGAAAGTAAGCTTTTGGGAATTACCTTTAAGTTGCCCGTCGTGTTTTGTATTGTCCAATTTCCCAAATATAATTTTATTGGTTAAGTTCTAATAAAGCAAATTTAATAGGGTACCTTTAAACAGGTACTTTTGATTAGGACAATCCAACATTTGTCGGACAAACAATTAGTGTCTAATTTCCGAGCGAAGCATATATCTATCGTGGCAAAGGGGAAGCAATGAACAACCATATTTTTTTAGAATTTTCCATAGCGGTGGTCTCAGCAGTTGCTCAGAAACAAGAAATGTATTAAATATTATTACAAAAGGCTATCTTTTTTTAATATTTGCTGCATCCAAGAATCGGGAAAATTAGAATTCCCAGACAGAAATGGAAATTATTGATTTCTTGTACATTAAACCCATCAATTACTGTTTTAGAGAATCAAACACAGTTCGAGAAAATTTCCAAAGCTAAAGAAAAAAAAAGTCAACATATATTTTTAAAAAAATTAGTGCTTTATGCTTCGGAGATTTTTTTCCATGGTATGTTGCACAAAAACTGGATGAAAGAATTTTTAAATAAAATTTTTAACTGAAAAATGTGTTTCCTTAAAATACTGAATAAAGAATGTTACGGTCTCACTTGAATATGAGAATGAATGAATTAGATCCCGTCTGTCTTTATTTTTTAATTGCGTGGAATAATTTTTAAGAATTTTATTTCTTGCAGTTATTGAAAACTTGAATGTATTCAAAAATAAGAATTGATTATTAATAACCACTGATTTCTTTTTATCAATGAGGTAAATATGAAAATTCTATCAACGGTTTTTTTTAATCACCATTTTATCAAGGCAACTTCATGCATATGCTATTACAAAATGCATTTGTCGCTATTATCGTAAAGTAACAAGCAGATGAGAGTAAGTTTCATATTCAGATTTCATTCTCAAGATATTGAATATGGAATCTGAATAATTTAGGTATAAATTCATTCAACGATTTTGTACGATTTGGGATAAATTCTGTAGTTGGGGATAAGAACCTACGATATCATGCATATTTATTTTTTAACATCAAGTTGTTGCAGAAATTGTAGTCAGTAAGTTTTATTAGTGAAATAATTGTAGCTTATAAAATTAGAGAGCGAAATAAACGAATATTCTACAGTTAAATAAATCTAATTTCTATTGACACAATTTTCTTACACCATTGATTTATGTTGAATTCATACCATTCGGCTACAACAAAGCAAGTTTTTTAAACAAGCCTATATTATGATTCATAAAGAGTGGCGACAGCATCTGCCTATGTTTTTATTAAATTAAATCTAACCGTTAACCATACAAGTAGTTGTAATAATGAAAAATATAATAAATTAGAACTTCTTGCAAATATATTGCTGTAAAAAGAAACCATTAGGTAAATAAAATGTAGCTTTTTCTTAATTGCTTAGCAAAATTTAAATCAGGGGAAAATCATGCATTCACTGTATTAACCTAACACCCCATTTTTGTATAATAAGGATACTATGATTTAGCCGAACTATTTCACGACAAATGATCTAAACAAACGATGAAAGCAACGAACCATACAATTTTTTTCCATCATGCTGAGTTCCTAAATGACCAACCAAAAATAATCTGCAAAATTCTACATCTGGTTCATTTGTAGTCATATCAGTTATTCTTCAAATTTAGTGCAAACTATAAGCTGAATGGACGCATTTGAATCAGATGTCTGATATTCTTTCGACTGCACATCGTTGGTATTTGTGGCACTGATTTTTTTAGCCAATCGATCAAATAGCTGATCGGCAAAAAAATGCGACGTCTGTTTCTCTTGTCACTATGTCGGTTATTCAACCAAATGCAGAGCAAACTTCAGGTTGGATGGATCACAATTGAATAAGATATCTGACATTCTGTCTGCTTAACCGAATTCTGATAAAGTTATCTGATTTCATTTGTTTATACTAATTTTAAGTTTGAATAATCAGATGCTTTCATAGCTATCTATCTACACTAACTTTCTGAAACGATGAAAAATTTTGCTAACGAAACTCATAACACCTTGCCAACAGGGCAGGCAATTCCTACCCCCCCCCCCTCCCCAGTGTCGCTTCTACTCAGTGTTTCAGAGCTTTAAAGATTATATGCTACTGATATATACAGAAGTTATAAGATATTATTTATATATATGTTTTTTCAGAAAAAAATCAGAAAAGAATTTGGTCAAATCACAAACGCATTTGAGTAAAAAGTTCAGTATCTATTCTAACAGACTTAAAATGTTGCACAATAAAAGGAAAGGGAAATAATAAAAAATACCGTAACTTCAAAGCGCTGAAAGTAAATTAAATTTTTCAAGAAAACGTTTATTATTTAGGGAATCAGCGGAGAAAGATTTCACCGATGTCTCAATAAGTAAATGCAAGAACTCTTTAATCAGTACCTCTAAAGCTGAAAACCAGCGGTTAAGGGATCAAAGGGTGTTGCGAAGAATGGTAACTGGAAGTATTGGCATTAAAATAAGGAAAATACTTGAAAAAAGATTGCAAGGTAAGGAAAAAAAGCATTCATTTGCAGGACAGCGAAAAAAAAACAAAAAAAACCCAGCTATTAGACTATTTCGAAATCTTTAAGCCCTAATGAATATGAAGATATAATCAATTACTGGGATAAGATATAATCAATTAATTTAATATTTCATTGATTATATCTTATCTTCCTTGAATTAGTTATTTGTAGTGCCTTTATGTCTAGACACTTTTACTCAATTTGAGATAGCTAATAGCAGAGGAAAAACAGTAAGGAGTGTAACAGTGGTGAATCAGGTAGACTATATCTTATATATATCAGCATGACTGATTATAATGAATGTGAAAAGAAAGTTTGATCAGAAATCAAGATGTTCCTTTAACTTCACAAATGAGATCTACACTTGCAAATGTACCAATAACTCTTTTAAATGCAAATTTCAAAACGTATGGGAATAAATATCAAAGGCGATTCATCTAAAGAATCAATCATAGCAAAATCAAAAGGGAAGGAGAAAAATTATCTGTAATATGAAAAGGTAAATTGAGGAAAACTCTCATAATCGAAACATGGGATATATTTTTGCGGTTTAAAAGATGAAACTTTCATTCTGATTTAGGAAGGAGACAGGGTAATTAGACCATAACAGAAGAGAAGAATGTTCTATTTTCACAACTAGGATATATATTTCGCTTATGTCATTGCTCCAGCTGGCATTTGTTATAAATAACAGCACTAGAAAATAGCGCTCAGCATCTATAAATCATCAGCTCACTTTTTGAGCAAAAAAATTCTAGAGACAATGGAATTAACTCATTTCAACTTCATATAGGTAGACGTCTCTTTATGGGCAGCAGACAGACACTTACTACAACACAAACATGGAGCAGCCAAATTCTTATGACCACTCCCTCAATACAGTGTTGGACCAACTTTTGCCCTTAATACTGCATGAATTCTTCTTGGCATGGATTCTATGAAATGGCGGTAGGAGGAATGTGAGACCATATCCAATGAACAGCACTTCCCAATTCTTGATGATACTGGATCCAACTGCCCGATGTCCCGTTCTATCTCAGTCCACAAATTCGCAATTAGATTAAGATCTGATGGTTGTGTGGGCCGTCGAAGGAAGTTAAATGCTCCATCATGCTCTATGAACCATCCAACGACAATGGCAGCTTTATGAACTGGAGCATTGTCTTTCTGGGAGTATCCATCCCCCGCAAGGTACACCATGAACATAACAAAATGTACTTGATTTGTGATAACACTTAAATACCCGTGGGCATTCAGATGCTGTTTTACAAGACTCAATGGACCCATACAATGCCAAGAAAACATCCCCCAAACCATAATATTGTCTCCAATAGCTTGAGGTGTTGGGACAATGCAGTGGGATCCATGCTTTCGTGCTATTTTCTCTATATTCGCACCCTTCCATTTGCATGGTGTATTTGAAAACCCAACGATATAACTCTTTTCCAGTCATCTACTGTCCAATCCTTGTACTCCTTTAATCCTTGTACGCCTTCTCTTGTTCAAGGCAGACAGTAGAGGCTTTCAAACAGGCTCGATGGCTTCCATAGCCTATACAGTAGGTAATGTGCGGCGAACTTTCAGAGATGCCTTCGCAGTTGTTCCTTGATTAAGATTCCCTTCTATTTGACGTACGGTTGTTCTTCTATTGGATTGAACAACTCTGATAAGTCTACTTTCAGCTCGAGCATTCAGTAGTCTGTGATGATCACAAGCCAAACATTGAGACCCGGTTTTCTGCTTGGTAGTTCACTCTCTACGAACATGAATAACTACTGCTCACTAGTGCAACCGTTTTGCTGATACTGGTTCCGATGCTCTGAGCACCTACAATCATTCAGCGTTCAAATCACGCAGTTTGCCCGTATCTTAGAAAGTAACACAATGGAATTCATGGTTTACTTGTCCTATATTTCCTTTTTTATCTCTTCCTCCAACGGCAACACTGTAAAGCAGTGGCTCATCACCATAAAATTTTCAAATGGCCATAATAAAGAGGCCTATCAGTGTATATAGAGCCATTATCCTCTTCAAACTGAATTATGGGTATACAATTTATGATTCTGCTCTAAAAAGCCTTTTTCAGAAACTTGATCCCATTCACCATTCTGCAATGAAGTTATGCTCAGGATCTTACAGAACATCCAAGTTCATATGTTAACTGACATGAACTGCTGGAACTCAGATGTTGAGTTCTGTCTCTCACACAATTATTTGCGCATCTTATAAGATAATAAGCATAATTTTCAACTTCGACCTGTTTTCAGTACTTATTTCAGGCCATACCATTTTCCATATCACCTTTCTTCTTGAGAGTGAGTAACATTATGACAGATTTTAAATACATAAAGTACCAATTTCTCGACAAATTAATATTTTACTTTCTTGAAAAGATTCTGAATCCATTTGGTCCATTCGATAAATCTCACACATTGGACACAAATTTTCAACAGCTTTTAGCAGATTAGCAAAAATGAGACTTCGTTCTCATTTATATACATGGATCCGAATTAATTTCTAGATTCTAATTTTATGTAATATTTCGCAACTCCGTTTTATTTTTACTCTCCTATCTTTCAGCTCGATTTTTACAGCTGAGATCACAGTTTTATCCTAAGCCTTAAAACATTTTTCGGAATATCTTCTTTCTTGTGTACAGCCGAACACCCTGTCACCACTGAACGGAGCAGTATTGACAGGATTTGTTGTGGCCTACTGCTATCTTTAGTGTAACCCGTTCATAAAACTGGCCGATTCACCAAGCTGACATACTCTTCGTGGCAGTTGGCCCTCAGCCACAAAGTGGACAATCACTGACCTTCCTACTCATCTCCCCGTTCACCTGTCTTCCTGTTAAACAAGGAACAGGCCATCACTTAAAGAAAATTTCCTCGAAATTCTCAATATTCTTCCAAATTCTCGTTCCACAAAAGCAGAAATCTAAACATTTTTAAACTTTCAAACAGTTTATAAAAAACTGATAATTTTTAACATCATGTCCTTCAAAGTTTTAAGATTATCTGGTACCATCAATACAGTACTTAAGTCATCATTTTCAACTTTCATATTCTTTCTTAGTTCCGAGATTTCTATGAATTCATTTAAATAATGGTAAACCGTACCGATTCTTCCACAGATACATTTATTTTCCTCAATCTTCCAAATCTTTTAAAATATGCCGGAAATCTCCCATGCCCTCATATAATTTGGATTACCAGTGGATGGCATATTAAAAATAATATGGGTTATATTTCTGGGTTAGAAATAAAGTCTGAAGTTACTCTTCTTTTTTTGGGGCATATACCATCTGTCAAACCATTGTAGCTTTATTTATTCTCTTCATTCCCCTTTTAAGACCCAATTTGATTTGAGGACAAATATATCTTCAATCTCTTTCTGTTTCGCCAATTTTGCTCACTGATCCATTTTTTCATTACCATATTGTTACAAACCTGCAATTCGGCTTCCCAGCATAATTTGTTTCTTCATCAGAAACACTGTTTTAAAGTCATCGGTATTGGACGGAGTCCGGGTGTCGCGTCGGAGGTCCCGGAGTTTGGCGACCATTTGGCGACTTTGGCACCAAAATAGATTATATCCGAAACCTCGAGAATTTTCCCGATCCGTCCAGTAGGAGCAGAGATATGCCTCGAACGTCCCTGATTGGTTGAGAGGCTTCTAGCCCCGCCTCCTGAGACCTATAAAAGGGGCTGCAGCTGCCAGAGCGGAAAGTCGAAGAAGAGTAGTCGGAATCGACGGTGAAGAACTGGTCTTCCAGGGATTAGCAGAGCAGCTACGGAGTCAAGCTAGTGCTGAACTAAGCTGTGCGCTACTGTCTGCAGTAGATTCTTGTTGTATGCTGCTGTGTATGCTGCACGTCTCGGCTGAAGATAATCTTCTTCTATGCTGTATATAGTTGTCGTTTTTGTGCTGTCCTGTGTGTCTTCGTGTAAATAAACGTCGTTGTTTCTTTTTCTACTGCCACCTGCTGATTGAGCGTTCTCCACACCAAATAACTTCCACTATCCAAACGAACCCCGGTAAAATTTCGTAACAATATATTCCAATATGGGCCTTAACTCAACTCTATCCACTTGTTAATTTTTACATTTTTTTATCTTTTCTTTTATCATCCATATTTTCCTATTACAAATTTGAGATGATTGTATGGCTTGTAGGACTTACAGAGAATAAGAAAAAAATCCGTCCGTCTTCCATCCTTTCAAAATATTCAATGGACATCTTTAGAGCTTGCACCTCTGCCTGAAAACTTGTGACATGGTTCGAAAATTTCACAAAAGTTTTATCGACCTCTTTCCCATTGTAGTAAACTACTATTGCAGTTCCTTCTTTATTACCATCTTTCAAAAACATCTGTAAAAAATTCTATTCCGTCCATATCTAAGATTTTCATTTGACACTCATGAATAAATCATTTGACATGATGTTGTCAAAATAGATCTCAATCTTTACATTTATTTCCTATTCTGACTTTATTACTAGTAGTTTTTATTTGAATTTTCCGAATGCCTATTGGCAAAATATGCAATGTCTTGAAGAGTTTCGCTTGTGCTGAATTCCCTGCATCATAAAAGTTGGTTTCTGGGTAAGAAATCTATGAAAATCTTATTTTAAAAAGGAAATTCTCTTTTATTCCACTGGGTGCAATCTTATGCAAGTATGACAGGAGGTGAACAAGCGTACATTGAAAATAATTCACCATCCGCTTTTTAAATGCTACTCTACTAGTTTATGGTCTTAAAGAATAGGATGTTAGCAAGAAATGAATTTTCAACTTCAGATAGCTTTAGAATGCGTTCATTTGATTCAAATTAGATAAAATTTGAATTACAGATTATTCAAATAATGCACTTAACATTCATTATATAAAAAAAAAATTAGTACAGAAATACGTCAATGGGTGATGTTGGAATACTCATAAAAACATTTAATATGCTTTATAGATGATAAATAATATAATAAGCTACCATTAACCTCTATCTTACGGCTGGTACAACTATTATACCAGATTTTTTTTACCTTTCCTTACGGCTAGGTACAACTGCTGTACCAGCAACGAGTTTGAATTTCGTTCCCCCACTTGAACTTTCCAGCTGAACCCTAATTCCCTCATAAAACCCCTTCTCTTTTGTGTCTCACCCCTTAGGATCAGGAGATTTCGTCCAGCAGTTGTTATAATCATTGTTGACGCTAGTAAGTCTTGTGAACCCTGCTTTGGCGGCGGCAGTTTTTTAAAAGTAATATTCTTAAGAGATGTGGAATGAGTTTGCATAATTTCATTTTTGGGAAATACTTGTTGTAAACTTTCGTCTTTTCCCCTGTTTCTTAATTTTTTAACTTTATAAATTCATTAATATTTTAATTTAATATAATTTTGTAACTTTGTAATAATATATGGTTATAGTTGGGCCCATCTATTTGTCTAAATATTTGAACCAAGAATTTACTTGAAAGAATTTACTAATCATTTGAACAAGAAGAACTACTTGAAGTTTCATTTATGACGGAATGGTATTATGAAGGTAATCGGCACCCTAGACAAATTGTTACTTCTTCGTTCCCATTCGTCACAAATGATGTAGCAAAACTAAATGGAACCCCGGTTTTTTTTCACTCTGTCATTATATTTTATATTGAAAGTGACAAAACACTTTGTTTTGTCTTCATGCTTATCCCCCCCCCCACACACACACACCTACTGGAACCTTGGGCATATATACTTCCCAGTCACTAATGTATTAGTCTAACACAGTATTAAAACGACCTACAATTTTTTTCAGCTTTAAATTTTTATACTTGAACTGGATATATTCCTGCTAAAAGTAGATTATGGTTTTGATTTTTAAGTAAGCTGTCGGTTTCACTATTATTTTTCTTAATTTATGAAATCGATTGATTTAATAATTTATAATTAATCATTTATTAAAAGTTATAATTCAAATTTTAAATTATTGAAGGAGGTTGCTAAAATCTATCAAAAATAATAATTAGTAGTTTTTCTGTATCAGAAGATAAATATTAAAATCTTTATGCCTTCATTTCAATCCACTGAGAAGTTATTAGACACTTAAATTTCTCCAGAAATATTTGTGATGAAATAAAATAAAGCAGCTGCATAAAAAACTAGGAATTCTAGATTTAATTTTAAGCATTTCTGAAAGATAATCTAAATCAGCTGCTAGGAAAAAATACTTGTATTTAATAACGAATGCTGATCTTATAGAATGCCAGATATATTGTTTTGAGCCTTTTTTTTTAAGTGTTTTGCTAACTACTTTCCAGCGTAATATTATCGCAATGTAATCTTATGTATCGAATTCAAAGTAAACCATATCTAATCTTACTTTTTAAAAATTAATTGTCTTAAATCTGGTGATTACCTACGTATTAGCTAATTTTTCTGCAGAAAAATAATTTTTTGTTATAATTTAGGTATTTATTGTCTGCAAAATTGAGCATAGTTTTCAAAAATACTACACTGCAATGAGTAATTAAAATTCTCAGCAAAAAAAATACACTATAGAATAGGAAAACGTTACTCGTAATTATATTAAAAACCGTTCGAACTATGTTAGGAATAAAAATTATATTCGATTTCTGTGAGCACAATATATTAATACTAAAACATTCAAAGATATTTTAATCTACAAAACAGCAGATAATTGTTATCTGTGTTATGCACAAAGAAATGGGAATAGTTTTAAAAAGAAAATGCAGGGTGTTTATTTAGTCCCGGACCCATTTTAATGTTTAATAACTCATAAAATAATAAAGATAGATTAAAATTAATAACATAAAAGATTAAATAGACTCATGACCCTTGTCAATGAACTTCCACGTGTGCCCCCTTCGTCGCACGGAGAATATCAATTCGATAGTCAATTTCACGCCAGGTAGCGGTAAGAATGTCGGCATCCACAGAGCCTATTGCGGTTGTAATTCTGGCTTTTAGGTCATCAATGTTCGACACTCTCCTCCTGAAAACGTTCGCTTTTACAAACCCCCAAAGGAAAAAGTCCAGCGGCGTTATGTCAGGTGATCTGGGTGGCCAAGGAATTGGACCTCCTCGCCCAATCCATGTTCCTGGAAAATGGCCATTCAAAGAAGTACGAACGATGGTACCCCAATGAGGTGGCACACCATCTTGTTGCAAAAAGACATGTGGCTGAAGCTCTTCTAGCTGTGGAAATACGAAGTTTTCCAACATGTCTAAGTATACGACTGATGAGACCGTCTTTTCTGTAAAAAAGAAAGGCCCAATGACTTGGTCATGCATTAATCCTCACTACACATTAACCTTCGGGGAATCCCTTTGTGCCTCACGGTATACATGGGGGTTTTCAGATCCCCATACATTATGGCTATTAACAATGCCAGAAACATGAAAGGATGCTTCATCGAAGAACATTATGCGCTTCAGAAAATCAGCTGCATCTTGTACCCTTAGCATATCTGTTGCAAAGGCCATCCTCCAAGGTCTATCGTTCGGTTCCAAAACTTGAACAATTTGAACTTTGTATGCACGCAGTCTTAATTTTTTCTTAATAACCTTGTACACCGCGAAATTCGCATATCCAATTCTGTTGCCGCTGATCTCACATATATTCTAGGATTGTGTAAAAATGTCTCTCTGACACGCTCAACATCAAAATCACTTGTGTAAGGATGTCCGGAACGTTTCTTATCTGCGATACTTCAGATTTCTAGAAAATTCTTTTTCCACCGCAAGATGCTGTTTTTGAATGGAGGATCTTTTTGGTAAATTCTTCTGAAATTTCTCTGTGCTTGCACTATCGATTTCGTTTCTATGAACCACCATAAAATCTGTGCTTTCTCTTGTGGTGTATGCATTCTCCTTAATATCCGCTCGAATAAAACATTACATACAAAAGTACTACATAGAACAAGCACATCAAAAGTAAACATAACATTTCAATAGTTGCCAAAAACAAAAGAGAGAAAAATGCTATTAATAAGCAGACGATATTTAGAAAAGTACAGATATTTAGACTGGAAAATGAAGTTATCTGAAATTAACCACACGCCCAGACGATATTTACAAAAGTAAAAATATTCAAACCTGAAAAGGAAAATATATGAGTTATTCCATCAATAAATGCCATAAGATTGTTTATATCTTCATTATTTTATGAGATATTAAACATCAAAATGGGTCCGGGACTAAATAAACACCCTGTATAAACATTTTGGATCTTTATGCATGATGTATAAATCGTCACATTTTATCAAAATGGATGAGTTAGAAGAATAACAAAATAAAATTCACAGTGATGTGTTCAAGCTTTATAAGAGTTAAATTTACAGCTTCAGTAATGCTTGAGAAATTTATTTCATTACAAATCTGATTGAAAAATTGACAAAATTTTTTTATGTGCTAAATAACAATACAGCAGTTATCCTATTTACAATTTATTTAATGTCATAATATTTAATTCAACACTTTCTCCTACAGAATCAGTAAACTAATGTTTCAGAAAAAAAAAAGAAACTGCGATAAAAATCTTTTTCTAGGCTTCAGACATGGTAAAACCGCAAAAAAGCAACGATGGAGAGGACATTACACTATAGTTGGTGAAATCGGAAAGACTATTTCCACCAATCGCCTTTAAAAGAAAGGGAAAGCATCTTCTAGCTTTTCTCACTCACCGCATTCAAAGTAACTTTCCTGAGTTTGGGTTCCTGAAGCTTAAAGGTTCAAACTGCCTCAATATGTTCAATAAAGTGCTCACCCTATCAGAGTAAGGCAGCCAGAATATCAAGAATATGACACTGAAAGCTGTCCTTTAGTTCTGGAACAGATGATGGTCTTTGACGGGTTACGTGGCCAGAGCGGATATTCTTGCACTTATTGTGTTGTTTCCCTAATCAGTCACATGTCATCTATTGTGTAGTTTCGAACTTTGCACCTGCTTTAGAGATAAACCGATACTTTTGAGAGAGAAGGCCTTTCTTATTTTCTCAGTAGACGTTTGATCCTTATGAAGTGTGTATGTCGTCGAAAAAATCTGTGATGGAACCCATAGCCATTTCAACAAAATGACTCTCTACAAAAAAGAGAAAAGAATGTTTAATTGTAGATGATTACCCACACCGAAAAAATAAATTAGGAATGAGTTGGGAAAAGATACATCGTTGTAAAGGAAATGTAAAGACAAATTTTCATTACGAAGTACTGAACATTTCTGTGTGACCAGCGTTGCCGAGATCGAAGTTAAAAGGAAGTTAGAGACTTGCAGAGACTGAATTTTAAAAGTTATTTCATAAAAATTCAAAACAGAAAAATGTATAATTCTTATTAAAAAATATTTTCTTTACTATATAATTTCATATTGTTTAATGTGAGCAATAAACAAAGAATTTCTAAAAAATAATGAATAAAACACAAATTCTTATTTTAACATATTTTTAACCCTTTTTTTATGCATTGGTTAAAAATTATGGGAAACACTAAATTATATAATTCCTATTATATGTTTCTTCAATAGACAATATTTTACAAGCACAAATTAATAATTTACTTCAAATCTCTAATATTTTCCTGATTTATGTTTTGTTTGGTTTTGTGGCACAAGAATCAAATTTGTTACATGATTAACTCTGAATATTCCACAAATATGTTTCCAAAAATTCTATACACAAAAATGCAACATTTCTTTCACTTATACGAAATTTCTTTTATTTATTAATAACTTACAAAGTTACTTCATATTGCAGAAATTTATGCTGCATTATAAATGTTAGTATAAGCTAATATTCAATAAACAACAATTTACAAGCACAAATTAATAATTTACTGCAAATTTCTAACATTTTCTTGATCTATGGTTAGTAGGTTTGGTTTTCTGGCACAAGAACCAAATTTGAAACATGATTAACTTTGAATATTTCACAAAAATGCAACACTTCTTTCACTTATATGACATTTCTGATTTTATTGACTATTAACTTACAAAGTCACTCCATGTTATAAAAATTTTATACATCATCATAAATGTCAGTGTTAGCTAATGCCCAATAGACAACATTTTACAAGCACAAATTAATAATTTACTTCAAATTTCTAATATTTCTTTGATTTATGATTATTTTAGTTTGGTTTAATGGCACAAGAACCAAATTGGATCTACAATTAACTCTGAATATTTCACAAAAATTCCATACCCAAAAATGTAGTACTACTTTCAATTATACAAAATTTCTTTAGACGGGGGAAAAAAGAAGAAAAAAAAAAACTATCAATTTTTTCCTTTTTTATTTTTTGGAGATAGGAAAAACAACTATGCAAAACAATTTTTTTATAAAGACCTTCGTCAAATAATATTTTACGAATACAAAGTGAAGTAATTAGATCATTACTTATAATTATTTCAAATTTTTGACTGAATTTTCTGTATAGACTTGTACATCTAAGCAGCATCCCGAAACTTTGACTTATTACTTTCAAGAATAAATAATATTGCCACAAAGTCACTTATAAACAAAATTCATTTAAACTTTATTTAAAATATTTTTAATACTTGAAGAGTTTGCAATTTCTAATAATCCACACACATTTATATACATATTATATATATATATGTAGTGATATTGTAAACTTTTAATTTAATCCAAATTAATTTCCAAGATTTTATCTTAATTTAGCCCATAGTAACTTCATTCTAAAAATATTCTCTTATTTCGTGATCCAATTCCACTTTCAGTTTAATTAATTCCTCTGTAAAATTAATGTGTCATCAGTACTACGTCTCAAATGAAAGTGATCCCTTCAATGCCCTTGAAAAGGTGTCAAACGTCACCACGTGTATTGAATTGACGCGTGGCCGGAAATCCTATGTTATATAAGACTAGTGATCATTTGTTTCGGCCCTTTTCGCTCTTCTTTACTTCTGCTTTTGTGCCGCACTGCGCCTTCTTGTAAATAAAATGCTTTCCTGATGGATTAAAATAAATTTTAAAAAGATAAAATGTATCTTCAATGTCTTCGAACCTGCATTCTGCTTCAAACAAAATAATATTACATATTATTTAGCCGACTGGATTAGAAATCCATTACACACACACACACACACACACACACACACACACACACACACACACACACACACACACATCGT
>JAPMOR010112518.1:173323-404733 GCA_026543865.1 Argiope aurantia
TTTTTGATAAGATTTGATGGATGACCCTAGAAAACAATTATAATAATGATTGAGCTTTCATTTCTTTTAAAATATTTTTTGACAATTGGAGATTTGTAATTAACGAGAAACAGTTTTACAGAGCTTCATAAGCATGATGATGTTTTCGTTCTGATATTGGACTGTGTAGGCAAATTTCATAATAACGTTTAGGATAATAGAGAAAAATAAAAACAACTCAAACTAATGGGAGTAAAATTTATGTTACTATTTTATGAAATGGGAAATAATTAAAAACTATTCATATAAGAGTATTAAAAAATACCTACATAATCTCAAGTTTTAAAGAATTATTTTTCAATGTTTACAATAAATATATTCTGCTAAGCTTTCTTTAGCCTCATGTCAAAATAAAAATAACTACACAAATGTTATTGCATAACCAAAACTTAAGAACGTAATTTAAAACTTCTTTCATTAAAAATTGTTGTTAACAAAAGGAAAGGAATTGTAAATGAAATGGAAAAATATCTACAATAATTTAAGAAAACGCTAACAAGAATAATAAAGGGTGCGTAGTGAGAAACTGATGCAAAAATTAAGTACTTTTAAGCACTTTTTAAGTCTCTTAGTCCCAAAAATTAAGCACCTTTGTATAAGTATACATACGTAAACTACGTATTTTCTAAGCATATTATTTTTTTTTCGTTTTATAATAATGCATAATTTTTATTGAAGTTTTTTAAAATTAATTTTAAATGCTTATTTCTTAAATTTTAATATTTATTTCTGTATTTGCACATCTTCTATAGTAAAATGATACCTTTTTGGATTTGACAAAAATATAGAAATGATCATAAAAATGAAAAAAAAATGTCAATTTTATAAGATTAACAATAAATATCTGTGAGTGTTTTCAGCATTTCTTAAAATAAAAGTAAAATATCAGACAGATACATCATTTCTAAAAATGCCGATTAAGAATCTCAGCATGACCACACATTTTGTATTTGAATTTTACAACAATTAAGATCCAACATGGCTGGGGTGGAATGAGTATTAAATAATCATTTTAAGTAGTACTCATTCTATTAAGTCATTTTATTTGCAATCTTATAAAGCATTCCTATGGCTATCATCATACAACTGCCATGAAATGGATGGTAGAACAATGCCATGTTCTAAATAAGTTTTTCAAATCATTTTGAATAGAAAATAATAGCAGCGTTCACAAATGATCAGACTAAAAAGAAATCGCCTCTTATTTTTAAAAGTGAAGTAAAAGTCTTTTTTGAAATTTAATGAAAACTTGCTTTTTAATCTATAAGCGAAAATTCTTATTTAAAAAAAAATTGCAGAAGAAATGATATATATAGTTTCCGAAGAAATGCTTTGACAAGTCCTAGTTTTCATAAATAACGAAAAAAAGAAAAAAAAATCAGCTCTGTAGTTTAGAAGCGTCTCCTCAAAACTTTCTCGCAAGAAATGCCTTGTGTGGCATTGGAGAGTAGTTACGGAATGTTAACACTAGGCGAGAATGAAATATTTTTTATCGTTCGACCGTTGGCAAATGTTTTGGGATTCATCTCTGGCATGCGGTTGAAAACATCCGAAAAGAGGGTTCTGGACGCACTCTTCTTAATTGATTAAAACAAAAATTTGACTCAAAAGTACACTTAGATTCACAAAATGACATGCCAAATTTGATATATTTATGTCACTACATTTTTGAGATATCGCATTTACATATTTCTGAAAATACAGACCGACGTGCGGTGAATCCCTTGTAGGATTTGGCTCTAAATTTAACAGATGGTTAGACAATAGATATTAAATCTGTGTACCAAATTTTAACAATCTAGTCCTCTTCGCTTAGTAGTTATCATGCTAACTTATATTTGAACATTCGGACAGGCAAACAGATTTCCTCTAAACGGATGTTGCTGAAAATTTGATCGAACTCTAAAAGTTTGGTGTGGAGACCGTATACTAAATTTCATCCATCTAGCTCAAAGTGTCCTCTTTGTCACAGGTAGACGTTTTCGAATTCAAGGAGGTATGAAATGTGGAGATTCATTATAATCTCGACGATTGTATAGGAGAAAGTCAAAATGCAAATGGAAGCATTTTTTTAAAAGAGTCATTCTTGAAGCCAGACAATATATTGCATTGTTTCAAAATTTAACAAAATTATCAAATGAAGAATTTTATTCAATAAACAGGCTTTACAATTTTTTTAAAAGTTTAAATAAAAGCGAAGAAAGCATTTCTTTTACTCTTTTTACATCAATTTTAACAGCTTTAGAATAAAGTGATTCAAAGAAGCATTATCATTTTGAATTTCATTATAATAAAAATCTTTGTTATAAACTGTGTCCAAAACTAATTTCTTAAAATTATTTTTAAAAAATTACTTTCAACAAAACAAAATTTTTTTTAAATTCAAGAACTATTCTTTTTTAACCTTAAAACGGTGTTAATATAAATTTTATGCGATAATATACTTTGATGTTATGTTGAAAACACATTAAAATTCTATTTTTTAATTAAACTTCGAATTAAAAGTTTGATAATTCCGTTTTTAGTGCGCCTCTAATGCCCGAAAAACGACTTCCCAAATTTCATGCTCCTAACTTCAATGGCTTAATGCTGGGCGTTGCTCAGGACAAGACTTAATATTATTTAAAGTTTTTATTGGGAAAAAATTTCTATTAGAATTATAAAAAGAAAAAAAAATCCTTATAAAATAATAAAACCTAAATCCTAAAAAAAAAATCTAAAAACTTTTTAAAAAAAATTTCTTTAAAAATATTTAAGTACCAGATACAGCAGCTCCTTATATATACATAAATATCACCAGTATAACCGGTGTTAGTTTGTTCCTAATAGTTAATAAATTAAAAACGAATTGCTCTCGAAAGAAATATTAATTTTAGGAAGAAGAACTTTTATAAACGCGTTTTTGATAAAACTTCGAGTTACTCATTCGGAAAAAAACTCTAGTGATTTAAAAAGTGATCCACGAGTTCTATACAAATTTCTCACAATACTTATTAAATAACATTAAAAAAATATTTTTGTGTGTGAAATTGAATGCCCGTTTAGTAATTTTGCTAGACTATTTAACATTATTATTAAGACTTCAATTAGAATAAAATTAAATGCTGCACCTAAAAATTAATATTTATTAAACTGAAACTGCTAATAAAATCTGATTTATAGTAACAGAAGTACCCCTTTTGCAATATTCATAAAAACCATGATTTTTCTTTAATTTCCTTTCGATAAATTATATATTTTTTTCTCTACGTGGTTTTTTTTTCAGATAGTTATGTAAGTCTTAGGACTACTTTTCTATTACAGGACTTCAAAATATAGTTGGAGAAAAGACTGTTAAGTCCAACAAAGCAAAGTTTGGAATTGTAGGATCCAAAATTATTGTTATCATTACAACATTTTCTCAATTTTTTCCAACCATCCAAGAAAACAGAGTATGTCGTCCGCAAGCATGTCGTTTGCATGCCTACTAGTAGTAAAGGGACTGAGATGTCAGATAGCAAGCACCCTTCATTCTCGATATGAGCTTTTTGAATAGTTTACTAATACATGTGTATGAAATTATGCTAAAGCAAGTGGTGTTATGAAGCAATGCATTTTCAAATTGCAATAATGTGCTCTATATCATGTCTTGTTTGTTTCTATATGTGAGGTCTTCTTTCTTAATACAGTCATTTGATGAGAGAATTATTTCGTGTTCCCCGGTACACCATGGTTATTCAAGTTACCTTGTCTGCAAATCCATCTGAAAGAAGTCACTGCATGTGAGGTTGAATCAATTCCTCTCGACATGATATTTGTCACATTGATGTCTATCATCTCCCGCATTTCACAAACTCAACATGTTTTCTTGTCTAATTAAAATGTTTGACTTTTTCCATGCTTCTCTGATCATATTTGTATATTTTTCACATTTTTAAATGTGTATCTTTCAGTGAAATTTTTCGTGTAATATACACTATTCTGACCCCAAACATTGCTTTTAATTGCTCAAATCATTTACTGTTAGTTTCAGTATCCCAAGACTACCATTTTTCAACGATTGTACCTTGCTAAGGGATGAGATGAGAAAAGATTAGTGCATTTCTGGAATTCTTCAGCCTTGATTTCTGCTTCATTAGATACTTTTTAGTTCAGTTTTTTTACCACTTGTATGTGATTGCGTGTCGTTTCTAACCGTACTATTTTATTTGAAGTCAAAATTCATATTGATTGTTAATATGGCCAGTTCAAGAGGCAAAAAAGCTTTCAGGAGTGGTTGAAAATATTTTATATATCATTAATAATAGGGATAATTTCAAAAACACATTTAATCACAAAATGCTATAAAAGATTCAATAACAAAAAAAAGTATTTTAGCATAAAAAATTATTATTATGCAAAAAAGCGAATGACCGGAATTTATGATCAGAAATCTTCCATTTATGCATCATAATTTAATATTTAGGTCCTTTTGAGAAAATCAAAATTACTTTAAAATATTTTATTATGAATTATAAATTTTTCCGACAATCTTGCTATCTATCCGCAATTTTTACTGCCAAGCCCGCGGATAATCCCAGTTCACCTTATTGTTAATCTTCCATCTTTCCTCTCGCCCCAATTTTGAATAAATAGTCGCTTCCTGAAAAAGTGCGGAGGGTTTTCGAATCCGAGAATGAACAGTAGGAATGCATAGAAATGGATGTTGCCATTTGAATCCGTCAAAATGTTGCTATTGTGACCGTAATCATGGAATCTCGAATTTTGTTCATCTTATTCTCAAGCTTACGCTTTAAAAGTTACGTAATTTATTTTTAAGCTTACGCTTAAAAAATAAATTACGCTCTACACTTCCAATTTCATTCGTTTTCGTCAATTGTTGCCTTTCGCTAATTGGCTTGTAAATGATTTTATGCCAGTTTGTTGTTTAATTTAGTTAGACTGGCATTCTATTTACGACCACCTTGTACACGGGCTATTAGTTAGTGTTTCCTCGACTTTTCAGTAAAGTATTCATTAATATATCTCAATCCAAAATGAATCTAAATTACTTTTCTCAATAGCCACATAGAATATATGTCGCATTTCAAAGAAAATAAAGTTACTGTTATAGAACCGAATTTTTTCAAGTCTAACCGATTTTGCTTTATTCAGAAATATTCTATTGACTCTTGGTTGCTTTCTTATTGTTTTTCAAAACATTACTAACATAATATTAAAGCACCTTGCTTGTTATTGCTTTTCACGGGTTTGTTAAGACGAAAAAGCTTTAGCACAATAATGCAAAATCTTATTTTTACAAACGAGCCGCATTTTTGACAATGAAGAACATTTTCTACGTTTTGACACATGTATTTCGCTTGATTTGTTTCATTTCTGAAAAGATAATAGATTTTTCAATAATTTCCGGAATTTTCCAAACCTAAAACCTAACCCAAATCTAAAAACTTGGAACCTAAAATATCCAAATTTTCTTCATTATTCTCGATGAAAATATACTATTTTAATATTTTCAGAACTTAATAATTAATTTATTTATTTAAATTGTGGCTGTACACGAAGGGCACCTCCTGGTGGTGAATTTGAAAAAAAAAGTATGTGAAAGATTCCATGATATTTGTAATAATAAATTTTAAATTAAAGTCTCAAAAAAAGGAATTAAAAAAAGAAAAAGAATTTTTTTTAAGAATTTTTCATTTGAAAATTTTTTATTCCAATTGTATTTCCTTCTTTTGAAGATTTCAAAAAGCCAAGAACTGACGCAAACATATAAAAGACGCATTTTTGCGAAACAAGGAAGGAGCTATTTCCAGTTACTGCTTTCATTCTCAGAAGTCTTCGAATATTTATTTTTCAGGAGCATAATTAATAAATGTTAAATAATTAGTGCTTCGAAATGAAACCTAATTTTCGAACCGATTTAAATATTTCGGATTAATTTATTGAATTACTAGCAAATCTTTTAAATAAAATTATTCGCCTTTACAAATCATTTTGGAATATCATCACACCTTGAATAAGTTCTACTTCTCAGAAAAACAAAATGAAACTATCAGATTTCTATTTGTTTCACAAATTTTATTCATTTAGACTGTTTCTTTAGTAGAATATCTGAGCGTCAGCGAATTGCACATTGATTCCCGTTTCTAAATCGATCGATTCAAACTATATTCCTACAATGTGCGCATTTCAAATGTCCGTGCTGTTGGGTGTTAACAACATCAGTATTCACTTGAATTACTGGTTTTTTAAAACAGCAACAATATTTCGTCTCATTCCAATTTTCTTTCTTCGAAGTATTACACGCTGCGATGATTTTTCTCGTTCGACGTAATTATAAGTAGGATTCTAGCTATTGAAAATCTCTATTATATTCTGGCTGAACAAATGTATTGTCTATAATTTTCCCTCCCTGTAAACCTCCAAAATTGTGTCACAAGAACTAACTGCATGAAGAACCGAAATTAAAACTTTTGCAATCACTCAAAACATAAAAATTCTGGCAATCTTCAGAGATGTAAATACAAGTATTGACGGAAATTTTGCCTTTTCTGCGCATGAGAATATGACTCGAAGTAATAGCAAAAGAAAAAACAGAAAGAACAATATCTTTGCCAATGACAACCTGTTTCGTATTCTTATTATATGTTTCTACTGAAATACGGACAGTGTGTACATCAACATTTTCTGTTACTATATGCATATAATAAACAAATAGCTAGCGGACTGAAAAATGAATCACTCCTTATTGGCAGGATTGCTTGAAAGATTCCTGTAAATCAACGAGATTTAGAAAATATTATTTTTTTTCTTTTGGAGTGCGCTTCATCCGGCACCCTTCCAATTTAACAGCTTAATTGCTGCACGAATCATTAATAAAAAGAACTTTTACTTCATCGTCATAAGGGCTCTTGATGTAAGATGTATACAAGTGTCGTCAACACGACTGGGGATCCCTTACTCTGGATTTACTATTGGGTGAATGAGTACTCCTCCATATGAAGAGTAAAATGCAGGTTGCCAATGATACCAATCAATAGTTCTGGAACTCATCAAACACTTTTTTTTTGTATTTATAATAACGCCTCTACTCTTTAAACAAGTCTTGCTGCGAGCTCGAATAGATCCTCACTGGCAAATTCTTGTAAATTGTCAAATGAATGAACATTATACTCTAGAAAAACTGTGTTGTACTAAAGATTACTACACTGATTGAGAAAGATATTGTCTTAGCTGTATCACCTCATTTTAGCTTGAGAAAGTTAAATTTCATAGTATCAGTTATGATTCTTTGCAAAAACTTCTACAGATATATCTTCGTAGCCGTTCAAATCATCTTATGCAACTAAGCCACCAGTGAGGACAGATCACTTATATATCAATAAAACTGAGTAATGCCACACTATTTCTTTGAATTTCGCGTCGTATATTTCACTAAGTTGTAAATTCTTGTAAATTCAACATGTTCATTGTTACTAATTAGGAGAATTTTGTTGAATTTTTTTATTTGCCTCATAAATATGCTGGGTACAGGTCAGAAAACCACCTATTAAGAAAGCTACTGTAGAAACCACTCCTTTGTATAATGCCTCCAACACTTTTAGGGTTTTTTATTAGCATTTCATCACCATGTAGAGCAAAACTGCACCTGTTCATGTTTAAACTCCAAATTGTAAAGAAGACATCCCCCATAATTTACGAATTACTAGTTGTTCTTTTAAAGTACACTAATATCTTGGAAGATAATTAACAAGACTTGGTATAAAGGAAATGTCCTGTTTCAAGAAACATTTGAAGTATTTTTCTAACACTTGCTCGAATGAGTTATAATGAGATCTAACACTTGCTTGAGTGAGGTATAATGAGTTCTAACATTTGCTTAAATGAGATTAATGCTTCAAAGTACTGTAGAAAGGGTTGAGATGTCTTTCCTTATTGATGGAACAGTCGAAAAACTGTTCTTCCATCTTCGTTGCGAACTGAGGTTTTTTTTTCTCCGTACTATCAATAACTATAGATTAACGTCAAAACTTCAGCGGATAGTTGTCGTCTGCGTTTGAAATATCCATTTTGTCTACTGTTATTACTGCAAATTGCTCTTAGATCATAAACGTGTCCTGAAAGCTTGGAAGGATTGATTCTTCAGGCTATGCAATTTCCCATAGCTCAGAAATTCCACTGTTCTTCATTAAAATGCCAATCAATCCAAGGTACAAGGTAAGAGATCTGACAGTCGAAAATCTCCCAACGGCTGAGGCCAAAATAATATTCTGTAATACCGTAGACGTAGACGGTTTCCACTCATCTACAGTCCAATTTGGACGTTTCTTGCACCACCTGAACTGAGCAAAGAGATTGGATTTTGTAATCAAAGGCTTTTGGGCGGTAGTACGACCATGGAAACGAAGAAAACATACTTCCTTTGCAGATGATATTAATCGAAACAACAGTCCCCGATGTTTGTTGGAATTCCTGAAGGATGTGGGTCATCGGTTTGGTGCGGTTTTTTCGAATTTCTTTGGACAACACTAGTCGATCCCTATCTCTTAGTTCCGTGAGTCTTCCAGGCAAAACACATTATGAGAATCACTACTCACTTTTCACTTCTTAATCACAAAAGCCACTGACGATTTGGAATGTTTAACTCACTAGATATGACCCTTAAAAATCGGCCATTTCTATGATCTCCAACAATTACGCCTTTCTCGAAGTCAGACAGCTTTGAATTTAGTGGTATCTTGCCTGTGACTAATGCTAATGCTGTTTCCTACACAATATTCAAGTATAGAAGGCGTGAAGTAGAGTAAATATCATCATTATCATGGGTGTCCAAATACTTACTGGCAGATAGTGTATTTAATGTATGGCGATTTAATTTTTAAGCTATTTAATGTATATATTTAAAGCTTAAAAATATATTGATGTAAATGGTCCAGGAAATAAATCCTCACGCTTTAAATATTTAAAAGACAATGTTCCCTATGAGTCTTTAACAAAATATATTTATATTTTTATATTTCAAGTTTCACAGATCAATTGAATCTTTATTTGACGCATTTGAATAAAAAAATCATCATAGAAAAGGTTTCATATTTGATTAGTATTTTTTAAGTAAAATATATTTTTACTGGCAAACTATGCCAGATATAAGTTTTCGTCTAGGGTAATAATATATAGAATAACTAATAAGCTCTATTTACTAGAAATCATAGTTTATTTTATAAACAAAATATGGTTTGACTTTTCCCAAATTTTTAAGGAGGTGAGTAGGGGGAGGGGAATTTACCATTTACAGGTAGGGCTTTTCGGTTCACATAAGAATTTTTTTTTTAATTAAAATTTTTTTCCTCCCATTTTGATTGATTGCAATGGACTAATAAGCTGTGGTAAGAGTTGTCGACAAGAACAGCAGGAGAGGCAAAAAGAGAAATTGTTAATGCTTTTGCAAAAGATTTGAGCAGCTACGACTCCGAAAATTATATTCCAAAGGAAGATATTGAAAAGGAGCGTCTTCATATCAAATAACACGAGCTTGCTTCTACAGTAACTCGCATCTGTTTTTGGACACTGAAATTTTTGAAAGTTACTTTTAAAAACCGTCATCTAAATATTAAAGAATTTATTTCAAAATGTTATCATATTAATTTTCATTTGTCTATAATAAAACCTACATATTATTATAGAAATGAATACTTTTTGAAAAAAAAAACTAATTTACCGAAAAACTGCTAAAAACAATCTCGTATAAGTGATTTCACAACTTGATCATTCAAGAAATGTAAATAATAATATTAAATAATTAAACATTTTGTTACTTTGTTGGGTATCCTTTTACTGAAATTACACTTTTAATAGGTTTTGTGTGTGTGTAAGAATGTTCAGTTTTGTTCTGTCCTTTGTTAATACTGCTTGAAAGTATTATTTCAAAGAAATGTCACATTTCTTGTTCTTTTCTCCAGCTCATGCAATGCTGTTTCAATCGGATTTAAATCTGGAGAATGCGATGAAATCTCGATAACTTTGGGACAGCAGCCATGGCGAAAATTGGGGCTGAATGTTTGAGATCATTACCTTGATACAACTGGAATATATTTTTAATTCCAAGCTTTTGATCAAATATTTTCAAATTTTCTTTCAGGATATTTATACACTTAAATAAAATTTCCAATCCAGAAACGACAAAATATTCCCAACCATTATGTCTCCATCTCCATGTTTGACAAGCAGCAATAGATTTTTTGAATTGAAATCTTCTTTAAGTATTCTTCACACAATTATTAACTCACCAAGCACAAATATATTAAATTTTAATTCATCCACAAATATGATGCTTTGTCTACAATGGATTTTACAAAATCTGGTTTTAACTTCCTTGTTCTTTTAATAACGCAAAATTTTCTTTTGGAAACTCTAATGTTGTATCCTATAACTCGTCTAAGGATTTACTTTTATTGGATTTATTTTTATTGTAAATCTTTTTTCTTATTCTGTTGTAAGTTTCATTGCACTGAGTCTTGGATTTTTTTTGGATATGTGTGATAAATCTTTGTTTTCTAGGAATTAATTTGTGAGGATTTCTATGCATTTTTAACAGTTGCCCCTAGTTTTCATAATAGATGAATGACTTTAACAGGTTTTCCTATAGTTCTTATGCTTTTACCATTTTTAAAATGTTCTACGCTTAAATTCCGAATAGAATTTGTTGCAACGATTAGTGTTCTGGCCATATTCACTTCAAACACAGGAAAATTTAGTAATAGTAATTTTCTAATACGACCATTTATAATAAAAATAAATAATAAAAAATATCGTCAGCCAAAAAGATTTAGTAAAAATTTATTTATGTGAATTTTTTTTTAAATTTACTCGGTAAAATAATTTTTTTCCAAAAAACATAAAGAATATTGAATTTTTATGTAGGTTTTGTAATAGACAAAAGAAATGAAATGAAAAAAAATTGAAATACGTACTTTAATATATAGATGATATTTTTTAAAAAGAAAGTTTCAAAAACAAATATGAAGGGCTGTATAAAAAGCGGAAGAAAGACAATCTTGTACTGAAAGCAACGAAAATATTAAAAACCTCCAATAGAAAATTTCCTCCTGCTAAAATTGGTGTTACCTTTACAATACAAATACTTAATGTTGATAGTGGAAGTCCGAAATGTTAGTGTCTATCTTTGGAATAGTAGAATACGACTTTTATAGATTAGTAAAGAAAAATAGTACCCTCAATCAGCGAATAAGTTTGTATAATGTTAATCATATAATTTTGTGTAACTTTATTACTAGCATTCTTTTCTTTTTTTTTATTTAAAATGCACTGTTCGTTTTAGGCTCAAAAGTTTATACACACATTTCGTTACTTAAGATTTCTCCTATTTTGATATATATTATAATATGTTTTAATAACAAAGTATAATTCAAAATATTTGTATTTTTTTTCTTAAAGTAACAAAAATAATTTTATTTTTAACATTCACCATCAGTAGACATTTTCTTATATGAGAAATATATATGTATGGTATATAAGAAATAATGATATTTGACAAATGCGTCAGATGTTAGAAAATACTATATTATATGTGCTGAAATTTACTGGTGAATGTCGACATTTGCTAGAATTCGGTAATTCATAGCAACGTGTAAATAAATGAATCGATGAATGAATAACTGCTAAATACATTCAGTTTCATGTGACAGCTTCCAAAACTCCCACAGGACATTGAAAACTGTTCAAAAAAGTTTATAGAGGATCAGTGAGATTTTATATAAGATATCCTCTATTTTAATGAAAAAACGCTTTGGATTCCAAATAAATAGAAATTATCAAGTTATATATTTATTTTTAAAATTACTTGTTTCATTTTCACACATTTATATATGCAATCCTTTCTTTTACTAAAATAAATTAAGTAGATCATATTTTCTTGATATTTTCGATAATACATGGTACAATAAAAAGTAGATAAAATTTGGAATCAAGATTTCAACTAAATCGAAATCACATTATTTATCTTTGAATAGAGTTCATCGAACGGAAACATGATAGGAAAAGTTGATAATATGGGATTGAAATTAAGATGTGGTAGAAGATTGGTATTGTTACAAAATTTCCGGGGTTCGTTTGGATAGTGGAAGTTATATGGTGTGGAGAACGCTCAATCAGCAGGCGGCAATAGAAAAAGAAACAACGACGTTTATTTACACGAAGACACACAGGACAGCACAAAAACGACAACTATATACAGCATAGAAGACGATTATCTTCAGCCGAGACGTGCAGCATACAACAAGAATCTACTGCAGACAGTAGCGCACAGCTTAGTTCAGCACTAGCTTGACTCCGTAGCTGCTCTGCTAATCCCTGGAAGACCAGTTCTTCAATGTCGATTCCGACTACTCTTCTTCGACTCTCCGCTCTGGCAGCTGCACACCCTTTTATAGGTCTCAGGAGGCGGGGCTAGAAACCTCTCAACCAATCAGGAACGTTCGATGCGTACTTCGGTTCCTACTGGACGGATCGGGAAAATTCTCGATGTTTAGGCTATAATCTATTTTGGCGCCAAAGTCGCCAAATTCATCACCAGGTCACCAAATGGTCGCCAAATTCGTCGCCAAGCTCTGGGACCTCCGACGCGACACCCGGACTTCGTCCAATACAGATGACTGTAAAACCATTTTTCTGATGATGGAACCAACTATGCTAGGAAGCAGAATTGCAGGTTTGTAACAATATTATCATCTTCATCAAAATATAATCATATCAAGATTCAAATAAATTGTAACCGTGCTAAAAAAATTAATTATCTCTTATTTATATTCTTCATGGCGGATTAAGGTTATCGTTCATTACACGCTTTTATTTAACTTGTCTTGTTCTTATTTATGAAGATGAAATTTTGTAAATGATTGTTTTTCAGTTTATTTCCTGAAGTGGAAGAGCTTTGTAGTTCTGTAAGAATGTTTGGTCTAAATGATATTATGATATTTTAAAAATTTCATTATCAGATCAACAATGCAAAGAATTTCCAGCAGTCATTTCATGAGAATGAATTTCAATAAGTAGTCTTCCAGTACGGAATCTACTTTAAAATTGCACAATTCATATAGACGGTCAGTTGCTATAGACATGAATGGCTAAGTATCAATGACAACCCCCCCCCCGCTCTAGCAATTAACATTTTACATCGGATGTTATTAAGTCATCATCAAACATAATTCATAATCACGTGAAACGGGACAAATACGCTTTTTCAGATAAATTTTGGAATTAGGTGAGAATCTTGTATGAAGAAAAGGATGTGATATTACAGAACGTACAGTTAGGTGTTTGACGACGTGTGGAATGGCTGGTGAATGGTTTTCTATGTTAAGGCAAGATGCAGATATCATTTCATTGAAGGGTAAAAAGATGCATTCAAGGAGGGGAAAAAAAAAAAGATACTTTCCTAAATATTTTAAGAAATTATATTAACAACAATCCATTTTATTAGTTAATAACTGCGTAAATCGCGTCATTGATATTCTGAAAGGAAACAAAAATCTGATAATCAAAAAAGAGTTGCAAATATTTCTAACGCAACCTACGTCTTGAAAATCGTTCTTTCAAGAAATACAATACATAGTAACAATTTTATGAGCATGCTATATTTCCTTTTAAAATTTCAAAGCTGTTTCCTAACTTCTTTTTTTTTATGACGCAAGAAGTAGAATTATTAGATGAAAAGAAACAACTTTCCTTGTCTAAATCAATGAAATTCTGTGCCAATTATCTTTCTTGTGAAAATATTTCTCATTCTATTAAAAAAAATAAGGTTACTCGGGGTTAAGATTCACGAAAATTTAGAAATTTCTATGTCTAGAATATTTACTTCAAACTTCGCACTAAAAGAACTGAACAGTTTATTTCAAAAGGGAGAACTGCTTTTAGAATCGTGTTTTTTCCTATTTGCTTTTGGATTTTAAAAAAAATCCAATATATAAATGTTATATAATAAATAGACAAAACAATAACGTGTTGTTAGCCAATATGCAGGCAGTTTGGAATAAATTTGACACGCGTCTTGATTCGGATAATCTATCTAATTAGATGACTGTTTTTTTGTTCTCTTCATTGTAGTAGAGAAAGTGTCAACTCATTCAAAATTACAGGCGAGTCTTGTGGCAGCAAATTCAAAGGATTAGAGAAAAAAAAAAACGAATTTCAGATGAATTTGATTTTAAAACTTTTCAATTAGCTAAATGTCACTGTAAATGAAATTTTTTGAATAATTTACTAAAATTGAAAAATACTTGGGCTATTTTTTAAATATCAGAAAGATATCGATAACATTTTTGTTTTTTGACATTAAAAATATTAAATAAGAATTTTGTATTAAATCACTTTCCAGAACAGGATTCTAGGGTGCTCTGCGAACTTTCCTCTTAACACCAAGATTAATCTTTGCATTGTTCGCAATTTGCATTTAATCTGTACAGCTAGTTTATTTCTGTTATTATCGAATTGACGTTTAAAAACCAAAATTCCGTCTGTTTTTCTTATTTTGGTGTATCAATTTGTGGATACACAAATCGAGAAATTGTATAGTTTAAAGTCAATAAAATGATATTTGTTCACTAAAAATTACGTACGATACTTCCAAAAGACTCTCGTCTGATTGTTTTCGATTGGCATTTGTTAATGGATTTTGTGCAATTCCATTTAATATTTGTCATTAGCAACATCACTATTTGTCGACTCATTGCATTGGTTATGTGATCTTATATAATCGATAGATATTTGAAACAGTAATATGAACATTTATATAAAAAATAATGTATTTTTGTATCCACTATTAAAACGTTTATTATAGCGAATACGACATATGAAACAGAATCGGTGTTTTTTCCGCATCAGTTTGCTGCTTTTACAACTTTTTCTTTCAATAACTAAATTGTTCCAACAAATCTTTAATGCATATTTTGAAAAAAAAAAATACCAACTTGACTTCTTTCTTTCTTTAAACTATAACTATATTTATCCACATGTTACCGTTGTACAGAATAAAATATCATGTTTGATTATTTCTTCAAATATTGCCGACTAATGACTAAATGCTGCTGACAAGGCAAAACTTTAAAGTGGTATCGGACCCACCTTCCTGAAAATATTTCAAATCAAAATAAAGACATGACCTACCGTCGGAGAAAAATGTACTGAACGTTGACATTTCATTAACCAAATGAGAAGAACAAAAATGAAAATAATATATAGCAAGGATTTAACGAATATTTCTCACTAAAGCGATGAATGAATAAATAAAACGATTGTTTTAAAATTTACGGCGCGAGGATATGATATTATATTTAAGGGAAAAAATGTAAATGTATTTCATAAGGAAAATACATCATTTCTTTTGTTTATAAGCAGCCCGCTTGAGTTCTATTCCAGTATCTCATTTATTTATCCTATGTCGAAAGACAGTAGAACGCAACAATATGATCCATCCCGTCCTTTCCCTTATGCACGTGAATGTGTTGTTGCATTCAATTAATTTATGCTACGTCTGAACTGGATTCTCCTTTTAATAATAATTAAAGGGAATCTCCCTTTAATAAATTAATTTAATATGAAAAGAAGCTAAATATTGAAAGTCTCGAAGGAATGTATACATTAAAAATATCTTAATCACAGTAAGTGAATCAAACGTCAGTTAAATGACAAGGTTTCAAAATTAAATGATTTGGATTCATAGAAAAAATTGGTAAGAGGCAATTGGCAATTTTCAGGCAATTGGAAAATGTAAGTTCCATTATTTTATGTAAAAAAAATATTCATAATTATTCAGAAATTTCTGAACTTCGGTTGTCATTACAGCCTGATATTTTTTAGAACCCAACTTCGAAAACTGTTTCTATTTTTTTTACTTGAATTGAATTTTCTTTTACTTCATTTTTTTTTCATGTTTAATGTTGGTTCTGATTTTATTTATTTATTTTACTATTTTTGTTCTTATATGCATTACAATTCTGTATTCAAAATTTGCCTTATGTTTGTGAATATCATTTTCTTCTTTTCCCGATTTGACTTCGTTTTCCATCCACAAGAGTGAGATCGCGGTTGATTTCATATAATTACCACAACAACAAATAAAAGGAAATGGCTCAAGGAATTCTGGAATAGATACTTCATTAGGAATTTGCAATAGAAGCATTAGGTTGCGAAGAAAAAATCTTCCGAAATTAGAAAAGTTGAATTAATTTATGCACTTGTTTCTTTAACTGTCAAGAAATCCTTAACAGATAGGTTGCAAATTTTTGCCATAGATATTATCTATAATTTTAGGTTATTTGAGAAACTCGGATAAAACAGAACGAAATCAAAAATCTCTGATCAAATCGAACCATACATATCATCTAGAATTAGCTTTCATTAAAATCCTAAGGTCTGGATGAGACATGTATTCTCCCTTTGCTTTCGAGATCGTTTCCTTTGTTTTATGGGACACTATACATGTACCGTATTCTTTGTTCTTTGCATGGAACATATTTTAAGCTTACAGAAATTGCTTTGTGTGCTTTTTCGGCTTCATTGGTACAAACTATAAAGCCCTTATTTTTTGACCATGATCAGTAAAATTAATTTTTACAAAAAAAAAAAAAAAAATATTAGTAATTTTAAATTGTTCAGCTCAAAAGAATTTTAACTATAGCCTCATTGGCCAAGTAATGAGCGAGGCATGCAATACTTGTTTTTCACTAAACCGAACTCAAGCTAGTTGACATTCAATACCAAAAAAAGCCGCTATTATACTTTGACCGAAAGCTACTTGTATTCAAAAAAAGTATTTTACCCAGTTTTCTGGGTAAAGAACTTTATATATTTAATACAAATGAATAGTTAAGATATAGTAGAGATCTTTCCTAACAATTGTTTTTGTTTCAGATTCGTGACGATGGAATTTTACAATCAATTTTTCACACAATTCCTGATGTGCTAGAATTTTCATAATCTGTGCACGCAATGAACTATGAATATTATACAATAGAAATCTCCATTTTTGTTTATGCAAACAAACAGAATTTCGCATTTTTGTGCTCACAGACGAAACGGATTGAGGTTGAAGCGTAGAAATCCTTTTGAAAATTATAACAGTTTTGTATATCTTACGGCCAAAGCCCGAAATCGGCCAAATCGCGAACTGACCAACGTTGCTGTAAACTTACCAGCCAATTTTCTTTTCTTGATTTCGGGTTTTGGCCGGCCAATTCGCGAAATGGCTTGGGACGATCGGCCAAAGTAGGAAGAAAGGAATCAAGAGCGGAATTTTTTACACACTGTTACAAATGAAGTATTTAAAAATGAGTGCTTCTGTGTAATGTTTTTTTTTAAGTACAATTGTTTCAGAAACGAGTTCAAATATAAGTGACACCTCCGAGTTAAAAATAAGCTTGTAATATATAAAATTATGATCTCGTGTTATTCTGTTCTCATATTAAGGCCATAATAGAAATTATTCAGTGACAACATGATACGTATATGCTGTAACAACGTGATAGCGTGAAGATTAGATTTGCGCCCTTCAAAATGAACGAATTATATCTTCAGCAAAGGCGTTGCGTATCGTGTATGAATACAAAGGCAAATTGAGTATTTAGTTTTCAATTACCTTTAAGGGTGATCCTTAGTCTTTTTCTGCTCCATGGACCTAATGTTAAAGATCCCAGATCACATTGTCTTCCGAAATATCGCTTCAAAAAATATGAAATTTTTGTAAAGGCAAATAGCAAATATAAGGGCTAATTAAAACAAACATGACGGAAAAATAGTTTTATTATTAATATCATTTAAAGACATTTCTTTGTTGGCGCCATCTGTCGAACTTCACCTACAACATGTCTTTATTTATATTTTATACATAAATGTCATAACATTAATTTACCACAAGTCACCTTTGGCGACCAGCCGTTTCGCCAGTATTAATGATCGCTAAAATTTTCAATTAATGTAACTTGTTCTCTTAGTAACTTTTTCAGAAAATATTTTTGGGCTTCAAATTTTGGTAGTTATATGATTCAGTCATACTTTTATGTAGGCCTAAAACAGTTCTGTTCATTGTACTGCTTTCTCTAATGTTCTGTCAATATCCATAAAATTTCTACTTTAAATTAAAGTAGAAATGTTAAATTGCAATCAGTATAAAAGCTTTTCATATTGAAGCTAACCATGTCTTTTTTTAAATATAAAAATTGAAATCAGAGTCGTTCGGCAGTGAAATTATATGTGCACTGCAGAATAATTTATATAATACCTTAAAGAATTATTGAAAATAAATTTCTCTGATTCATCGTAAAATTAATTTTTTACTTTCAAAAGATTTAAATGATGCAAATAAGAATATTTTATTTTATTTCAGTCAATAAATAAACTTATGAAAAAATAACGAATTTTAAATTTTACACAGTCGTTTGGTACCAAGGAATCATATTCTGCGAAATACACTTGACACTTCAACTTTTAAATAAATAAATAAACGTCCCTATCTTTTGCGATGAATCTGACCGATTTATGAAGTTTTTATGCATCACTTTTAGAACAATCAACATTTTTATAATCACAGGCCTATCACTGTCGAGAAACCCTGGCAGAAGATTCGCGTATCTTCATTGAGACAATCCGTGAAGTAGTCTAAAATCGCCAGTTTTTATAGAAGAGTGACATTGAACTTTCATAAATCAGTCAGTTTTAGTGATTGATTTAGTTGATTGAAGTTCAACTATTTTTATTTAAAATATTGGTGTCTCAAGAATATTTTGTTAAATATGATTCAAAGGCAGAGAACCTATGTAAAAATTTAAAATTCCTGATTCATCGGAGCATTTATTGACTAAAGTTATATTAAATATAATTATTTAGTTCCCTTAGACCATTTTGTTAACAAATGTATGCCCCAAATTAGCTGATGGTCGCTGATTAGAATGATTATCCTAAGTATATTAAACTATGTTTGCCTTAAGTTAAATGGTTTTATTGAATTAATAGGTATTGTCAAAGCTCGTAGAAAACTTTTCCTCCCTTTACTTTTCAGAAAATATATTTCATTTTTTTTTCATTTTATACAGACACTGAAGAAAATTACAATTTTATTTATTAAATTTGCAATAATAGTTGATGTATTTTTTAATTTGAGCTTCTGTTAATGTGATGGCAACCCGTTAATGAAAGCTATTTTTTTTTTAATTTGACGTGCTCGTGCATATTAAATTTTATTTTTATTTTGAGCGAAATATATTATTGAAAAATATGGTTAAAATATTTCTTTAAAAATTCGTTAAAAATCTAAGCATAATTTATAAATTAAAACATTGATATCATTAAAAAGATAATTTTTTGAACTTTAATTTGATGCAAAAATCGATTTTGTGCTGTAATATTTGCTGGTTATAACGACAAAACCCCGAAATTCCCCTAATTTTTAATTATTTAAAATTCTAATTAAAAATTTTAAATAATCGCTCCACGGTGCACATTCCCGACATCTAAGGTATATATATGCCAAATTTGGTAACTGTATGTCAAACGGTTTGGATTGTTGAGCACCAACACACACACACATTGAGCTTTATTTATAAGCATATATTATCACATCGGGCTTTGGCAAAGGATTCCCGGCCACTTCGCGAAATGGCCAGCCAAAGTAGAATATACAATATTAATTGCAAGTATTTCGAACTTTGGCCAGTTCGCGAATTCGGGCTTTGGCCGTAACATATACACTGGCGGAAAAAAAAAAATCCCAACAGCAAGAAAGACTTGTGATAGATAAACAAAATTTGGTAGGTGTGTTTATACATCTGAAAGATGACATCGATTCAAATTTCGCGCTTCGCACATAAGTGTGACGCTGGCAGCGCCACTCAAAATTTGCAAATCAGGTTTGCTTTCAATGCGTGCTGTAAAGTTCGTGAACGTTTTTATCTGTAAAATTCGGCGTATTGAGTTGATGTTAGCCAAAAAACACTTTTAAGAAGACGAAGAAACCATTATCAACAGCTCACCGAGTTTGAAAGAGGTCGCGTAGAAAGATTACGAGAAGGTGGATTTTCTTTCCGCAGAAAAACTTGGCCAGAATGTATCCACTGTGCATGATTGTTGGGAGCAGTGGTCAAGGGATGGTACTGCCTGAAGAAGACCGGGTTCTGGGCGGCCACATCGTAGTGCATCTGCGACAGAAATTCCAGCTGCAATTGGTACCACAGTGATACAAAAACTGTTACAGTAAAGGATTACAATAAAACAGATTTCCAATGCCCCAACGTAATTTTTGTATTAATGATGAAAAGCATTTGAAGTTATAATGCATACAAATATACTACAATGTGATTAAAAATCCTTTACTTAATTCACTGGCAAATGGGTCTTTATAGTTGTCATACTTTACGATTACAACTCCATATTCCATTGTAAAAATGACATTTTAGTATGCCTGCTCTACCCTTAAAGTTTATCTAAGGATTTTTTAATCGCTTTGAATAGATTTATTTTAATAAAATTTCGCAGTGAAAACTAATTATTTGCTAGACATAAGTTAATGCATTCATGAACTTTTTTAAAATAAAAAAAATAAAAAAAAAAAAAAAAAACTGGACAAAAATTGTTTTATCCCTGACCATTGGTAAAAAATTGAAAGCTGATCTTAACCTTATACTGCAAAAGCAGGATATTAATAAATTTAGATTTCATAAAGATTCACAATAATTTGACAGTAATATCAAAATATGAGTAGTTTTTCTCAACATTCCCTAATATTAAACAAATTCAGAAAGAAATTTTACTAATGTATTTCAGCACTTTTAAGTTGCAAAAATAAAAGTTCAAAATAACGAGATTTCTGCTATTACGAAAAATTTGTACTACACCATCAAAGATATTGTCATTGACGTCTTATTCACTGACGTGGAATACAAGTTCTTACAAAACAAACTATTACATGAACTTGCAGCATATGTTTACGGCCCAAGAAGCACATAATGTAAAATTTGCGAAAGCCATATTATTATATATATTATTGAATACATTGAAACAGTGTAAAATAGATGACTTTTATAATATTATACATTGTCTTTTCACGGTACCGAGCAATATTATACAAAATTATGTATTATACTGTACTGTATTACATAATATGAAACAATATTATACTGTATTGAAAAATATTATATAATACTAATAATCTAAAATTTTTCTGTTAAAGCACAGAAACAGAATTAAGCTTTAATTATCTGTATAGTACCTCTCGATAATTCTTATGCATTATTCTTATTACATCGCTGGTTGACACCAATTACAACTTACCTTGAATGGCGAGCCTGGGACCAGTCTGTTGGTTCATCGGCGACTTATCCATTGAACAGTGGATTATAGTATACAGTGGATTATTCCATATGGAATAGTATGCAATTACTAAATCTAATAATGGATAATCCTTTTATTTATATTAAATCTAATACTTGATAGTCCTTTTATTTAAATTATTCTTTACAGTTTCTGGTTGGTGACATAAAACTTTAAATAAATGAGAGATTTTTTTGGCCTGAAACCACGGTTTACTATCGGAACATATTAAGAAAGCGCATATTATATATATATATATATATATATATAAAAACTTATTTTTATTATTATTTGAGTTTTTTAAATACAATTTCAACATCAATTAAAGGTGAAAATTTTTTTCGGGGAAAAATAAAAGCGTGTTACTCGTCCTATATCTTAATAGTTTGTGTAAAAAGAAAAAGTTTGAGAAGATTCTTAAATTTTCAAGAATAAAGAAACTTTTCGAAATCAAAGCGAAAAGCTGTTTTTAAAAACGAACTTACCCTTGATGTCAATAGATGGTAGAATACTAGATTGTACATTACAATAAAAATATAAAATTTTGAAAATTATCGACGCAGTCAATATGAGCATTTAATAATTACGTCAATAAAAACAGAATTTATAATACGATTTTTATTGTACTACATAGTATGATATAATATTCAGTATCTAATAGAATACTTATCCCAGTGTATTTTTTAATAATAAACTAAGTTACAAATATTAATTTTAATTCAAAATATGACGTTTATTAAAATTTACTTGTATAATATTTTAGTAAATTTAGAATCTCGGGAATATTATATATTACACAATATTTTGAAATAATATTCGATATCCTCTGGTATATATAAAATGCTATTGGGAGGGAGGAAAAATAAAGTCTGCTTTCGTATGCACTTAAGTACAGCGTTTCGTATTAAAAAGAAAAGCATGGTAACAGAATATGGAAGTGAAATATTGTTGAAGGTATAAAATAACTGAATGGATTACTCTCTTGGGCAAGTAAGACTTTCAAAGGGACTGAGTTTGGAGATATTCTTTCAGTTTCAAACACCTATAGGATACAGAATACCCGATAACTGGAGCATTATCGTAAACTGAATTGAATTAAAATTTTCCATTTTGTAATAGAAGTTGATTATTGTATTTTATTGCGATTCGCTAATATTAAGATCTCATTTTTTGGAAATTTAACCCCTTAGGGACGGTGACGTGCGAAAATTAATGCTTCTACAGAATGGGACCTGGAAAGAAATGCCTGTTCGTTCAGGTCGGAGCGTTTTTATCCATTACGCACGTTATATTTCCTAAAAATGTGTATTATAATACTCCGTAAAAAATGCCCATTGCACAGAAATGAAACAATTTTTAAATATGCGTCAATGGATATATTTTCAATCCCGATAAAAAAAATAAATTTTTTAACTATAACTGAAATTTAATGCAATACTAAAATATTGATATTTAATGCTAAAATATATAGTGTATTTTTTTATGGTCAATAGTACTTAAAATAAAACTAGTTTATTGATGCAAAATATAAAAAATAGGAACAAATAAATATTTACAATTAATAATTTAAAATACTTCGTAAAATTTGTAATAATGCTTCAGAACCGTATAAAAAATCTCAAAAAGCACATCAATATTGAGACCAACAACACACAATTTATGACAATAGGCAATGTCCCGCTTTTTATCTTGCTTCGAGTAAACTATGCATCTTAAGTTTTTAATCGTCTATTATACCAGAAATATTTTGTTACCGTCATCGTAAAAATCCATCGATCAATGATTCATAAATTTACATACGTAACCCCCACCCGGGAAATATAAGCAGTATTGTAGCCATGACTACAAAATTGAAAATGAAAACAAAACCCTTTCTAGAATAACATCCTATCCCAAATGAGAATATAAATTACAACAACCACTGCTAATGTAAAAGGAGACGTACTTATTTTGAAAACATGCGTTTCTGTTCATATTTATGAAAATATAATTATTAATAAATACTTGCTCAACCTCAATCTGACTGAGAGAGAAATAGTAATCTGAGGGACCAATATTTTAATAAAATACATGGATTAGTAACAGCATCTAATAAAAATTATTTCATTCCAAAACCCTAACGCAAGGAAACAGCTTTCGGCCCTGAGGAGAATCCACTGCAAACGCACATATGCGTCGTTAGTCCCGAACGGGTTAATAATCCACCAGCTTTTCATAAACGTTACTTAAGAGTTGTTAGTTGAAGATCTTCTGCTATTGTTTCTTGCAAACCAAGACACGTTACATATTTAGTAAGCCATTTGTTTTTCTTTCACAGTGAGTACGATAAACAAAAGTCAAGATTAGTAGTTTTTCTTGAGAGTTGAGAAAGGAAAAAGAGTTCAGTCTGGTGTTTTTAAAAAGCTTTCTTCTTGTGTTTCCTGTAGGCGAGACGGCTTTCAAAGTTAACAACACATTTTTGTGTTTCAAAGGATAATTTTTCAAAATACGTAATTGAGGTGAGGAGAGGTGTGTGTGCTCTTTTCCAGAAAAAATATGCAGTTTGCCATTTATGAAAATTAATCGAATTGCCATAGTTTGAGCTATTTTTCAAATTTTAGTTGATGTCCTGCTCGCTTTGTTTCAATGATGCTTTAGTAGTGATGTGAACTTAAAGTAGCTATGATGTCAACAAAGATACTATGTTTGGTTATCTTCCATCAGAAGGACAGATATTAAAACAAGTTGAACTAAGCTAAATTTTCGCCCCATATTCAAATTTTTATTTTACTGTGGTTTATAAAAATTCTTGACGAACAAGATAAAAGACTGGTTCACTTCATATACGTAACAATAAATACATTTTTCGCGTACTCCGAGGCAACTGAATGTTTATTAGTGTTGGAGATCTTTCGAAGATGTATAAAATACACGGAATTCAATTCTTACCCATTTAAGATTCCATTTATGGAAAAGCAGAATTATGAAATGTAATTTTTAAAGTAGGAAATTGTTATAGTCTTTGCTTAGAGATTATGATCTAATTAGCATGAAAATTTTAATAGTAGTAAATACATAAAACATGAATTTACGCAAATATTGTCTGATAAAATTCAAATGGAAAGCAGCAATGTTAAGGACAAATTAACTGACACTAATGGATTGCGTATGCAAAATCCATTTATAAAACTGAAATATTAGTAGTTATTTAAGTGATAAAAATTATACGCAATTACTTAGACATTCGATCTTATTACCTATTCCAATTACTAATTATTGCCGCAAAATGAACTTCACAGATCTTTTTCTACCATTTCATTTTTTATCGAAAAATCGTTATTGAACTCAAATTGAATGTGTTTTATTTCTGTCTGATATTTCAAACTCTATTTTGATAAAAAAAAAAAAAAAAAACTACAATCATGTCAAAAGAAGTAATTTATAAAGAATTAGTACGGATTAATTCTGATAATTCAATAGGTAAAGATTAAAAGGTGCAATTTCCATAAGGATTACCAATTCTTATACATAGATAGTCAGAATTATTAGATGATTCTATGGTTAAAAGAATCAAACTGATATCGATTATAAATTCAAAAAGAATTTAATATTTTTAGACATAAGAAAATATCAGTTTTTAAAATCTATGGAATAATATGTAGATTTACTATAATATATTAATATCCCAAAATTATCTACATTTTTAATAAACTATTGAACAATCTTATATGGATTTTTTTTGAAATATTTGCCTTCATTCCTCTTGAGCACTCCACTTTTAATGCTGTGCCAAGTTATTAACTATTGAAACATCCTGCCAAAAATTTATTACAAAATTCTGAAATACATTTTTGAATAAAAAGTAAATTAATTTATTCTTTGGAGTTTCAAATTACGTAAGTATTCGGTTCAAGGATCATATTTAATTTGACAACACAAAAGTGGAAGACAGCAGTTAATGTTTTGGTATACATTTCATTATAACAACTTTATCCTAAGAAAAATGACATAACTACATGAAATTTAACAGATTTAATTATGGCTTGGAACACAAAGCATGTTTGAGAAGAAACTCCGATAGGATTCAAAAACTACATATTCTATATATATGTACAATAATAATTATCCAATGAAAAATATGCTTTAAACACATCACAAAAAACTATCACATATCAACAAGTAACAAGCTCAAACATATAACAAAGAACAAAAATATTGGGAATAGAAGATAAACATTCCATCATAACAACTTTATATAAACTTATGAGCATTTAAAAAATTTCAGTCTGCTTAAAAACAGCTAGAACAAACAATATCTAGAATCATAAGACAGGAAGGTGAAATCCACATTACAGGTATTTCATTTATAATATTGCAAATAAATTTCGTGTACTGAACAGAACTGAAATGCATTTAAAACAAATATAAACTCATAATTTAATGTTCCAGTTTAAATGAGAAACAATGTATTTAAATAGAGCCTTTATACATGTTCGGCCTAATGGAGTTGACAGTTTACAGAACAAGGCAGTACACATTGTAAAAAGCCTTTACACATCCACAAAGCATTGTGACTAAACAAACCATATACTGTGCAACTTCTTATAAGAATTCTTGAAACATCACATCACAATAATAGGTGAGGCAACTTTATAGCTTACTAAAAGAGAAAAATGTACAACTATAATACAAGAAAAAGCAACAGTTTCACTAATAAGAAATATAAAAAAGCTTTCTCTGCTATTTACTTAGTATTAAAATAGAAACAGAAATTACTAATTATAAGTTTGTAAATTTCTAAATAACGTAAATATATAAAATTTAAAATTTCTCTATTAGAAAGAGTATACTATTACCAGTTTTAAAACAGGAAAATATCAGAAATTATTTTGAAAATTCTTTAATAATCAATGCTATAAAAACATCAAATTTCTGGTACCTGAATAGAACACACATTTCAAAAATTAGAAATGGCTTTAAATCTCTGAGATGAAAAAGAAGTTAATTTGCTTGAAATATTTATTATATTAGTCAGGCAATTAATATACCAAAGAAACTGAGTTAAAAGCTATTTAAAACAATTAGTTTCTTCTACGCTTCTTTCCCACGATTCTATATATTTTAATAAGCAAATACAATAAAATAAAACGACTTACCTGCCAACACAAAATAAGCTACTCTCTGGCTTCATGTGGTGCTGGCAGTTTTTCCCAACTAGGTTCAACACCCCAGATTTCCCTAGCATATTCTGCAATAGTACGATCGCTAGAGAACTTTCCAGAAGAGGCAATATTCATGATTGCCATCTTGGTCCATTCTTCAGTATTCTATAAATAAATCAGAAAAGCATACTTTAGTTTAAAAACCAATACACATAGTCATCTTTTCATACATTACCAAAAAACAAGATAGGTAGCAGTATTTTTCGTCAAACACAAACTATTATAATATTGAAAAGAGAAAGATTAGTTCAAATATTTAACTCGCATTCAATACGTTATCGTTATATAAGAATCCTTTTTAAAGACGTTATTTGATTAATTATAATATATCTGATCTAGAATTCATTGTTTTTTTCGTAGTCTGTAGATGAAAGAAATTTAAATCCTTAAGAGTCTTGAACTAATAGCATTAAACGCACCGGCATTTCATCGATACGTTGGAATTACCATTGATAAAATGTTATTTGACTGCTCGCGGTAGGCTTAGTTTAAACAGTCTGATAAATATCCTAAGACTTACTAACTACTGCACATAGTTTACAGGGCATAGTTTTTCCCCGCTATCCTCGATCTTTAGCATATTAACGACCAAATCCCAATAAATGAGCAAGTTAAGCGAAACAGCTGTATAGTTATCTCATTCTATCCCAATTTAAGTTCATGACATCCGATTTAAAGTAATATTGATCAAACAATGCAGCATTTAATGGACCTAACTTTGATTTTTTAAGCGAATTTTGTCTATAACTGATCAAAAACTATTATTGTTCGAATAAATTTTAGGGATATGTAAAAAAACGTGATAAATTCCACTTCCTTGAACTGCTGATTGACGCCTTTCAAAATTAAATCCATGCCCCAAAGACGCTATTTGTTTAACAGGGCCTGATCCTTTCTCAACAATATTCTTATTATCAGTGGATCCAATAAAGCTGTGGTTTATTGGAGGCATCGATCCAGCAAATCTTGCCTATTTTCGTATCCAAAAAATATTTTCACATTGGGTTGCGATTACATTTTTATCACTCGACAGGAAGATTATGGATAATCTTCAGCAACCTACACATCTGGCATTGCAAAAATTCTAAGTTCCCGAAACTAATGGAGATCAGTACTGAAATGTTTCTATACAAGTAATCCGTCTATACATACCAAAAGCATATTCATATCAAGCAATTCAAAATTTACATGATCTTCATTGTTTTAGGGTGTGGGACAGTCAAACTTGTACACCGTCTTTGTTTTGGCAGAAAATGAAACATTAATTCAACAAGATTTTCTCATGAATGATCCAAAATTGTTCGCCATACAAATTCATTTTTGAGAAATTCGAAGTTCCCAAGTGATTTGCCTACACCAATATCGATATTATTGGTTCATTACTTTCATCGCAAGGATTTACATATTGTCTTGCAATTATTGATAGATTCAAGGTGATTTGCGGCTATGCTACTGGCCGACATCCGATTATATAATTATTTGATACTTTGATTTGAAACTCCTAGACGATTTCAACAGCACACATTCAGTTCACAAGTGTGTTTCACTCTTTGTCAAAATCCTACGGATTAGGTTCCACACACACTAATGCGTCTATCAAGAATCTCGACATCTTCAAGGATAATAAAAGCTACTGTAACTGCTAACAGACTGAAATCAGCTCATCTTTTATCTGAAAATCCCGATTAACCTGAAAATACATTATACTAAGTCGGAAAATCTACCATCTCTTCAGTAGCAGTGCAAATACTTCTGAAAAATCACCAGTTCTTATGATGCAGACAAATAATTTTCCTTTGAAATATATATTTTTTAAAACGGTATAACATTTTGAATGCCAGTTTTCTCTCTACAATAGCTTGGTTCATAGATGGTAAGGCGACCCAACTATCCTACATCCTTTAACACTAAACATACCGCGAGCTGTCAAATGACCGTTTACCAATGTATTGGTGAAAGTCCGGTATGTTTAGTGTTAAATCAAATATTTATATCTTGCAACAAATATTATTCTATGATTGGATTTTGTATCGGAACAGTCGATTATCTTTCGCTAAGTTATTCATATGTAAAACTAACAGTACATACAAGGTTAAAGAAATACAAATAAAACTAGAGAATCTTATTCTTGTACCCACATGCATAACATCGCCAAAAAATCATGTTTCAACACAATAATCGTATCGATTTTCATTGAAATTCCTTTTAATATATCAAAAGCTGCCAATTTTTTTTATATTTAGAAAATTATGATATGTAACATCGAAGTTAAGTTTCAACTAACAAAATGAGAAGTGCACTTCTGGACATAAGAATTCGAATACACCTTTTGTAGCGCTTTTCGGTTCTGAGCTGGTGACTCACCAATGTTACTATCATGCACCATGCAAAAAGATTTCTCAGAATTATTCATATACTTTCCATAGCCAAGTTTTAAAACTAAGATTTTAAGAAGATTAAAAGATTTTGCCTTCTATGATTCTTTAAATTTTGAAGGGTATTGGGCACAGTTTTATATTGCCTAAAGGCAAGACATGATTGTTTCAATGAGTGATTACTACTTAGAGAATTCAAAATAAAAACAGAAAATGAAAGCATACGACTAAATTGTTTCAGTTGAAAGCTATGTTATTTTAGCATTTCAACATTAGATGCGAATTTTGTGCATAAAAACAAACAGCGGTATAAGTTCAACGCTCCAAGGTTACACAGAAATTGAAGGAGGAATCATGAACATTGGAGCTTTCTGATGTTACAAATTTTCAGAATGTCCTATCAATATAAGAGCAATTAAAGGCTTACAAATACAAGATAAAAAATATAAGGGTTTATAATAACTATCATGCAACTTCAAGCACTTCGCAATTGTTTAACCTTTATTGATTTAGAGACCTTGCAAGCAGTTGTAAAAATCAAATATATGCAGTATTAAGGGCAATAAATATATAAAATGGTAGTTAGATGAATTAGTTGCAACAAGATAATATAGTACAGTATATATGAATAATATTTTAAATTTTAACCGATGAAAATTGAAAACATTTATTTCTGTCTGGAAAAGACATGTATTTTGATGACAAACTTACCGTAAACATATCACTCACTCGCTCTTGGCACTTAATATAGGCCTCATAATCAGCGAACAAGTAAAACCTTAAAAATATAATAAATTATGCAATAATAATTTAATAATTTGCAATCATTATAAATGCAAACGCAAAGTTAATAATGAAAGATAAATTAATAGATAATTAAAAAATTTTAATTTTTTTTTCACCATACATTTACCTGTCATGATTTAACAGAATGTTAGTCAAATCCTTGAAGCAATCTGGGTTGTTTGGACTGAAATATCCACCACTTATCTGATCAACTGCTTGTTTGAGTTCAGGAAGAGCGTTGTAATAGTCCCAAGCATTGTATCTACACAGAAAGAAGTAAAAACAAATGTTATTACGTTAAATGAAATTTTTTAGAACTACTAAAATTAGATTGCATAGTAACTGCAAAACATACCCTTTTCGTTTCAGATCTTCAACTTCATCAACTGTCATTCCGAAAATAAAGATATTCTCAGCACCCATTTCTTCCTTCATTTCAATATTAGCTCCATCTAGAGTACCAATTGTCAAAGCTCCATTCAACTGCAAAGGAGTTTATTAAGCAAATTTCAAAACACAATGTATGCAAAATGGTCACATTTCATGATAGAAAACTCAAAAGTAATTGCAATATTGACATCATTAATCCAGAAAATTAATAGCATAGAATTCTTGCAACAAAGTTTTATGGCTAGAAATTTGGAAAATTAATGTTCCCAATAAATACTTCTCAATAATTATTAAATTAATAAATCATTCGTCATTTCTTAGCTATAATATATGAAGGATTATATAGAATTCGTCTCTTCTTCGTTAGAATTCTTTTACTAAATAATGATGATGCATATAGCTCTCAGAATTAAGTAACTTAATAAATTAGAGAATTCGAAAAATGTGAAATGCACATGCAACTCGTCTGCATAACAAATACAAATGTCGCAAGTCACTTGAGAAAGTATCTAGAAACAAAGTAAATTGCATGTGAAAAATTCTTTAGTTTCTTTTCGAAAATTTGACGACTTTGATTAGCACAAAACCATTTACCAACAGAATGTTTGCGAAAATTTCACGCGCACGGTATTGGGGTGGATGTTCCGTAATTAATGACCCTACTCGCTAGAATTTAAGACTCTGAAAGTCTCACTAATTGACGGTACCCTAATTTCAAACTGAATTTCCTAATGTAAGATGTATTTTCGATTCAAGTGAATAAAAAAAAGTGGAATGACATTTTTAGGCATTCATTCACAATGTTTACTCAAAAAAGAAAGTCATTCCGTACAAAAGGACGCAAAGAAATGCTACATATTTTCAAATCTGTAACACTTAAAAATATTTATGAAGATTCAAAACTTTTTAAATTAAAATTCTAACACATTGGTTTCAAATTATAAGTAAAGACAATGCACTTTTACAAAGAGGAGGAAAGCTGCTATATTTATAAGCAGGACTAATCACTCAAATTGATTATCCAAGCATAACCAGAAAAAATAACAGAATATTCTAGTCATTCAGAAGTAAGGAGAGAAAAGTTTAAAATTGGTATAATGTTAGTGCTTTATTGCAGATATGCACAAGTTGGTTTGATCTAGCCGATCGTTTGAAAATCATTATTGATGAGATATGATAAATACATATTTATTTTTGAAGAAGCTATTTACAAAAACAAAATAAGTTTAAATGTGATCAAATTCACAAATAGTCAAACAATTGACAAAGAGACTCCAGAGTTACTAGATGAAATGACATACCATAAACTTCATATTTCCCGTGCCTGAAGCTTCTGTTCCAGCAGTAGAAATTTGTTCGCTAAGATCAGCAGCAGGTATAATCTTCTCAGCTAATGTAACTCTGTAATTTTCTAGGAATACAACCTTCAATTTCTCTCCAACAACAGGATCGTTGTTAACAACGTTTCCAATAGCACAGACTAGCTTAATAATTTGTTTGGCAGTATGATAACCAGGAGCGGCCTAAGAGAGAGAGAGCATTTAAAAATTCCAAATAAAGAAAATAGACGACGAATATAAAAAGGACATACTAATTCAAGCGACTATACACCCTACAGAAACTAGAATAAAAACAAAACCTCACTTTTCCTCCAATCATAATAGTTCTCGGAACGAAGGGGGCATTAGGATTCTTCTTAATACGGTTATATAAAGTAATAATATGAAGACAATTCAACAATTGCCTTTTATATTCGTGGATTCGTTTAACTTGAATATCAAACATAGAGGCTGGGTTAATGTTAATTCCTGTTTCTTTAGTAAGATATGCAGCAAGCTTCAACTTATTTTCCTGCAAAAAATTTTTTAAAATAAGTTATTATAAGGAGATCAACCATATAACAAATTATTACAATCCAGTTCATAACACATTCCTTACCTGTTTAATTTTGTGAATAGTCCTAATGAAAGATGCATCATTAACGAATTTCTTCAGTTTCGAAAGCTCTTCAAGATGTGTAACCCACGAATCACCAATTCGCTACAAAGAAAGAAAAAAAAAAAAAAAGAATCCTGAAAATGTATCAATGTTAATTATATTTTTCATTTATTTTCTGAATTTCAGAAATTGAATTTTAATAATACTTTGTTTATAAAAATACACCCAGTTGAAAATTGAAGCAAAGACGTTTTAATTGTTTTATCACTATTGAATTAAAATTAAATACAAAAGAACTTTGAAAGCCAACTAATAGCACTGAAAAACTGAATGTACATACGCATGAGATTAAGGGAAGAAAGAAACCCGTTTGAAAATTTCTACACAAAAGGAAAAGTCAAAAAGGCATAACTATAACCGATAACGAAAAACGATTTAATGTTATACAAAATTTTCTAAGCAACGATAGGCAAACATATTTAATTTTTAAACTTGGCAATAAAAACTAATCCCTATCATGAGCACTATCGGGAGGTATTTACATCTAAAATGAACTTTCCTCAAATGATGAGAATGGAAATTCAATAACGATATTTAGAATACAGTGGAAATCGCTCAATTTGATTGTGGTTAATACTATCATTTGCGTTATATTATCAAAATTCTCTGGTCCCGAAATGACATTCAAATATATTATCATATATTTTTTTTATAAAAAATATGACATATCATATATTTTTTAATACATAGTACACTCCCAAGTATCCGTTCTAATGTGGCGGAAGGGCAGGCCGGATAAACATAAATGCCGGATGACCGGAATTCTATGAACGAATATTTCTTTGCCGACCGATACCAGAAACAAAGTTTTACACCAAGACTCACTGTTATATGCATTTTCTCACTTCCTATTGAGTACTAAGCCCTCCATTTATCTGAAGCCAAGCAGAATCAGAACGCGGCCGAGGCACAGTGAATCAGAGAAGCCGTTGAGTTAAAACAGAATGCTCTGTACTGATAGCTTATATATATTTATATATTGCACTGCACGTTGCAAGAATTTTTAACATAAAAAGTAAGTTACGCTATATAAACTGTTCGCACTTTAACAAATTTTTTAATGCCTAACGCAAATGCAGGAAACAAAACATTAATGTAAATCGCAGGCCTAGTTCTTAAGAAATCTGACTGAAAACTGATTTTATTTTTCACTGATAAATGATTACACAGATATAATCAGGAGCAGCGGCAGCAATTGTGGTCCGTTACATACTGACGAAACAATGAATAACGAGCAGAACTCTGCTCGTTTCCTGTCACAATTTATATTTTGCCCCCGACACATAGAAGAATCGCAGCAGACACCTACTTCTAATGCCTTGGCAATGTTGCCAATGCAACGCCTACTTTTCCTCATTTAATTACGATGGAAGGAAACTAGACTGGATAGTATGGAAGCCGGATAGTCGCGAAACCAGATACTCGGGAGTGTACTGTAATCACTACTTCATTTAATGTTATCAGTTTGAAATACAGAACTGATCGGTCTTTCATTATCAATCAATAACTACCATTCGTGGAATTTTTTTTGCTTCACTTGTAAGGAAATATCCGAGTTTTTCCCCTGTTGGTGGGATTTCACATTTTTGCATCTGGATCAGAAAGATTTGAATAATTTAAAGGGGAAAACTACGCTGCCATGTCAGGCAGATATCTATTGAACAGGCAGTGATACACTGTTTCCTGCGACTATATTATGATAGCAAAAGGAATTTTAAAAAAACTGACTTGAACGAACTCTAAATTCATCTGTCAGTAATACTATTTTCAAATATATAAAAAGCAATTATCCAAAATAAAAAAACGCATTTAAAAATTCTCGGAAACAGTAAATGGCAATTTTTTAGACAGTATGAATAATATTATGAAAACAAAAAAAGAGTGAAAATTGCATGCCTTACTGGAAATTTTAAATTTAAAGGCCTTTGTCTGAAATGTCACTTTGATGTCTCATTCTTTACTATAACAAATACAGTAGACTTCGACATCCAGACTAGTCTGACACACCTCTGGAACATGTTGCTTGGTGGCGAGTCTTTCCAGATAAAACTTTAGATCTTCCTCCTCTCAGGACACGATTTGACTGTTTAACGTACTCCTACTCAACATCGTAACATTTTTTTTCTTAACATATAGTTAACTCATTTCCCACATAAAAAAATAATTGATTTTCCTTGTGTGTGTGTGCAAGAGCATACATTAAAAAAAAGTATTAGATAAATCATGGATGTCAAAATGATTCTCTATATTCCGGACACTATAAACCGACAGATGTTTGATCCGATGCGAATTCGATTAAACACAATATTGCAATGTTAACGAATTTTCTTAACAATGCTAATAACAGAAAGTCAACATGAAAAACAGAATAAATATATATTTTAGCAGAATACAGTACTATTTAACATGTGAAACTTGACATTATAAATTTTACAAATGAAACCTTATTTACTTAAAACCCCTTTACTAGAAAATGAAAACTTTAAAAAAGAATTCCATACTAAAACAATACGTTTTAGACGCATTTCACAGTATACTAAATAATGTTAAATGTAGAAAAAATATCTACTTCGGCAATTGCATCAGCTAGGCTCGGATTGCACAACAGAAGCCATCTACGAGGAGTTATACCATTGGTCTTGTTCTGAAATTTCTCTGGAGTCATTTCATAAAAGTCACGGAATCTGTTTAAAAAGAATAAAAAGTAAAATTGGGTAGAATTTTGCAAAAATTTATTTTGAAAGTAAGCACAATATAATATATTCACCCATGTTAATGTACACATATCCAAAATTAAAGACTGAACCGACTCAGGATGGGCAGCATTTGTTTGAATTTCCCCGACTTTTCCAGGTTATTTTTAAAGAAATTTCCCTGGCATTTTTCGGATGTTTCTAATATCATCAGAACGAAATCGCGTTATTTTATTGTCTTTAATTATTATACAATATGTTCACTTTATTTGAAAAATTGTTCTACTAAATGTAAATCAAAGTAAAATATTATTTAATCCTCAGAAAAAAATAAAAAAATTTTCACTTATTGAATTTCAGATAAGCTTCAGTTATGTAAAACATTCCCCGCCCCCCTTTTTTTTTGCAAATATATTAACCAGCACTAGAAGATACATGTCCATCTAGACCAACTTTTAGTCGGCAAGTCATACCTCAGAAATGTTTGGCAAATTTACTCCTGAAAAATGCAGTACAAAAATATATGCACATTGGTGGAGTGCTTAAGAATGAAATGATTCGTTTAATTCTGGTGGGGTCGCCTCTATTTATACTGTTCACCATCATGCCAATCAGAGCTGAACAATAATTTTACCAATAGAAAAAAAAATCATTTACAAATACAAAATGAAATTAAAATTGAATTGACTTTTAGATCACCAACTATAATTTTTAAAAAATCCCTTGGATGCTGGCTGAATGCTTAACCCGTAAAATAGAGGGGGAGGGGATGGAAAACTGGTTCTTAATTTTTTTCTTTATTGTATAAAAAGAAAAATGCTTTAGAAGTATAAATTTCAAAAACGATAGTATGAATGAATTTTGTAAATTTTTGTGGCAACAGTTACATATGTATCAAACCGTATAACGAAAATGCTGCTCTTCTCTTTAAAAAAAAATAAATGAAAATAAATTACAAGAGGCATGTGTACCGATAATGTATCAAACGGATTCAATTCTCGTTTAATATTATTTAAAGATTATAGAGCATTTTGTTGAATGTATGGGGAATTTTAAACGAACACAAAATGAAAAAAATGAAGAAAATATTAGCAATACATCCATATGAAGAATTTAGTAATCCCTGTTCATAATGGATAAAAAAAATGTTTTATGGAAATAATAGCAATAACGTCCTACACTTCATAATTCAACAAAAAGACCCCCCCGAAACGAAAGGAAAAAATTATTGTATTGATTCAGAATTATAATAATGGGTAAGGAAGAATTATTGTAAAATACTTTTTTAATTAAAATAAATTGTTTTGGAATTGTAATAACGGGTCAATATTTTTCATCCAGATTTGAATATTAATACCCGCTCCTGTAAAATGATTTTTGACGTTCAAAGGAATAAAAGGGGGTGGTGAATAGCTCTCTATCTTAAATAAAACAGACCCATTCAAGCATAAAATCATAACAGTAACAGAAGCTGGGATTTAGTTAGGTTGCCTTTTCCCATAGTATGCAAAAGCAATTTCGGTAATTATGTCAATAAGTTGTTCTGAAAAAACTTTCGGAGAAAATATATGTAGAACTGGGTGGGACAAAATGTCCATTTAATCTCATTGGCATCAGTGTCTAGGGTACTGATTTAAAAAAAGAAGTAACATTTAAAGAAAAACAGATAATTTATTTACAGTAAACAAAATTAAAAGGGCATTAACAATTACGACGGGAAAGGTTATTTACATTAAAGTTAGAAGAAAAATATTTAGATAGCACCAAGGGCGAAGCCTAATACGATGTCTGCCCATAGAAAAACTATGCGCCGCCATGGCGCAAGATTATTAACCACACATCGATATCAGACACGAAGAACCCTCTCTCCTTCCTTCTCTTCTCTCGAGCGAATGCGAACAGCTCACATTTTTTTATTAAACTTTATGGTCATGTGACTTAACTCTTTGGATTAGTAGAACCCATGGTGCCATCTATTACAATACAATAAAACTAAATTGAATTGGATGCGTTCAGTATAACAGTGGAATGGTGATGGTCACTAAATCTCTACAACTCGGCCAGTCCTGATAGAACGATGACCTCATCGTTGTTTACATACTGGCACTCAAGATTGACTTTAAATTCCACTCGGCTAAACTGTTATTAAAAGAAGCAAATTCAGAAATTCACTTTAAATATGTTGATTCTTAATAGAGAGGTACGTTACACTAGTAGTAATAATTTGCTGAATACATCACTGGAAAAAAATGTCTAAAATATAAATGCACAATTTATAGGAAAACACAGTTTACATAATTGTTGATAACTCAGACAGAAGCTCACTATAAAAGGAAAATATAATGGACGGAACATGGGAAAAAAAAAAACACATGTGTATATTCATTGAAGCAAAATTATGTTAGAAGAAAAAAAATTCATAAAAATGGAAAATATTACAGAATAAAATACAGTTATTAACAATCACCCTGATTTCGTTTTATTCAACCTGGTGAGTAAATTTTCATCAAATCAGCTGACGACGTGGTCAGATTAGGACCTTCATGGTTGCTTATTTTCTCTACGTCGTACCTATCTCTTGGCTTTACTTTTATAATTTTGTATGGTCCCAAAAATCTAGGTTTTAGCTTTAGTCCAGTCCCGAATTGAGTTCGTTGAATGGCTACCAAATCCCCTTTCTGATATACTGGAGCTTTCTTGCGCTTTTTATCATAGTTCTTATTTTGGGCCTGTATATTCTGAATGTTTGCTTTTGCGTCTTGCCGCAGTAGATCTCTGTTCTTGAAATTCATCTATTAATTCTTCCAACAGCAAGTCTCGTATTCGGAGATCTTTATTCTTCATAGTGGTCCCAATTAACAATTCAAAAGGTGTCCACTTATTACTGCGGTTTGAGGTATTGTTAAGGATTCTCTGTAGTCTGTCTACAAGCATGTACCATTTTGTTGGGTCATCAATTGACAATTTGGTCAAGACAGGTATGAGTGTAAGATATACTCTTTCTACTTGGCCGTTTCCGCGAGGTACTCCTGTTATTGTTTGTAGATGTTGGATATTCTCGTCAATACAATAGTCACTAAAGGCTGTAGAGGTAAATGCTGATCCTCTATCAGTGATTATTTTCTTTGGATTGCCAAACGTTTTCTGTTGTCTTAATTTGTCAAGTGCATCCTCAGTGGAAGTAGATTTGACAGGGATAGCCAAGTAAATTTAATAAATGCATCAATAACTGTTAGGATATGTTGACATTTCTTGTTCGTGGATGGCTTAGTTTAGTTTAGTTATATTAACGTCCCGTTTGAAGCAACACTAAGGCTATTTTGGACGGGCCTCGTAATTTTTAACCGCGGTCAGATGACGAGGACGACACCTGAGCTGGCACCCCCTTTCCACACCACACCACACTAGCGGGGGGGGGGGCGTTTGGTCAGGACGGATTTAACGTGCAACAGACCCCCTTACACGACGGTTCTTCGGTGGAATCGGGTCTCGAACCTGAAACCCTTCGGTTCCGAAGCCGAGACCTTACCACCAGGCCACCGCGGCCTGTTCGTGGATGGCATAGGACCTATAAAATCGACATGATAGATACTTAGTGGCATATCTTTAGGAATAGAGTTTAAAAATCCTTCTTTCTTCTCACTTTTCTTATTTGCTAATATACATGATACACAGTTCAAGATTACATTTTGTACTCGTTTGGTTAGGTTTGGAATCAAGAATTCTTGCTTGATGATTTCTTCGGTCTTAGTTGTTGAAAAGTGTCTTTTTTCATGAGCTAATTTGATTAATTCGGTTTGCATGTCCCCTGGAACAACTATTAATTCACGACCATTTTCATATTTATATAAAATTTCGTTTCTTTCAAAAAAATTCTTGATTAACACTGCCGCTGATGGCTAAACTAAAATTTTGGACATTTTCATCTTCTTGCTGGGTTCTTTTCAATCTTGCTGTAATAGTTTCGTTTGATATTACCGCTACCGGATTTCTGCTTAGAGCATCTACATGTAGCATTTTTTTGCCTGGTCGATGAATAATTTTGTAGTCAAATTCTTCTAAAAGAAGTGCTCACCTGGTTATTCGAGTGACTAAGTCCTTTTTATCCATAGTCTTTTGGAAAGCGGAACAGTCTGTCACAATCTTGAAGTGATTACCTAAAACGTAGGTGCGAAATTTCTTAAGTTCTGTGACAATGGAGAGGACTTCTAATTCATAGCTGCTATACTTTTCTTCCGCTGGAGAAGTTTTTTGAGACATGTATTGGACAGGATGCAGTTTTCTATCTTCGCCTTCTTGCAGTAAAATGGCTCCATATCCATGTTGACTTGCGTCCGTATGTAATTCTGTTTTTCTTCCTTGTCGAAATATATTTAATACTGGACCTTCTGTTAATATTTTCTTGAGCTTTTCGAATGCTTTAAACTGCGGCTGGTTAAACACAAATGGAGTATCCTTTCTAGTCAGGTCACTTATTGGTTTTGCTATCTTTGAATACTGGGGAATGAACTTGCGAAAATAACCGGTTAGGCCTAGGAAACTTTGAACTTGTTTGACCGTTGTCGGTATTGGAAATTTTTTTACTATTAACGTTTTTGCTGTTGATGGACGAATTGTCCCGTTTTCGATGATGTGGCCTAAAAAGTCTTTCTTCTGAAGAAATTAACATTTCGGTAATTTTATTTCTAAGCCATATTTGGAAGCTACTTCAAACACTTTCTTTAACTTTTCGAGCCCTTCAATTTCGTCTTTAGCTGGAATTAAGTCGTCCATGATCTATCACAATGCCTTTACGCATAAGTTCTCGGAAAATACTGCACACATACCTCTGGAACACGCTAGGACTGGTACTCAGACCGAAAGGTACTTTGGTGAATTCGAATCGTCCGTCAGGAACAACAAAAAATGTAAACTGTTTACAGTTTTCGTTTACGTCGACATGAAAAAATCCGTTTCTTAAATCAAGGGTAGTTTATACTTTAGCTTCTTGGAGTTTATTCAAAACGCCTTCTATTAACGGCAATGAGAAAGGGTCTTTGGCGAGCTTTTTGTTTAATTTTCTATAATCGATGCATAACCTAGTAGTACCATCTTTCTTCTTTACTTATACAATTGGACTAGCGTACTCAGACGAGTTGGTTCTGATTATCCTTGTTCTAACCATTCGTCGATTTGTTTATTCACTGCTTGATTCTCTGGAAATGAGTCTTCTTGCAGGTTGGTAGACTGGAATGCCGACCTTTAAAATAATTCTCATGGATACATCCGTAGTTTCAGTTTTTTCTGACTTGTAACTATTTTTAATACTTACAATTAATTTTAATAGTAAGCAATGATTAACTTCATACAGCACACTCATTTTTAAATAGCTTCTGCAAGAAAATTGCTGCCTTTTTCATAGTTAAACTATTTCCGTTTCTAATTCAACTTTTATGTAAGAATATAAAATTAAGGAAATGCATAGCACAATAAACAGAACGATGTAAAATGTTCTATTCTAGAAGACTTGCATGTCTATCAAAATTTGAAAAATAATTTGTTGAAGAAATCATCAAAAGGTAGCAATAGAAAAATATTTAATTGGAAATTTTAGCAACCATCAATACCGGCCAACTAACTGGTCATCAAAGACGGCTAATAACAAATGAATAAGACTCACTAGAATAGATTATCTTGATTCAAGGAAAAATTCATATTAAAATCATGAATAAAAACTAAAATCTATCAAAATAATATAGTTGAACGATCTAAAAAAATAAATTTATGTGAAGCAAATTATTATAACATAAAATAAGTTTAAGAAAAAAGCAAATTTATTTGAAAAAAAAAAAGGAAAAATATTGGACTAAAGAAAAAAGCGAAACATTGAAAATGGATTGCATTTTAGTATTAAAAGAGAAATTTTTATTTATCAAAGACTAAAATAGAATTTGCACCCATGCTTTTAACAGAAAAACAATACTAGAATTACCCATTTGATATACAAATGAAACCGATTTCGTTTTCATTACGGAATTGCAAAACAATGAAAAATTAGGCATAAAACATTTTTTAATTGCTAAAATTAAGGACAACATAGCATGGCAACTAGACCTAGTATCATTTAAAATACTGATGAAAATTTAGTGTATTCTAATTGTAATAATTTGCAGAGTTGCAGCGCCAGTACAGCGTGCATACTCAAGATTTTGCTATCAAACAGGCTTCATGATAAAGAGTATGTCAATTTTTATGAATTTTATAAAGTTGCTTGCACCCTATAAGTCAACTTAAGTGTTCAGTGAAATATTTTTAAAGCGGAAAATAAGAATGAATTAAGAAGCTCGTTCTCTAAGGAGAACTAGGAATCCTTTATATTGCTTTCGTTTAGTTTGGTTTGGTTTGATTGTGGGGTTTATTCGTGTAAGAGACATTTGGCAATATTGCGCCAATCACATCTTCTCCAACTGAAAGGGAATTATTAGATGACTTGGATACAGAAATAATTAATAAAATGGGTGTTGACTTGTCCTTCAAGAAGTACAGCATATGTAATATATTTCTGTACCTTTGGACTGTTAAATCTTCCATAGTAAGAAATATTCAATTGGGAGATACATTTTTAAATCTCAAGTTTAAGTGCAAACTAAAAATAACGATCTAGTTCCAACATATCTCGTTTAATACGCCTACGAAAAACTAGTTTAAAATCCAATATTAATTTGAATTTTTATTTGAGATTCTTAAATATGTATAATTTGTATACTGTAAATAGTATATCAAAAAATTTTGATTGCGAACAAATATTTCTCAATTTCATGCTAGGTCCGTTAACTGAAATACACGCGTAAGCATTTCAACAGAACACTAAAAACTCATACAGTGAATTATTAATAAGATAAACTATTAATACTGAGAAATAATCATCAGATTGAATTAAAAGGCATGTTATATCGTAATGCACAATATAAAACGCAAAAAGAATTGATAACCATGAAAAACTAAATAAATGTGACCTGGAATTATTCAACACTTACAAATTGCTCAAAAGACTTCTCTGGCACGACAAGAATGAATCTTTCAGAATGCTTTACAAAATTCGTATATAGCTGATTGTTGCGTTTTGCTTTTAAATTAGGAGAATTCACTATATTGCGGAAAATTTAAAGCACCAGCAAAACATCGTTACATCATTTCTATTTGAGATTTACCTCGTCGCGATGCAAGCTTAAAACACTACTACTTACAATTAGTTCCGTAGGATTTCCTTAAATCTAATGAAATGAAACGCTTTTGTTAGGCCTGACAATAAAATTCAATTGAAATCTATTCAGTGCAAATACAAAACCGAAAAATGCTTCTATCAGAACATATACTTACACGTCTTTCTTGAGAATCTCCGAATGAATTGCAGCAACACCATTCACAGCATGAGAGCCGATTATCGCCAAGTGAGCCATATTTATGCGCTTTTCGCCATATTCTTCAACCATAGACATTCTTCTGAGTCGGTCCACATCACCAGGCCATTTTTTTGAAACTTCCTAAGAGAACATTTTTGAATTTTGAACCACTTTTAATAGAATGCATTTCATGCTTCTAAATAAGTGAAAATATGTTCATTAAATTAATACTTCAGAATACTTTACCATGAATAAGAATAAAATAATTCCGATTTCTTAAATTCTTGTTTACTCCAGCTCAGTAAGTAGGTAAGGAACTACATATCGCTAAGCTTAAAAGCAAGGTTAATTTCTATATAACGTTCAAAAACTATTTCTTAAAAACAAATGGGAAAAAAAACGCTCCTATCTTCATGGAATCATTTTAAAGTTTTAATTATAATATTAAGTTGTAAATTTCATTATGAAGAACGCAATTCAGTTCTAAGCACACATTGCCACAGAAATAAACGAACTATTAAAAATTATTCACTGTCCATCATACACCAACTTCAAAATTTCCCAAAGGTATCAACTTCTCTCAAGAGCTAATAAATCTTAATAAAATTAAGCCGTGTGTATATTGCAATTAACAGACTTTTATATAAAGAGACACCAATTATTTTGCCTTTCCACACAGAATTCATCTGCATATTAAACTAGGCGTTTCATATCGGTCGCTGACAAATGACGAATAGTTGTTTAAGTGGTTGTATAAATCATAAATGCGACTGGCTATTGATTATCTCTAAATACATGACGAATATTTATTCTTTAAAAATATTTGAAAGATCAGCAGTTTTAACAGAGTTGGGTTTAACATGATTTAATTAAAATTTAAGTCAAATTACAGTGCTGAAATTCAACCGTTTTTAGGAATATATTCAATAAAAATGAATTAATAAGAGTTTAAGAAATTTTTTTATAAAATAATTCATATTGGATAACAAATTTCTTAATTTAAGTATAAAAATAGCTATGTTGATTTTATAAATATGAAAAAGACCTGTTTTTAACACAAAATGAACATTTTATATAAATGAAATGTTTTGCAAATGACAATTTTCGTTTTAGAGGACATGGAACACAGAAAAAAAATCTTATCAAAGTGAACAAGACATCCACTAAAAGGTGCCTTTCCCCTCAGTGAGCTAACAATTTTGTTGTTCTATTTCAAAATCATTTCTTATCAAGAGCAGGATTATGATGAATTTACAACAAAACTGGCTATCATTTTTTTAACTAAAAAATTTTAAACCCATTTAAAGATATCTATGAATATTACCGATTCATCGTATTTCTAATGCTTTGGATAGGAATTTCAATTTTTTGAGATATTACATGATGTCTTCAGAAAGTAAGTAATAAAAGTTTTAATCAATTTCGAATTTTATTAATTTTATATAAAAGTGAAGAAAAAGGATTTTCAGTAAGCATACGTATTTCAATGACAGTTACATTATTTGAAAATAAACCAATGATTGTTCATGTAGATATATTTTTAAAATGTTATTGTCTCTATACTACATTCGTTCCTTTCGCTAATTCTTAAATTGAGAATTCAAGTGTTTTTAGAAGCACGTTTTAATCGTAAAGTTTTAAATAGAGAACAAAATGCCAAATTTAATGTTGATAATCAAATTTAAAATATTGCATTACAAATATTAATAACTTCTTATTTGAAATATATTATGACGGTAATTTTCTGAATTTATTGCTATAAAATATAATTTTTAACAAATTTTTATTCTTAGTGTAATTATTTTAAGTCTGATTATGTTGTATTTATAATTTCCATTTCATTCGTTGAACCCAGAAAAAAATATTGATTAATTACAAATCTTGAAAGAATGAAACATTTTTTCAATTTATTTTTGGAATTTTTTTTTCTCTCTAAAGATTGTCTTTGAATTTCTACCAGAAATACATTTTTTATCCAGATGTCACGAAATGATATGGTTACAACAGATTTTTTTTCTTGCCGAATAGAAATGCCAAAATAGTTATCTTTTAAGATTATCAACGTCACATTTTGCAGTATTTTTTATAGATAACGAAATAAAATATCTTATGTAAATGCCCAATATATTCCAAATGGCACATCAGAGAAATAATTTTTTTGTAATTTGGGGGACGCTTAAGCAAACGATTGTATTACAGCAGGGGGGAGGGGAAGAACCAATGGTAATGAAAAATTACAAGTAGGAATGATCTGATATTTGGTATTACAATTTCTGTCAATTTGTTAAAAGTAAGTGTTGCTCTTCAAATAAATTAATAAATATAAAAAAATATCGCAATTTTTTTAATTCAGTTAATTCAATTATTTGTATTCGCAAATTCATTTTAAAATCAAATTAAAACTAAGAGTAAATTATTTCATACTAGACGAAAATTATTAGTCAATAAATTAAGTTTTTAAAAATAAACGTTCTTATTCATCCATGACATTAGACAATGGTTTATATGCTCATAATTTGAAATCTTTCTAGAATGTAGAAATCTATCAGTGGATTATTTTAAATTAGACACTTGACTCATTTTGAAGAAGTATGGTCACTGTGTTTGAAATTTTGAAGTTGTACACTTCAGTATACAGATTGCGTTTTTTTTTTTTTTTTTTTTTTTTTTTTCAGAAAATCAAATCTTAGCCTCAAATTCTCGGAAAACCTTATTTTGCTTCAACTAGTTTTGTATAGCAGTATAATAAATAGAACCAGAATAAAATAAAATTAAAAAAAGACCTTTCTTGCCTGTAAATATACATAAGCAGCCGATATTTTTCTAGGCAATATCGGTAGCAATACTAACATAAAAACATAAGTAAAATTATTCCGAAATAGTAAAACTAATCGAATTAAAGGAAAGTGGGAGCGATTTGGCTAAGCAGACATTCAGATGACAGGATACAACTCAGAAATAAAAAATCTTTCAGACAGAAAAATTTAGATTAACTACACAAAAATGCAAATATTGCATGAAAAAAAAAACCCCACAAATTATGTACTAAAGATCATTACATGCATACATATTATAATTACAATGAATAATACAATACATATGTTCCTTGTTTTAGCTGCTTAATACCTCTTTCGGCTTGTGGGGAATGTCTCAGGACCATTCAATGGCAGATTTCCGCACAGGCGTAAGAGGCGGTTGCCTCGTGACTTGAGAACTGGGGGGGGGGGGAGGCTCAAAATCTATATCGATGATGAATCGGAAACTTTTTTTCATTGTAGATTTGCTCACCCCCACCGTTTTTATTTAGAAAAAAAAGAAACCCAATGAATAGCAAAAGAGTTAAACGAAACTGGGAAATAGTTATGAATGGAAAAACCAAAAATAATTTCAAAAGTTGTGAAATTTGGAAAATTTTCAAAATATAAAATAATGAAAAAAAACCCCCAAAATATCAAAACCATTTGTTATAAATAAACTGCAATACAATTAGCACAATCATACGATTTAAATATTATTATTAACTGCAGGAGATACGGCATACCGTGACGATCTAAATGCTGTTTTTTTTTTGTCCGGAAATAAATGAGCAACTGTATTTTATTTATTTGATTTACAAGGTTAGTGTATTCGAATGCAATTAAAATGAACATTGTGTCATATTTTAGAATATATCACTTAGAATTTATTTCAAATTTGTTTGCAGATCTATGCGATCCCCAATTTTTCTTTTCGTTGGATGACTCACAAGTTAACAATTCTCAATTAACATAAGAGGGGCGAGGGGAATGAACCTCCTTTTACAAGAAATGTCAATGCCATTTCCTGCACTGACAAAAGGGTACGACATTGACCTCACCCTTGACCTTAGGCTGAGCGGATGACATTGTTTAGTAGATTTCTGTGTATTTTTGTTTCCTGTCGTCTACATTTCCATTAAAGGATTTTATTCTCACGAGATTTTTTTTTTTTTTTTTGGCTCAATTTTTGAAGATGCCAGCTTCTGTACACATTTTTGAAGTATGGAGACAAACAAATGCAGTTTTTTAAAATTAAAAAGGCAATTTTTCTCAACTATTATAAATATTCATTCAACTACCATTTTTTTTAATGATTTAAAGTGAATTCACTGTATAGTTTTCTGTATATGTTGATTTAAAAAAAAATGAACGTAATTTATAGCAAAAAAAAAATAAAATTAAATGACAAATTTAATTTTATGGCTTGCGATTTTCTTATTAATTTAATATTTTAAAAACGAAAAAAACAAAAAAAACATTGATGAATTCTTATTTTAAATAAGGAATATATAACTATTTGAATTCTCCCAGTTGAAATTTTCTGGGGAACAAAATACTTTGAGGCATTAGTCTTATATTTCCAACGAAGAGAAAACCAATAAAAAATACATTTCATACAATAGGATTCTTTAAAATATATATTTCAAAAAAAGTTGCGAAAATTTTATTATTTTAGAACAAAAGTCGAGTGAATGGTATTTATTATTCAATAGAGGAAGAATTACTGTTAGCTAAATGCTGGAGGTTTATTTACACGAGCTCAATTATAGAAATATTAACATTTATTGAAGTCAAAGATTTGACAATTAAAGCTGTTGATTTAACCTTTTTAATTCGTTCGTCCCCCCCCCATTCTAGATTATAAATGTTTTTACTTCGTCTTTCCCCCCCCCCCCTTGCAAATGGTATTTAGATTCGTGAACGGGGAGACTTGACAAGTATTTTTAAATCTAGCGAATCATATTTAAGTGAGGAAAAATCCTCATTCCAGAAATTTTGAAGTGTTAATCTCTTTAAATGCAGATTAGATAAGGTTATAATTAAATTTATGTTGGGTATAAATAATCTGTTATGTACGACACGTTAATATTTACAGCATTCAAATTAGATTGTTTTGGGAAATTTAAGAACTGCCACAGTCTTATAATTTAAAGCGAACAGTTTATTCCTCGAACAAAAAATGCCTAGAGAAGAATGCCATAGGAAGAAATTACAAATACTTTAACTGAAATAAGTAATAATGAGAATGAAAAAAAAACAATATACAAATTAGAGGCCAAAACATTTGCAAAGAAATTAGATGAACATGAAACTGCACTACTGACTGTGATTAGTAGTGCAGTTGCAAACTTTTCCAAAGAATAAATTGCATCAGCAAATATTTGCAAGATTTTCAAGCAAACTTACTAAAAGACTCGTCTCTCCTTGAATCTTTATCAGATTTCATACTAGAAGTTCGGAAAACTTCCAAGATATTGAAACTGAAGCCAATCAGATTATAGATTATAGGAAATATAGAGCAAAAAAAAAAAAAAAAAAAAAAAAAATACCACTTTGATGAAAAGAGAGGAAGAAACTTGCTTCGACGAAAACTAATCCTTCATAATTAATGCTTATAACGTAATATGTGATATTCTTATTTCAGAAATTTCTCAAAGGAGCACTATATATAATAATATTTTAAGGTATTTTCATTTTTTTACGGCAACTTAGAAGAAAACGCTTTTGACATTTGCAAAACAAACTTAACTACAAAATTTGGCGATACGTTCGAGGCGTATCTCGGTTCCTAATGGACGGATTGGGAAAATTCTCGATGTTTCGGGTATAATCTATTTTGGCGCCAAAATCCCCAAATTCGTCGCCAAGTCGCCAAGCTCTGGGACCTCCGACGCGACACCAGGACTCCGTCCAATACCGATGACTGTAAAACTGTTTTTCTGATGATGGAACCAACTATGCTGGGAAGCAGAATTGCAGGTTTGTAACAATATTTTAAACCGTTTATGGCGTTCAATACCTGTTTCAGTATTCGTAGAAATTTTACTTCCATTATTTTTGGCGTCTGATTTATTATTTTAATACTATATATTTTTTGTGCCTCTCCAGAATTAAAAAAAATATATTATTTAGCATTGTAATTTGTATCATCACCATCCAAAAATATAAACCTAATTTTGCTTTACCAGAAAATATGTTTATGAACTAAATTTAGGATCTCAGTATATTTTGAGATATATCTTTGTTTCGTTATATTAATTTGAAGCTCAATGCTTTTTTTTTTACAATTTATAATATAACTTTTCAAGAACAAGACTTTTTAAAAGAATAGGTGAAAAAGTTTTGATCTGTTTTATAGAGTTTTAATTAGACAATATTTTTAAGAACATCTTAAAATTTCTCAAAGTATTTTTATAAAATTACCTTTTTTTCAAATTTTTAATTTTACTTTTCATTATAAGCGCTGTTAATGGAACATACCATTCAATACTTCGGTCAAAGGATGATGACACTGTTTATATCAATTCGCAGTTTGGAAGGAATGTAAATAAGAATATTTTCTCCTAATAGTTACTGAATAAAACTGTCATTTTTAATTTATTAATTTTTTATAAAAAAGACATGCAACTTTTTTTTTATCTATTTGACATATACATATAATGCAGGAATTGCTAAAAAATAAACACAAAGTTAAAATTAAAAGTTTAAAAAAATTTATTTCACATTACTTTTTTGTTAAGAATTGAATTTATCTAGAAGGGGCCTGAAGATAATTTAGTGCCTGTGGCCTCATATTGTCCAAATCCGATACTGGAACCATCGACTAGGCTGCCATTATTTCCCCCGTTTTGAAATTTAATTTTCTCCCACAATCGATCCGGATAGCAGGACTTCAAATAGGTGGAACGCTACTGTAACTGGCTTTACTTCAATTGAAAAACGCAACTATTTATTCTAATTTTTCTGTTATAATCACTAATAAAAAGCATATTTAATAATAAAAACAGACTTTATTTAGACATTTAGACAAAATTTAAACTTGTGCTATATTTTTAAATAGAATTTTAAAAAACGTTTCAATTTTAATAAAAAATATTTAATTAGAATTTCCAGCCTTAATCTAAAAATTCTATGACAAATCAAATATATTCAAATCGACTTAAGTGACAGCATTATTGTAATCTGTCACAGAGAAAATGAATGAATTTGCATCATTTTATATTTGTTGAATTACATATATCGATTTTTTTCCAAATGAAAATCTAAATCTTTTCTCGCTTTTATAACAATCCATTTGATATTACGAAATTACCTGGATTTCGTGTTTTATTCCTTTTCTTCGAAAGTCTTTTTTAAATTCCGCTTCTGCCTATTAACTATGTATTTATGCATTAATTTATTCAAAACAAATTTGTACAATTAATCTAGCAAAATCTTATTTCTGATCAAACATAACCAAAAATGTAGTTGAAACTTATTTTTAAAAAATATATTATGATCTGTTTTTATTTTAAATTTTAATTAACCAATTATTTTTATAATTTACAAAAAAAACGGTACAAGAAATATTTTCGATACTCACTTCAAGGAATCTTTGATTGATCTCGTACATAATCTGAAGGTGACGAGGTAGGAGATATTCTAGCATACTAACAGGCCATCTTTCAAGAGCCTCTGGTAGAACAGTGTGATTAGTGTAGGCACATGTCTTTTTTGTTATTTCCCAAGCCTGTAACAAATTTCAGATGAGATACGGTAACACTTCAAGAATATAAAACAAATACATTTAAAAAATGCGAAACTTAAAAAAAAAAAAACGGCTTTTATAAACGAACTGTGTACAACATTGTCTACTTATTAAACACCAGAAACGACAGAACTGAAAGATTTATTTGTATAATCCGGACATAAATTTGTTAAACAACCTTGCTTATTCTTAGTCTGAAAATCAGAAAATTTTAAATTTTTATAATATATTTAGTGATTAAAAAGTTAAGTTGTTTAAGTGTTTAGATCAAAATAAGCATTCAAATTACTCTAGTGTGTACTGTAACTCTTAAATACACAATAGATATCACTTATCTTATATAGTTATAATATACAATATATAAAATATAATCGCAAGTTTCTTGAAAACCACCAATTCATGGCAAATAGACACTCAAAAGTAAATTTTTCCACAACTTGAAGATATAAAGGAAAGAACATTATACAACAAATTACTCTTTGCCAGTTTTAGTTTAAAATTCGTCGTTTTCTTCTGCTACACGTTAACAAGTTTTTCTTAATTCAAAACACAAATCGAATTTTTGTGGCAGCTTCAAATTAGTCAAGCTTGCTTTTTAAATTATTTTACATCATTCGTTGATATAAACATGACTTTTTTTGATAGCTCTGAGGTACAACTGCAAATATATACACATATAAACTACCATTAGATATTCATGATGAAATAGAAAGAAAAAGAAAAGACTTCTCAAACTCTTGAAACAAGATTTTTTCCATTGAGTGCCAGACATAACGATTAATGGAAATTCAGATTTAGTTTCATTCCAATATAATTTAAAACATTAAGAAAATTATCTTTGTTCTTTATAACAATTTTGATAGTCTAAAAAGAATACGATTTAATTCTTCTCTTCAGAGTCATTTAAATAATAATAAAAAAATTTTAATCTGAAGATTATTATTTATAAATCATACATTCGATATATATTATTATTTTTCTTTAAAATATACTTTGTGATGGAATTACTCTCAATGGTTAAAATTAATGAAATGCCTTTCTTTGTAATGTAGTTTTCACTCGCTTCTTGATGTGGTTGAGTTTTGAAATTGAATACACATTGGTATTCTCTATGATTACACGCAATTTTTTCAGAATTTATTTATTAATTGATCTACCAATTTTCTAAGATTTTATTTCCATGTACGTGGTATTTACTACCTAGTAATAAATTTGAGACAAATTTTACGAATTCTTAGCATATATGATAATGACTAAAAAGTAAAAAACAATTCTAAAAAATATATTTCATAACTCAATAGTAAAAGTGCTTTTTAAAAAGTACTTTTAAAATTAATTTTATATTCTGGGTGAAAGTTGGCTGGGAACCAAGTACTATCGAAATTTGTTCCCATTTAGGCTCTGCACTTCCTGAAGAAAACCATGAAAACACCAGAAGTCTTAAGACATTTAAAAAGTTTATATGTATAACCAAGATACAAATTGGTTAATTAAACAACCTTGTTTAATCGTTAATATGATAATCATACAGGATTAAATTTTTACAATTAAAATATATTTACTTTATCCCATGCAACACCTTCAATATCAACAAGTATACGCATAAGTTCAGGGATGGCTAAAGCAGGATGAGTATCATTGAGTTGGATAGCAACCTAATAAAAAAAATTGAATACAGAAAAGTGAATAGATTTTCAATATTTACTTTATAATAAAAATTAAAAAATGTGTACATGTAAAGTTCATGTCATTATATAAACAGATTTCAATGTTTACAGTTACAAACAATTTAATTGGAGGTAAAAAGGGGGGGAAATAATGCAGACAGAACCATTATACATAAAATTCTTAAAATTTAGAAGCAATGATCTTAAGAGAGCTGAAAAGACCTTTAACTTTTTAAGGCCTGAACTGCTTTTGAAACTTATTTGTTTTGCACATGGAAATTTCGTCAGATCTGTCTGTTAAGTGATTAAAGATAAAGGATATAAAGAAATGAATCACCTAGCCGATTTTAAAAAGACAAAAATTATAAAGTCGATTTGCAATGTTCCATACACGGAATACAGTTCAGATAATCAGTTATTACAATTTGTAGAATGGTGAATTTCTTTGAAGTCTTCATAATTTTGCAAATACACGAGATATCAAATGACATTCGCCTCTAATCAGAGAACAAGTAAAAAATCGAGAGTCAAAAAGCATGATTGTAATTCGGTTTAGTTGCTAAAAATGTTAGCTGTTTAAGTGTGCAGACTAAAATAATCAAATTACACTTAAAATAATCAAATTACATTAGTGTGTATTGTCACTTAAAAAGCCATCTTACATACTTGTAATTAATTACATCTTCAGTCACAATAGTTTTCTTGAAAAATAGAGGTACTAATTCTCGGCAAATAGACACATTTAAAAATTAATTTTTCGCAACTTCAAGAAGTTAAAAGAAAATTATACAAGCAAATTATAAAATACTACATAAGGGAAGAAATTTTCTAATTTATATAATGATTGAGATGAGGAAAAATAACTCGTATGTAGTCTTACTAAATTTTAAAATATAAACATTTCAAAATATAGAATAATTGATGAAATGCATATGATGCACGTTAATAAGCAAATGAATAAAATATCAACCTCTTTAATGTACTTTTTTTACAAATTTAAAATACTCAGTCGCTACCTAGCCAATTTTTTCAACCTTTGTAAAGCAGCAAATCGGAAAACTGTCTGCATTAAAAAAAGCAACGATCAAGATTGAAGGATAAATTCTAAATGCCCACCCAGCTTTAAAATACTTAATATGAAATTAAACTGAGAGCGCCTTTCTTGTATTCGCAATACTAGTAACTAATATGAAGCAGAAACTGACATCCATACTGAATAAATCAGATAATCTGTTAAAACTACTCCATTACATAATCAGTAAATATGACAATTGAGTTGGTATTCAGAAATATGTAATAGCAACATTACAGCAATAACTAAACTAAAGCTATAATTAAACTACAACAATAGATGATTTTATATGCTCTAATGCATATTCTGTTATCAAAACAATAGAAATGAAACAGAATTGCTTTAATGACCCAAAACCCATTTTTGAATATGCTGTGTGCCACTCATGGGATAAGCGGCACGTGACGATTCATCCATGTCATATTTAACGCGCGTGAAAACTAAGTTATGTTATCTGTGTTTCTATTATGGCATTGCTTCCATCCTTCAACAATTAACACAGCATGCGTTCGAAAAAGAAAAAAGGAAAAAGAAAAATAAATTCGGCAAATGAAAGAATTTCAAACGCACCTTTTTTTCATGTAAAAAGACGGGCGAAATCACTTACTTTGTCAGGGAAAGTATCGAAAGACGTCCTAACTGGATCTCTGCAGCCAAATTTAGACGATTTAAAACGCCTAATAATATCTTGCAAGGTAGCAGCAACCATGAAGTATTCTTGCTTCAACCTCAGCTCTTTTCCTTCAAAGAACTAAAAATGAGATAAAAAAATTCAAAAATATAACACTTTAATAGTTGCAAGAAAATTTTCAAAGCATAAAACGTTAAAAAATATGGAATTAAATAAATTATGGTGCACTATACCAATCCTAAATACAGCAAAATGCAAGGATGCTTCAATAGCTTTTAGCATTGTTATAAAAAAGCTACTGAAGAAGGAATTTAGGAGAAAAATAGAAAATTCCTATAAAGTTGACTGCATGGCAATGAATCAGAAGATTAAAAGTCATGCTAAAAGACAAAGGTAAGGAAAAATATCCTTATTTTATAAAATCCACATTTTATTACCGTCCCTTATACATTCTGTAAATAAAAAAATGAACTAATTCTCGTTTAATTAAATGTTTATTATTTTTTTTTAAATTCTATATCAAACAACAACCTTTCCTCGATAAAATCGATATCAAATAGAAAAAACCTTTTTACAACTGGAATGCAACAAAGGCTGCATAACTCAAAGGCACACGCGGCGCGGTATAGTCCCTAGGATCCTGAGTGAGAAGGGAAAAAAACTTTCTTATACTGGAGATACAAAAAACCTGAAAAATTAATCTTTGTAAACGATATTTATATTATTAATTTTCAAGCCAAGAAATTATCTATATAATCAGAAATAAAATATATTTCTATTTAGATAAAAAAAAAAACCGTCACCTGCGAATATATCCATGACTAATTAATTTATTTTAATCTCTCCATAGAATAGATTGTGTTTCTTTTCAGAAAGACTTGAAAGAAAGACATCTGAATGAAGTTAGAAGGTTGCTAGAAAGTTCGACGAAAAAACGAGATACTCGCAAGATTGTTACGGTGGAATTCTGCTACTTGATTTCTAGAACATTAGTTACAGTCGTCAAACACCTCTAACTTTGTTATTTATTATCAAATCTTCATAAGATGGGTGTCGATGGAAATAGGTTAAAGCGACCGGTTTTTTAAGACAGACACTGATCAACCCAGTTAATTAACATAACTACAGTTTCAATGTTTTCCTATAACGGAATTCGAGATTTTTAAATACATCTAAGCAGGCTTTTTATATGTGTGTATCGAATTTTGTTCTGAAATTCGCAGTAGTTCTTGAGATATACTAAAATTGTGTGTGCTGAAAACTCCGCCCAAAAAGAACAAAGCCACCGGTGACTACAAATAACTTGTTAATGGCAAAATGAGACTTTTTGCTTTTTTATTCACAAGAATTACAGAATAAAGAAAGCGATTCAGATAATCGCTAATATTAGTATGACTTTTCAAAATATAAATATTTGCTTCTATTTGAATACTAGCTGGTACCGGCGCGTTACTGCTACAAAAATAATTTTGGAAATATCGTTTTAAATTTAAAATAGTTGTCTTGTTTAATTAGGAATAATAGCATGAATAATATTTATTTTCCTATCGGCAATGAAGAGTTTCATTGAAACTGAATGATATATGAAGGAGAAGTACAAATAATATGTATTCTATTTTTTTATTTACTCTATTATTCAAGTGCTTTAGGGTAGACAATATTTATTTTGTTTTTCCGTCTTCAGCAAAAAAAAAAGTTTCTTGTCTGTCCAACTCGTACGTATACAGCCATACAACTGGGCCATGTGATTGAATTGACCAAACATAGAATTTCTAGATTCAATCCGCACACTTGTAATTGACCATGTGCCTTATTGATGGTCATCGAGAATGCAAGTCGATTGGGGAACTGCAGTCGTTTGAAATTAAAAGGCATATCGGTGGGAATAATGAGAATGCGTTCAATAAGCACATCTCCTCCAATCGACTTTCCGTTAAGAATAGTTGCCTCCCTTCTTGCCGCATGTTGATCTTGAGATTCTGAAGCACTTGAATTTGCAATTAGTAAACGATCTGCTTTATTACTCGCTTGTCACTCCACGTTTGTTTGAGAAGCTTGAATTCGCTTATTTCTACTTGCTGCGCTGGTAGATCTATCAAGTCGGGAACGTTTGAAGGCTTTTTTTTTATCGAAGCAATCAACATGATATATGCTTGTATAACTGAAAAATCATTTGTCATTTCACTGAATAAATGGAAATACTGTATGCACTGGAAAATTTCCATTATATATAACTTGATCGGCAACGATAATAATAGGTCTATTTTGTATGTGTGAGATAAACTCTGAATAATATGTGCGGTTTGCCGCAGACAAAATATTGTGCACGCTGAATGACAACAGCCTGTGTAGATGACTATGCATGAGAAGAAAAAAAAATGAGAAGAAAAAAATTAACGACTGCACTAAATATTTTCGATTTTATTTCACTCCCATTGATTGGCATCAATCATAATAATTTTATTTTGTTTCATATATGTTCGATTCATTCCGAATGACATACCATTTACCGTGTCTTATCAATTGCCGATTTTAAAATATAACTTTCGCGAAAGTGCCAGTAATAAGTTGACCAAGTTTCATCGTAATCGGTTGAACGGTACGGCAGCACATAAGTTACGAACTAACAAAACTTCATTTTTATATATTAGATTAAAGTGTTTCCGTTATTTTTTTAAATCCATCATTCAGCCGTTTTCTAGTTGATCACGGTCTAAGAAAATAAACATTCATTTTTATGGTGAGTGAAATACATTGTTCAACGCATTAAAAAAAAACCACTCGCTGATTGGCGAGATGTGAATAGCGTAAATGTTTTAAACCAATGCAATTGCCGGTGTTTATTTAGAAGGAGAGAATTTTATTTTCAGACAGAACACTTGTTAAAAGGATAAGAGATTTATTAAGTTACAAGGGATTGTTTAATTAAAATTAAAATATTACTCAAACGATTTTATTACATAAAGGACAAAAATGATTTAATTACTTCTATGCTCTAAGAAAAAGCTAAAAATTCAAAAAAAAAATAGTAATAAAATTTTAAAATACGAAAATATTACGGAAGTTCATTAGTGGGATGAAATTCAACATACCTGGTTAAAGAACTTTATGATAAAAGAATATTTTAAATTTAAAAAAATTACTTGCCCCTATATGCATTATATAGGATAAAGAGCTGTAGTTTTCAAACAAATTGATTGTAGTGAATCTTCACATTTCAAGCCATTCTGAATCCGAACAAAAAGAGCATATTTGTCTGCCAGCGCGCCAACTCAAAAAGGAACGCGTTAGAAGGATGAAATTTGTTATATATATTTTCTACATCATTAAATAAATTAAGTCTTCTAAAATAGTTTTAAATTAAATCTTCCAAACCTTAAACCAAAATCTGTGCAAACGTAATAAAAAAAAAGGATACATGGTTGAAATTTTGTATAGGTTTCATCAGACTTTCATATTTGTGTCAAATTTTAAAAATTCCATTCTAATACGATACCTACACTGCTCTTTTTCAAATTTTTGAATCCACCAGTCGAAAAGATGAGACTTAAAGGGTATACTGCATTGAATCAATAAACGAAGAAGTTTAACTGAAGCATATTTTATATCACACGAAAAAATTGTACAGTTTAAAATCGTGAGTTCGTTGAAAATTCTTGGACTGCATGATACTTATGAACTGATGTTTTTAACATGCTAATGTTTGTAGATTGGCATGCAGTCTGTAAACTACGTGATAGGCTTGCGAATACCACTCAGTGAAACATTAAAAAAAATTAGTACTGTAAAGATAAACTGCAAGAATGACAGAGTGAAGGGCATCTTTTCTCTTGCGTTAGGATAATGCAATCAGGAAATTGTGACAACATTATGCTTACAATTTCAAGTACAAGAGGTTCGAAACTATTTTCCATGGACGCATTAGCAAAGAGGAGAATAGTTCATAATTGCAAAAGGGCTAATTAGAGGCAGCGAAGACTGTTTTCTTATAATGAGTAAATTAGTAATTCTTGGTAAGTTTTCTAGAATTATACGTAGAGGTGCGCCTGTTTGAAGAATGCAACTATTTAGAGAATTGTTGAGCTCTCGCATACTAGATTCTTGAAATTTTAATGGATTCTTCGCGAAATGGAATAAATGAATTATTCTGAAGGTCTCGTCAGCAAACCTTCAACCCATTTGGTCAAGGCAAACATTAAAAAAAGACTCGATTCAACTGACCGATTTTTTTATTTTTAGTATTTAGTAATACGAGTAAATATGAAATGGAATTGAATTTCTTGGCTAAACTGTAAAAAGCTAGGGATGATGACAAGGCAGGCAAGGTTTATATTTTATTGAAGATTTACTTTTTATACTATAAATGCAGCTACAAAAAATAGTCATTTATTTATTCATAAATGACTATTAATAAACTGAACATAAAAGATAATACTTTTAAACAAAATCTAATGGTTAAATATTTTGAACGATAATACACTTCTGTAATAATATACTTGATGATAATATACTTCTGTATTATATCTCATATAATGTTAAAACTTTTAGCTTATGTAATAAAAGTTGACAAATAAGGTATCCTGTATGATATCATTTGACACCGAAACTGTTTTTAATTCTGGAAGATGGAATGATTTAGAAGTATTATGAGAAATATAGGACTTCAATACCGTATTAGCGATTTTTTTTATTAAAGAAACTGACCTGTTCTTTCCTACAAAGAACTTTGGAGTGACAGAGTTCGAGCGCCGGTCTAGCTCTGTGGTTATTAATAGCAAACAAATTACTGAATTATTTAATTCATTTATTGAATGATTTAAAGAAGGATACAAATGTGAAAATTTAAGCTTATCCGGACAATTTGGTGATTTTGATGAAGCCATTCGCTTCATACTATTTTGCACAAATATCTCGGTAATCAATTAAGTTCCTGGAAAAGAGGACACAGAAGTACAACTTAAAATGTAATCTGAATAAACGTCAATTTATAATATTTAAAAGCAAGGAAGTTGTTATATTCCTGAAAATAAACGAAGTGAGACTAAAATATTCTACGAATTTTAAGTATTTGGGAATAAATTTCGCCCAAAATTTGATATTTACTCCTTATTTGAATATAATTTAAAAAACTACTAAACTGAAAAGAATTGCTCAGGCAAAGCTGAGATCCATCCTCAATCCTGGTTAAAAATATTTATACTATAGATATAGATGATTATAACATATGGCTAGGGAACTTGGCTTACTGACTTCTCCGAACAGAAAATAAAACTTAAGAATTTAGCGTTCGCCTTTCAGCAATAACGAAGGCGAACAGAACAAGGCTCTACAAGCATTGAGAGGTTATCCTCCGCTTGATATCGAAGAAGAATAGAAATGAAAGAACGTAAAGATATAAAAACAAATGTGACAAATTTTGAACAAGGAAAAATAATTGTCCCTCCCTGTTAAACAATCTCCATAACATGGAACTATTTTTCAGTAGACGAAATGGAAAATTGCATACATACACATTTTTAAAATGGATAGTAAAGCAGATAGTGCCTATGTATATTTCCGAAACGGAAATATACATAGGCACAAAAATAAAATGGGACGTGCAAACTAAGTGGCCATAGTTCCAATTTCATGGCACAATTAAAAGCAATTGGATTGACAGTCGACATTATCGAACAAAATAGGATCGATTCGGTAAAGATAGTCACAGATTCAAGGTCCCCTTTAATGGCTCTGGAATCAGGGGAAAAAATAACTAAGAAAGAAAATGAAAAGAAAAAAAAAATTTTGGATCAGAGCACATCAAGGATAATATGGAAACGAATGGGTAGATTCCTCAACTAAAGTTGATATAAACAATGCAAATATTCAATTATATTCAAAATGCAAATAATAATAAATTTCAAATAAAAAGAGAGGGAAGAAAAAAAACCAACTTTGGTAAGAATAATGGTCACTCTCAATTACGAATAAAAAAAACAATCATTTCCCAAAACAGTTGATTCTAAGAGATTAAAAAGCGACTTCTTCATCAATCAGATATATACAGGCCACGAAATTTTTCAGGATATCAAAATTGACTCTTTAATAATCTTTTAATCTGTCAATGTGATTTTTCAGAAGGAACTACAGAATATTTGATATGGTTTTCTTACAAAGTGCATTCATATAAGAGGAAATGGTCTGACAGCTTGAAGAATGTCACTTCCCAACAAATTTTCTATAGTGAGAATTCGACTAAGGATATTCTGAAGATATATGAACAAGTAATCAGTTGTTTTGCATCGAAATTTGAACTCGAAATGATTGTATGAAATTTTTATGTAAATGCAAATAATGAATAACTATAACATATATTCTGTACATTGTATTGTGGTTACAAATTTCCCTCAACTTTGCTTTGGATACTGTTATTGTTGAATTTTTACATGCAGAAAATTTCTTTGGGCTTTTAATTATGCATAGCGTATTGTTATCAAATTTATTACTATTTGTAAATATTACATATTCTTTGAATAATTACATGTCAAAGAGTTAAAAAGAACATATTTTAATGATTTTAAATGTTAAAGTTTAAAGGCTCAGTTTAATTTAAAGGTATTAAAATGAAAGATATCTAAGGAAATTTAAAGAATTAAAATTTCACAGGTTCGGGAATTTTTTCTCTCTTTCAAACATTTACATATAAATCGCTCAAATTTTCATTAGTTAATGGTAGTTTCTGCTGGGTGCGTTCTCGTAGGGAGTTAGGAGAAAGAGGTAGTTGTCGGATTTCCGCCGTGTGTCTGTTTGGGATTCTGTTGTAATGGTCTTATTTTATACTTTGGCTGTGACCGGGTTATTAATGCTAGATTTCAATAGTATATTTGACTATTTTATACTTCAGTAATATAATTGATTGTATCAGTTTTATACAAAAAAGTAAAAAGTGATTATAATGCTAATATAATCATGTTACCTAAAAGTAAAAGTGGAGCAAAAATTTTCGCATTTTATTTTGAATCTTATTTAAAATTACCAACTGCACATTTCAGAAATTTATTTGAAATAATGTACTATAAGCCAAATAAAATGTTTACCATTTAGAGTATAATAAATTTCATTAACTTAATCATTTTTAAGATTTTCATTCTGAAAAGTAATGATTAATTTTTATTATGAAACGCAATTTAAGCAGAGAAGAAAATATAGAACTGAATCGGGGCGAGTAATCAAATTTTATCCTAGAACAGAAGAAGTTTATAAACACTTTTTAAGTACCTTTGAGGAAAAAAAATTAAGGACCAACATTAGCATAGTAGTTTTGATTATGGAACTAAGTTACGATGAAATTCATTAAGATGATCAAACATATGTACCATTCAGTTCTAAAAAATAGAAGCAGTGAATGCCACAAGTAACTACTGCATATTTTTCATGGAAATTAAAGTTGAGTTACTTAAAATGTTTTCTGCAAGCCTCGCATGAAAATTTAATTACAAAGCACTAATTAAGCACTTACAATCCACCTCTGAAATACTTTATATTACAGTCGGTATTAAGAAGAAAAATATTAAATTGTCACGTTATTAACAATTCAATATCTTAATAGAAAAACAGGTTAAGAGAAAGTAAACAAATCTGGTATTTTAAAAAAACCCGTTAAGTTTTATAAACAATGTAAAAAAAGTTTTCCCGTTTCTTTTTAGAAATTTCACTATCTAACTCTTTCAACTATTCAATTTCCCTGATAATTTTTCACAACTCGTTACATTTTTTAGCAGTGAAAAGTCTCTGGTTTAATCAACTTGTTGAGTAAGTCCAATAGCATTAATTCAATTTCAACAATTTCCTTTTTTTAAGAGATTTATTTTTCAGTTAAGAGACTGACGAATCCAATTCTGTCTTTTCTTTATGCCATTGGCAGCAATTTCTTCAGCTCTTTGTTCCTCCAAAAATAGGTGATAATTTGAATGGGATGCTGATATTCTCAATTATTTATCAATAAAATTTACCAACAAGTCCTTTCATAAAAATACATTTATAAATTTGCAGAGCAATCTTTCTTTTATTCCTTTTCAAATAACTGTCTTTACTTAACTTATATACTTTATAATTTAATCTTAGTTTTATTCGAATACTTTTACCGTTAAATCTGCTGGGATAAGAATAGAATTAACGACTAATATATATATGTAATGACATTGCTTAGTTTAATTTATTTCCTATTTTTTCCCCTAATTTAATCCATGTTACTAAATTCTCTTATTTTTGAACCAAATCCTACTTTTTTTTTTTTTTTATTATTGCTAACATGCTCTCTAAAGATTTGCCCTTTTCTTGCTTCTCACGCCGCAAGCGAAAGGACATGTCAAATCTGTCTGCGTGTGTGCGTGCGCAATGATCTCATTAACTAATGAGACTAACTTCATTCTAAAATAGAATCGTATTTCCTGATCCAATTCCACTTTTTTATTTAATTAATTCTACTCGCACTCTATTAACAACTGCTCACTTCATTTTCTCCCGTTCCTAGTGAAGGGATAAAAATCCTAAACGCTTACCAGATTCATTTAAAGTTAACTAAATTTCCCTTTCCTAAGCCTACACATGTCAAAGAAAACACATCGAAATCTCATAGTAAAACCATCGAAGGGAAAAATTTCGGTCTCTTTAGAGTTTGCATTGCGATGTAAACGGATATTTTTTATCATCGCTTCTTGTACATAAAATACCACTAGTAGCGAAATAAATCGAAGTTAAAATTTCTAAGTGTCTTCTATTCGGCCACGCAACTAATAAAATATATTTACATTTAAATAGTCGACAGGATAGTTAGCTGTGCTAAAAGACTCAAGTTATTAAAGAATTAAAATTATATGCAAATCCAGGGGAGAGGCAAGCAAGATGAATCGACGCAACAGTTCAGGCACCGCCGCTAATTTCTGAGCGGACATATTACTCGTGCCCGAGGTTTAAGGTGCTTTTCCCACATTAGAAATGTCAGATTCTTTAGAGAACCATGAAAGTTTCATTTTATGTTTATTTTTGGAAGCCTTCAACCATTCAGTGTATTCATTTTTGTAAGTCCACAGTGAATTGAGTGCTCATTTTTTTCGGCATACTGTAAAAAAAATACAACTTCTGCATACAAATTACATGCAGAAAAATATTTAAATAAATTATTGATAAAAATGTTAAAATATAATATTCTGCAAATAAGTAACCAAGGAACAAAAGTAGAATAATGAAGCTAAACTAACACTGCATACGTATTTCCGGCCAAAGCATAAAATTCTCCCCCGAAAATGTTTTTTTAAGCTTACTAATGCAAGCAAATGAGATTTTAAAAAAAAGTTAAGTCACCGAAAGAGATTTTTTTTTTCTTCCTGTAAGCATGCATACATACTATATACTACCAAAGAAGAAACTTTTTTCAGCCTTTGAACTCGTTAATGCAAATGAATCTGCAACCGGCATCACTTTCTAGGGCAAATCTAACAGTTCGAAAATTTTATTTTATCTTCATAAAGAAAAATAAGCACCTTTGTAAAAAATAAGCACTTTTAAGACCCTTATATAAGGACCATAAAAAATAAGCAGTTTTTCATGACTTTTAATGACGTTACACACCTTGTGAATATATAAACTAAACAGAGTGCCAATAAAATTTAGATTGTAAACACAAACTCAACTAAGTTATAAAAAGTATTTTAAAGCTCAGCAAGGATTTTAACTCGTTTTCTGTGACTATTCAACACAATTCAGAATTGCATAAAATTTGTGAAATAAAATCCACAAAAACTTACGTTATCATTAGGATACAATACTCTTGAAATGTTTTCTGCATAGTTTCGGTCCAAAACTGCTTGAATATAATCGCCATCGTTGACTGAAATATACAATAACAAAAGCATTAAAAATAAGCCTTCAGTGCAAATCTATAAAGAAAAAGTGTTCAATATCAGTATTAAATTGTTAATTTAAATTCAAAGGGCATTTGTCAGACCATAAAATTTTATTTCATTGCACATATTTGTTTCAAATATGTCCCGACTTGGAAAAAACAATATATAAAATATCGGTAATCAAGTCACCATAAGAAAATGCTCAATCACTAAAAAGAAAAAAATACCAAGGCGGCGAAATTTGTATACGATTCCTATTGTCCTTACATAGTGCAGAAAATGAGGAAATTTGCCACTTTAAGAGAAACGTTCAAAACCAAATTAGATATTTGGCTACGGTTTTAACAATTATCTTACCAGGAATCTGAAAGATTTAGGTTACAAAACTAAATTGATACTTAATCGTAAATAAACTTTTTACAATTATAGAAGAAAAACAGTTAAAAAACAATAAGGAAGAGAATATAAGAATAACCCTCGTTTCTTTTGAATACAAAAACAAAATTATGCTTCCTTTAATAAAAACTTGTAACTTGATATTGATTTTTATTTATACTTTCAATTTTTTTTTTAGTTTATCAGGCAATTCAATTACTGTCGAAAGGTTTCGTAGAGCTATAACCAGAATCCGAATTAGTACGCAAGAGATATCCTTAACTTATCAATTTGTTTTTATTTTTAAAAAAAAATAGGAAAATAGTAATAGATTATGTAAAAAAGAAAAAATCCAGGTAATGATACAAATTTTTTCAAAATATACCGTATGTAGACTTTTGGCAACAGTATTTCCCAAAAATTTAGCTTTTATCTAATATAATTTTAAAATACAACATCAAACATTGATAGCTTACCCGAAAACAAATGAGAAGTGATTTTTTACTAATTAGACAGATGACTCCTTTTTAAGGAACTCGACTAAAGAAACCATCTCTTAAGATAACACACTGAACTTCATCACCCATCACACTCAAATGAAAAAAATCGATACAACTTATCCGCCAAAAGTAACGTCAATTATTTTCTTTCACACATAATTTATTGTCTATAGTTACCAACGTGCGTTCGGAAACGGACACTCGTTTCTTTAAATAAAATTAAGACAATATACATTTAAGAGTTAAAGATAAACACGTCAAAAAGCCTATGGTCACAAGTATTGGGAACGACAGCATCCCCTAAACTTTTCTTGATTTTGCATGGAATATTTAAAAACACTGACAACTGAATTTTCAAACATTCATCTTCAGTCGCAAAGTAGAAAAAAATTGACTCGAGATAATTTATTCAATCCATTAAAATATTTTTCAGAGAATTTTATACCTCAACGAATAATTTCCTTCTGTTTGAGCATCGACATTTACAAAGATCTTCACAGTGTTCCACCTTCCACCAATATATAGCTTAATAAATATATCATGTAAAGAAAAGCATTTAGCTATTTTAAGAAGGTTGTATTAAATGTTCTTCCACATTAGTTTACGTTTCCTCGTGATCAAACTTAAATAATAAAAAAATAAATAAAAGAAAAAGGAATAATGATTTTAAAAAACTGTAGATAAATTCGAAAAAAAATTCTCCCTCTATTCAATCAAAAGATGCGAAAAAAAATTCTGCAACCCTAATAATATTCTACAAGGTCTTGTTTAAGGACGAAAAGAAGCTCTGAAAACACAGGTTACTTTAAGGAACAACTTCTTTAACTTGTGGTGACGCTTTATAAGCCAGATAACAGCTACGAGACAAGAGAAGCTTCTTTTGTCTTGTGGTCATGTTACGCGGCTACGAACCGTAAGGTTGCGAGTTCGATCCTCGCTTATCGCCAATAGCAACAAACTCTTTGACTACACATTTATTTAAAAAAATTTCTATATTAAGCGCATTTAATTTTTTGAACATGTAAAGGCAGTAAATTTTAGGTAAGAATTCATTATTTCACATACTTCAGAAGATATATTATTGCATGATATTGAAATAATTTAATCTAATTAATATTATAAAGAACTGAAACAAATTTAAACAAATTAGAACGTTCTGATACGTCAAATGTACCCAAAGTATTAAGAATATCAAATACAGCGATTCTAGTGGCATAGGTTGTTTTATTTACTCAGAATAAAATATAGGAAATTTGAAGCATATAGCGCCTAAAGAAGCATCATTAAGTGCTTTCACATTAAAATGTACCATAACATTTACAGATAACAAATTAATCATTTTTGGATACTACGAATTCGAGAAAGTACAAAATACTGTAATTACTAAGATATTCGACCGCGATATTTTGAGAAATCACCCCCATTTTAAAATTCCCAGAGCCACCCTTTTCCTCTCCTGAAAAAAAATTGAAAATGAAGATACATGATAAATAAAAATAAAAAAAAACATACGACAAAATAAATCCAAATTCGCCATTACTATTGTATAAAATTTTAAACAAACTTACCACAGTTATATCTATCTGTATCCATCCATTTGATTTGATTGTCATACTAACTTTATAATGTTATTCGGGTTTTTTCGCTCAAAATAAAACCAGGACATTATATTTTCTTTTAAGTAATTTTTATCTTTAATATTATTTATTATTTATTTCGACTTTGAAACTTCATTTAATTCTTTTATTGTTTAATAGCAATCATTTAAATTCTTACAAATGAGTATAAATACAAAAAATAGATAATTTTAAAATAAATTTCATTTAATTTAATAAGAAATTAGTAATTTCATAGTTAAAATTTCTTTAAAAATAACAGCTATCATGTCAAGCAACAATTTTTATTATTTAATTATTAAAATGAAAAGAAAAAAATTTTAACACCTCCACGATTATTTAGCCCCAGCTACCACAGAAAGCCAATGCTCTCAAAATAAGCATTGGAAAATGATTATCTTTAGGACATCAACGAAGTGATCATTTGCTTCATTAAGAATTATTGTTTTAAATGCTTTTAGAGGTATTGATTTATGTGCTTCTTTAAACTACAAGGAAAACGATTAAGCATGAAGAAAGCTTTTGAAGAATGGTAGCAGACAATCGTTTGAAAATTAAAAAAGAATTGTTAGAACAGAAAAATGATGTGAACAAAAATTTACTCAGCATATTTAAATCACAAGTTTACAATTTTTTTAATTAATTACCAAACAATAAATTAATGCAATACTTACAGAAGCGCAGGTTAAAACTATTTGGCGACTTAGCAGACCATAAACGCATGGTATTCACTATATTATTTCGGAAACCTGGAACAGGATTGTCATAGGGAATGGCAAAAACCGTCTAAAGAAGAAACTTTTTGTAATTACACAGAAAGCGTAAAAACATGTACCATAAATTAAGATTCAGCCAGAAGCAAAAAATGTGTAACTTTTTCTTATAGATTCAAGTCTAACCTGAGTATCAACCCATTTTGCTCCTTTATCTGATTGTTCAACACGTCCGTAGAAGTTGACAGGAAGTGTATATTCGGGTCTGGCTTTCTCCCATGGGTTGCCGAATCTCAACCAGTCATCAGGTTCTTCTACCTAAATTGTAACATAATCAAATTGATTATAACGCAGAAATTAGTACTGACAAGTTCATCCATTCCTTTAGGAATTAAAACCTCTGAACAGCTCATATGAAAACGGATCTTTTCTGCAAAACTGATTTGGAGATCGCCAACAGTGCTGTAGACGATTTACCAGTAACCTATATTTCAGAAGTTTTTACTATCGGAGAATCCATCAATAATTTAAGAATTACAGAAGAACAAAATAAGAAAAAAAAATTAACCAGATTAGTGATCAAAATAATTTGGAATGAATTAATTGAACATAAAATTCAAATTCTTCATTCTAATAAATGAATATTAATTAGTATATCAGAAGAGGGATCCATTGTAAAATAGGTGTTTCCTTCTTTAAACCATAGTCTATTTAAAAATTAATGCAGACATAATAATCATATAATGTACCAAGCAAAAGCAAAAGAATGTTATCCGGCGTAAGCAAAAAGAGAAATATTTTAATACTTGATTCAAGAAATGAGTGTGCGAAATTTATCCCCCCCCCCCTCATAAAAACAAATTTATTAAAACAATCACGAGAATTAAACCATAATCCATTTTTAAAAAAAAGGATCAAATACATAAATTCTTTTATGTAGCTTAGCTCAACGCAACTATTCAACTATTTTACCGATTTGACTGCCTTTCATGGAATTATCGTAGTTATAAAATTCTAATTCATAAAATTAAATTCACAGATCGAATAATTTTAAGCAAAAATTATGTGAAATTTTAAAAACACCCAAGATCTTCTATAGAATCTTAGATTAATCAAAACAATTCATTTCCAAAATAGAAAAAGGTGTTAATTAGCAGGGGGGAAAACAGAAAAATGGTTATACTGCCTGAATTGCATTTGATTCAATTTCATTCATTCCCATCGTTTTAAAGTAAACTACTAAAATTAATCAAAATAAATTCTGTTAATAATGGTGCTTTTATTCCAATCGGCGCGAATTCTTTCTAAAAAGTTTTAAGCAATAATGGAATACGTCTTTTCGCTTCTGGTATCTAGAAAACCAACATTTATCTTCTTAATCATAGAAGAATGACGATGGCTACGAGTTATTAAACTGTACATTTGAATTACGAAAAACTCGTAAACAGAACTGAGAAATGAAAAAAGATACTCTCCCTTGGATTCTCCTTACTAAAAACCGTAACTTCATATTTATATTTGTCATACATATTAACTACTGTAATATTTCATCGCGATGGTTCAGATGATAGTCTAGCCGCCTATTAAAGAGTTTGGGGATTCTATGGAATTTTAAACATTATATAACAACAAATAAACAAGCGTCCTTCGTTTTTTTATTATATTAAACAGAATTGCCAAAGCTTCGTTTTGAGAAGCATATCACGAAAGTTCAAATAGGGAAATTCTTAAATAATAAAGAAATAGTCGCTACGAGACTAAATATGAACTGCTTAGTTTCTTCCGAGCACAGAAGTTCGTACTTAAAGGAAAATCGAATAATGTTGCCAAGAAGAAAAAAAAGGAATATAGAAGTTTTGTACCAACATTCATTTTCCAATGAAATAATGCTGCAAATAAAAACTATACAATCGTAAAAACAATTACCTGCTCTCCATTCTTGATTCGTTGAGAGAAGATACCATACTCGTAACGTAATCCGTAACCATAAGCAGCCAGGCCCAAAGTGGCCATGGAATCCAAAAAGCAAGCAGCTAGTCGGCCAAGACCGCCATTTCCTAAACCAGCATCTTCTTCCATCTCTTCTAAATCTTCAATGTCCAACCCAAGCTTTAAAAAAGAAACAAGTTTGAGTATGCCTTACTACTTACGAAAAATTCTTAAAGTATGATTTGAAATAAATTAACTCGAGATAAGGAGAAACTATATTGCTTGGTTTGATAATGACGTCTAACGACAGGTCTTGCTGGAAAAAAAAATTCGATGCAATCTACGAAAAGACTCACTCTTTGAGCTCAACTTCCACATAAAATCCAGAAGGTGCAATAAGTAGATTTTATCGCTTTATACTAAAATATATAAAAAAGTTTTTGAAGAGCTGAACTAATTCTCTGAGAAGTCAAGGTGTAGGTCTTATTATTTTTTGGAATTCGGCAGTGCCACCTTTGCTGTTGCTTTGGACACACTACGAAGGGACGTCTCCAAAAATTACAAGAGACAGTGTGTGGAAATCGTGTATGTGAGCACCTAATAAATACATGTCGCAAAGTTAGTTATATAAATTGTTTCGAGTCTAAACAGAAATTTGGAACAAATTATAATAGTAATCACCATTTCACTAATAAAACAGTGATTTGAAATAAAAAGTCAATCTAATGCAGCTCGAGGAAAATGGGAAATCCTAGGGTTCTTTAAATTAATGTCAATCATTCCCAGGTTGTATAAAGCACTGCTTTTATGTCGACTCGAAATTTATGTTTCGAGTCGTCACTTTAAGCTTACAGTATTCCTATTTAATTAATGGTCTCCCTCGTAGATATTCTAGTGAGGCTCCCAGTTTTCTCTTAAAAGACATACTGTTTCAATTCTAATAAATTCTCTTTTAAAAGCAATATTGAAAAAACAGTGACTTGTTGTTTATTTCAAGAATCAGAAAATTTGACGTGTTTATTCCCAACCGCATGACAATATTAACGATTTAATAGAAGAATTATTGTACATGGAACTTTTCGAAACTTGTGTTTATTTCGGGAGCTCAATGCCAGTTCCCAAATTGGGAGCTACAGTGTTGAGGGCAAGTTTGATTAATTCACGCCGAATTACATCACAGACAAGAATTAAATTTGTAATCCAGAAACTGGTTCAACCTTTATTTTAACAAATGGTTGAGGATTTCTCAAACTATAAGTAATAAAAAAAAAGGTTCTAGAAATTAGAGTACTGATATATATTAGATTTGGAATTTCAGTGATCACAGGTACGTCTGTATGTAGTGATTCTCAAGAACTTAAGTATTTTTTTAAAACTAAACTCAGTATGAAAGCATTTAAAAATTTCTTTAAAGCATTCAACATTTGAACAACTTGCTAGGGTAAACGTGAACAATAAAATATATCTTCTACGAAAACTTTAAGGGGGAAAAACAATTCAAAATGAAACGAAATTTTGGAAAAACGATTTAAAAATTAAAAAGGTACAGAGTTAAGGATTTTTATGGAAAATTTAAAGACTTAGAAATAAAGGAGGAGTTAAGTCCATGCTACTGGTGTTATTTACAACAAAGAACCAGAAGAACTAAAGAGATTAATTAACCATACAAAGAGAAAGGTATGGGAGACGTTCTGTTCCAATTGCACTGCAAAATTCGAACACTTTAAAACCTGCTTTCCAAAAATTAGAAAGGTAAATATTAATATAAATATTTCTGGGGGTCAGCTCACCTTCAGAAATGCTTCTAAATATGCTTAAAGCGAAAGGGTTGATCCCGGGTAGAAGCACATGACGTGTAACGAGCTGATCGATCAATATGTCAAACCTGCTATGATCGAAGGAGAAATAATTGCTATTTTAATCCATTATTCATATTTATAAGACAAGTTTATTTTGAATGAACGGCAGAGATAGCATTAAGACTCAGAGTAGGAGGATATGTACCCAGATATAAATTCAATCTATAAACACATAAATGTCTAATATTTTTTAGCTTTTGGAATGTTCCCAGAGTTGATTTCTGGGCATCTTTTCGGCTTTGCCAATTAACCCGCCCTTCTAATAAATCCAAACCTAACTAGTTCTTCAGAAAGCTCAGGAATACTGAAAAAGACAAAAATTATTACATTTCGAGAGGTATTAGTTAGGAATTTTAGGAAAAGACCGAGTGGTAAGGTAAGCAGGATTTTCTGGGGTCTTATCCGTTTCTCAATTTTTAGTTTCAGCTTTTTGATGGCATTTTTTGTTAAAATATCTGTATTTGTATAGGTGTAAGCCACTATCTAATGAAGTTAAATTTTTTTGTTTGCTCCCCCTTCCGTGTTTAGAATCTTTAATTGATAATTTTCTTTTTATCAGTTACATGATCTCTTTTGTCCTCAGTTTCAAACTCTTACTTCTTCGTTGAGATATATTAATTTTATTTTTTATGTGGTGGCGGCGGTTGGTTTTTGGTGTTCCTGGTGTCTATTTTGTGTCTCACTTCTTAATTTTAGCTAGCAGTTAGTATTTTAAATATTCATCGTTTGTTGTTTGATGTTGCTACACAGCGTACAATATTATCCGCCAGTTGGGCATCACAGTTCTTATGTTTATGAGCAATTTCTGTTAGGTTTTTAATTTATATTTCGATTCTAGAGTTGGTCTGTTTATTATTCTTATTTTATTTTTATCAAAAGAATTACAATACATATCCTTAATTTTTGCTTACGTAGCGGCGATAACTAAGCCTTTAAATTAATAAATAATGGTGTTATATTGACAAAATAAACCGATATTGATTTTTACTTGAAAAATCACGTTTGTCATTAGTATTTTCTTCATCAATTCATTTTTTAATATAATTTGTAATCTAAATTGCACTTTTGAATTTGGCTTATAAATATAGTCTTTTAAAAGAGAAAAGTTAATACTGCAAAAACGAGCAGTAAGTAGGACCCATATGAAAGGTTTTCCCTTAGGATCTAAAAGTGATCAGTCCCTCATTCATTTGAAACGTCGCTCTTGAGAAGAAAATACCTTCTCGTAACTTGAACTTGGCTCGATTTTTAAATTGTTATGCTGCGAGTTTTTTTAGTAATTCATTTTGGCTGACCAATGAATGGCAACTTAGAGTTGGCTGAACAAGTTTGAGAGAGAAAAGACTGACTGTCACTGATACGAAAAGGAAGAACAAGATGACAGCACGAAAGAGCAAAAATTTCCGACACGAAGGCTGTGATGAGAAAGGAGATGTTGATGCTAAAGCGATTCTGGAGGGAACCAGTGGAAGAGCAGAGATCATGCCCCGGCTATTACACCCCACCCATTGATCAGATGAAGATGTCCATGTTTGGCGGTTGGCTCAGAAAATACCTGCTAGTAAAAGCGTGCCCCAAAAGTATTTAAATATCTATAGGTTCCATCATTCCTCGACTCGATGAGGTGAGCGCAAGAAGTAATATCTGATGGCAGTTCCCCGATTATTCCTACCCCTGCAGAGTTCAAGGGTCTCCACTGAAAACGAGAGTGGCCTTCGTGTTTCCGTGGCGTCTCTGCAGCCGAGTTGCTGCCTTAGAGAATGATGGTGTCCCACCCAGATAAATCGTTCAGTTCAATCATTTGATTTTTTTCTAAAAAATTTCTTCAATCATCCAATTTTTTAATATTAAAACTACAATTATCCGTCTTCCTATATATAAATTTGATTTTTGTTTATTTAGAATGTCTCTAAGACGTTTTTTATTTATTACCATTCAATTGAATTTGTTATTTTTCTTAAAATGTATATAGATGCAATATTTAAAAGATTTTAACAAGTTTTCATTAGTTCTAGATGATATAAGATTGTTATTTACTTTTGTGGTCACTTTAAAGCGATAATTGTTTTGACTTTTTTATAACCGCCAAAAATAGATTTTTTTACATTCACCAAAGAGGTTTTTGACATAAGTGAAGAATTTAATGACAAAAGTTTGGCAGAAAAAAACTTTTATTCCATTAAGGAATAAAAGTTTTATAAATATATTAGTATTTTTTGTTGTTGTGTCCAAGAATACTAAACTATAAATATTTTAAAGTACTTATTGAAAGTTCGGGAATGTAATGCACTGTGTTAAGAGATTTAAAGTATTGTAATTTGCTGAAGATATGCATCCTTTGACACAATTGCTATACAATATTTGAGAGCAACTGAATGACAATTTCTATAATTGAAAAATGCACAGATTTTTTTAAAATTCTATCGTGTGTGTGTGCTTGTGTATTGTTTATAAAAGACGAAAATACATGTTTTGTATACATGGGTCGACCTTAAAAGTTTCACTTAACATTGTTCTTGTTTTGTATTTATAATGTTTTCTTATTTTTAAGTATGCATGTCATGGTGAAAATATAATGATCTAAAATATTAGTTGTGCAATATTGAAGCAACTAGTCCAGATTGTCATTTACATTTTTTTCAAATTCATATATATCTTAATAAATGTGTTTAATAGTTTAAACTATGTCTGTTTATTACACAAAAACATTTAGAAAAAATATAGTCGTATTTTCTCTTATTTCTGATCACGCAAAATATCTAAGAAAAAATACGAAAGAACATTAAACATTTTGAAAGTACTTTTAAACATTAAGAAAGTTTTTCAAACATTTAAACATTTTTTTTTATTTCTAATATATACATATTTAGAAAAAATACGACTTCGTTCTCATTTATATGCATGGATTCAAATTAATTTCTGGAGTTTCATTGGCTGTTGCGTTTTTTCAACTCGCTTTCATCTTTTACACTCCATCTTTTCTGCTCGATTTTCATGGTAGATACTACAATCATCCAAGTCTTAAAATTGATTTCAGAATGACCAAAAGGAAAATATACAATATATAGAGATTCTTAGAGCTTTCCAGATGATAAATTCTTTACAGTAAAGAAATCATCCGCCGGTGTCCTGAAAGTGAATAATACATATTCAATTAAAGAAAATTTATCTTCAAGGATTCTTTTCACCATAATATTTTTTGGCAAGATTTTCGGACATTGCCATTGATCATTTATTGACAAATCTCGGAAAAGGCGCAATGACTAAAGGGAACGAAGGACTTCTTCAGCGACACAATATTAACTCGGACTTTTTTTTTTATACAAAACAATTAGAGAAATAATATTCAGACCTGTTATGTTGAATCTAAAAGCTAGAAACAATTTACTTAATGAGAATATATATAAAAAATAATTACCTGGTAGAGAGCTTCATCACATGCACTTTGAACATTTAAATTGATCATGGTATTCGTCAGGGTACGTCCCATGTAGTACTCGAGGGACAAATAGTACACTCTCTGAAAAACATTCAAGAACAAGATGAAAAAAATCGAAAAAACGAATTTTAAATATATTTTTCTACATTTCAGCAAAATTATCTTAAAGTTTGAGAATCAAAATAAAAGTTTCGAAACATGAACTTAATGGAAATAATCTATGGATGTGATGAAAATGCTAGTTTACATAAGGTATTTAGGTTTTTAATGATTAGAAAAATTCTTATAATACTCATTGTCGCTTCATTTCTTTTTTAGCACCTCACGTTTTGGCATTTTGTTTTGAACTACATATTTTCTATAAAAAATATTTTCTATTTTTTAGAATATTAATTAGAGCATGATTTTAAAAACTTTATTAAATTTAACATTTTAGTTTCAAATTTATAATTCGTTGTAAATTTGAGACTAAGAATCTTATTTTTCTCCAGTTAACCATCAGGTAACGCCACTCAGATGGAAAGCAAAATTTAATTAAATTTAATAGATTCACTGATATTAAATTTATTAAAATATTAAAACAATATATTGTCATCGAGAACACACAATTGCATAAAATTTCAGAATTCTAGAACATCAAGAGGTGAATGAAAAATAAATTACAAAATTGCATCTTCATAAACAAGAAACATGAAAGTTGAATACATTTTATATCTGCAGCGACAGATAGAAAATACATCGAATAAAATCAAAATAAAATTAAGGAAAATGAAAGAATCGGCATGCAAATAAATGAGAAATATTGAAAATTTATTAGCATAGTATAATTAATGTTAGCAGAAAACAGGAATTGTTCCTGGCAAAATGGATATCATATGACAGAAACTTGGTCTAAAGGGAGCTCTGCAACTTATGTAGAAATCGCATTTATTTCCAAGTACAGAAAAGAAACTGAAGCTGCATGCGTCCAAGGTAATATTTTACAAAGAAGACTTAAATGCATTTTTCCTTAAAATAAATTTGCTGATATTATAAAAAATAAATAAAGTTTACTTTTTTATATTAATACGAAACTTCTGTAAGGAAGGAAATCTTTTGTATCATCCACAATTCCTACCATTTATACTGGGTCCTTTTTAAAAAGGATTACTTGGAATAAAATTTTCTTATTGAGAATAATAGAAAGATACCACGCAGCAGGGACGAAATACGGAATCGTTTGTTTTTATGGCACAAATGATATTTTTATGTCATGAAAAAAAAATTGAAAAGAATGAAGACATGAAATGAACTGAAAAAGTTTTTGGCAAGGCTCAAATATCATAAAAGCTAGAAAACACAAAAATAAGGGAAATCTTAAATGAGCTTAACAAATAAAAATAAGCGAGTTAACTCTTAATCCTATATTATTATTAGCACTCTTTATTACACATACACACGGAGTAGGTAAAGTCCTATTAAGACCTTTCAATTCAAAACGGCGTTTCGTATAGCCAAGGAAGTAACGTGTACTTGAGTAAAGTGACTATGCTGAATTTAGAACCGAATAAAATAATTTATGTATAGCGACGAAATAAGGAATTTATAAAAAACAATTAAAAAATAAGAGATCGACTAATAGATCAAGTTAGAAAAATGTACGCTATGCATAATAAAAATACAGGAAAAAGTTCACGGAGTTCTGTAAAATGAGTGAAGATATTTGCGATAGAAATTATGAACTTGCCGCGACTTGAAAAGGTTTCGTCCTAAATTGAAAAATGATTTCGCCGGTATTACAGATTTTCCGAGTAAAACTTAAGCAACCAAGAAAGCAAGCAATAATAATAAAACGCACTCGAGGAGGGATGGTCAATACCGGAGAAAACATTTCATTTCAGGCTGGACATTTTAAGTCACAGAAAGTTCATAATTTTAATCGAATATCTCCGTCACTTTTACACATAACTAATTACATGAAACTTTTCCTGCGTTTTTATTATGGTAGAGCGTTAATTTTTTTTCTTCTCATTTGGCCCGATCTTCTTTATACCTCGAGTTATCTTCTTTACTCTACCACCGTTATAACCTATCTCAAATTCAGCAGTCATTTGACTTTAGGTACACATTACTTTTTGGGCTAGACGAGACGCAGTTTCAATTTCAAGGGCTTACAAAGTTTGACCGATCACCCTGCATATTAAAACTCGGTCGTTGTGCTAGAATGTATAATGGAAAAAATATAACACATGCGTGAATGTTGTGGGTTGAGTAGACGTTTATGTGTCAAATTAGTGTCCTATTACATGCAATTTAACATAACTAATTGTTTCCTATTTAAATTAAAATATTTGAAATTTTCACCAAAAGGTAAATTTCGTACTTTTTTTTTTGTTTCAAAAACTGTTCCACTTTCTCTTCAATCAATTTTTGACAGCTCGCAAAACATTACTTAAAAGAGCAAAATTTTCCAGTGTTACTGCCACAATTTTTGCGGCTTTATACTTCTCAGTTCCTTCAATTCCTAAACTCTTAGGAATCCAACAAAAGATTCTATCCATGTCTTAAACGCAAAACTCAAAAGATTCCAGCACAAGAAGTTGGCTTAATGAAGAAACATTCATTATTATTTGGACACGAATATAAAATAATTTTGGAGATCGAACTGAAAAGTGTCTGGTGAATACGATTCCGATTCGATGGAACCGTTCTCCACGCAGCCCAACAACTACTCATTCTAAGCATTTCCAGCCTTGACGGCTACCACAGAGCTAGTCGCAACTTATTCGAAGCCCTTAACGCCAAACCCAAGAGTGGAACCTTTCGCTTGATTCAATACAAAGGTCGCTAGTTACAAGCCGGTATGATTCATTCCACTGAACACGCAGGATTTTGTCGTCCATGAAAAGATAGATGCTGACAGCAGTAACAGCACCACGTGCGAGTTTGTTTGCCATCGAGAATCTAGAAAAGGAAAGCAAAAACCGAAACTGGAAGGGAAGGTAAACAAGAAAGGAGGCCAGAATATCAGGGTACCCCAGAATTGTAATGCCCCTCACTCCGTGCACTTAAGGAAGCAGTAGGAGGAAATAATACCGTTATTTCTATAAAAGGCTTCTTTTTTTTCCCTCCCGTATAACTACAATAGTATTTAGCATTTTAAAATTCAGATTGTTGCCCCTATTCACCATCCTACACCAACGAATGAATTTTTAAAGCCAAAAATTTATTCCAAATTTAAATCCTGGCAAAAATTGTATCATAACTTGAGAAAAGATATGAATCACTTTTAGAAATTCGAAACTCTTGCGTGCTTTCTTAGACTATCAAAAAGAGCCAACTCAGATTTTCAAAAGGACGAGGGTGAGATGATTTCGAAAGGTCTGACAAAAGGCATGAGGAATACGCATCGAAATTAAATGGAATGGATAACTTATTTTCGATGATAATCAACTAAGAAATAAAAATCAATAAAATGCGACAAGTATTAATGAAATAATATTCAAATTATTCGGACTACAAGTTTCATTTTGTAATGTTAAAAATTTAAAAAATTCTATAATGAAGATTTCAATGAAATCTTAGATTTTCAATGCTGTTTATTCATTTGCAGACATTTTAAAGGTGGAAACAGCTAAGTTAACAAATATTCAAAATTTCAGGTCAGGAAAACAATAACATTGAAATGCCCAATGTTGCTCGAACTGAAAGCATTCCATGTAAAATTGTCAAGATTAATTCAAATATTAGCTATCGCGATACGTACAATAAAAACCTTCATGGCTAATTCTTCCAAATACTATGAAGTTTACTTCAAACATTTGGGAGCAAAATTTGAAGAAAATCTATCGCGTAGTTTGAATTTCTATTGCGTTCAAACAATTTATTAATTGATGAGTTCCATTTTAGCAGGTAAATACACAATGAAATTGTGATAAGCAATAACTTATTACAGGTAAAATTTTAGCTAGATCCTTTAGTATGAGAATTAAGGAAAATGTTTCAAATATATTTTCTTAAAAACTATATAAAAAAGAATACAATAGTAATTTGTAAATCGTTGGTGATGCATTGTGTAGTGGTGTTTGCCTTTAATGTATTTGCTGCGACTAACGTGCCGGGACGCTTTCTTGAATACGGAGAGAGCCTTGGCACGTAATAAGATTCTTTGTCACGTTCGAGCAGCTAATATGTTCATTAACTAGTAAGATAATTTCCTAACGGTACACCTGAATTTCAGTAGAGAATTTGTCCAAGAAAAAAAAATGTATAGCATTTAAGTTAAGAATGGATGTTAAAAACGTTCCAAATTAATTTTATAAATTGTTTTTCCGCTTGTATCTATCTGCACAGTGGCGGTTAATAATTATGTAAGGCAGTATTTCTGTGTATTTTTTCCTATATTATATTATATATGTATATGTATACTATATCTGTAATAATATCTTTTAATCTAATTTAAATCCTAATTAATTTCAAAATTGTTGCCTTAATTTAACCCATATTAACTTGATTCTAAAATAGCTTCTTATTTCCTGATCCAATTCCTACTTTAATTCTATAAAATTGCTTATTTTTGCAATCTCTGAATGAAGAGAGAAAATTCCATAATGCTTAGCACATTTTTTTAAAGATTCCTTATCCTAAATCTATAAGAAATCCCTATAAAAATCTCATTTTAAAAACCATTGAAGGAAGAATTTCGTTCTCTTCCGCTCTTGTGTTGCGACGTAGACTGACGTATCTCGTCGCTTCTTTCTTGCACATAAATTATGCCCCTCCCCGGGACGGAAAGTTCAAAATTCAAAAGCATCTTCTCTTCAGCCACTCAATCTTTAAAAAATATGTTTACAATTATTTAGTCGACAAGACAGTCATTTGTTCAAAAATCGCAAATTATGGGAGGAGCAAGCAAAATGAATCGACGTTCATTTCGTCTCTGCTACTCGTGCCCGAGGTTTGCTGCTTTCGGATCCGGACCACGCTGCCGATGGAGTAGCCTAACCCAAGTATCCAATTCTCATAGCATTCCTTTTGCTTCATTCCTTGTGGTGCCTCTTAAAGAAGTTCCATTCACTCTCAAGATGTGCCCCATCCCGATTTTTGCGTTACTTTATCACAATAGCCAACGTCCTCGACATTACAGTGCTCAAAAGGTTTGCCTTCCTGCAATTCTGATACTGAAATCCTTGCTACTGCTTGGTGATTTTAATTTTCATTACAAACTGCTAAAACTATTTAAAAAATTAAATTCAATAATGAATTATTTGAAAGAACTATTAACATCAAGTTCATCCACTATAAGTTTAAAAAATGTATTTGAACAAGATATATAAATATATATAGGGAGAGTGAATAGGAATTGAAAAATAGTTTGCACTTCACAGAAATCCTGTATACAAGATTTTCCTTCAAAATTTAAAGTTTTCACAAATGCTCAATAAAAACTTTATTGAAAGTTGGGGCAGTTAATATTTTTTATTAATTAAAAATTAAATTTTCATTAATAGAATTTTTATTTTTAGCGTTGCCATTGCTATGGAACAAAAATATCAGATGCTTTAAGGAATTTTATTTACTTCTCTGAGTTGCCATTCGCATTTTAAATCATTCTTTAAAATTCATAATCAACTCAAAAAGAGGAGGGGGGTATTAGCTTTCAGCGGGTTTTATATAATCATTTGAAACAATCTATTTTTTTAGAGAAGCTTTCTTATTAAATATCATTTATATCAAACAAATTGTAAAGGATAAAAGCATTCTGTGTATTGTATTTCATTTTAATTACAAGTTGTTTTGCTTTGAAAAGATTATATTTTCAAAAATTCCGGTAGAAGAGTCAGAAAAGGAATAAACATCCTTTAACGAGTGTTATTATACCAAAATCAAAACATGAAAGTATTTGCCTTCCAGGCAATCCAAGTATACAAACTACCATTTAATATAAGAAATAGCCTTTTAGTAACGGATTTTATTTCAATCCAAATGACTTTTAGAGCCAAGATGATTTCAACTCGAATTTAGCTTTTGAAAGCATAGGATAAATGCCGCATTTCCGGCCTCATTGCTGCTTTCCTCATGCCTAATAGCAATAGGCGCTCTCACTCCAGCTCTCTGCAGATTTTATCGACACGCACACGGATTTGATCTCTCGCAAGCGGCAAAGACTGGATTTTCTGATTGACGGTTCAATTCAAAACGAGTGAGGCTCTCTAGGGGAGGATTAAAAAAAAATGGATTTTTACATAATTACTGGATTTGCTCTTCAGCAGCATATACCATTAAGTTTGTCGCTTTTGTCTTCTAGTAAATTCAGAAAAATTTTAGATTTTCATTTTTCGAATACAATTTTTGCATTCATTTTTTGGGGGGTGGGGGGATATAGAAAAACCGGATTAAATGGTTCTGTCTTGTTAGGTACAAGAGTCATAAACGCCGTCATGTTCCCTTTTATGAAATTTTCAAGATTTATTTTAAATGATTTTTAATCTGTGTTTTGATAAATTTCATTATGTAGCTTCTCATCCGAGTTTAGTTCTACTTTATACTTTTGGCACACAATCAAGCGACCATTTTCAATGAGATAATTTTTGTATCGCTAAGTTTAATTCAACTTTACTTGGGAATAATGTCGTCTTTCTTAATCTTTCTACACATTTCAAAATGATTCAAACCCAAAAACTGCTCTATCACTATAACTATTACCTCAACACATCTGAACGCTTTAGTGAAAACTTCCACACAAAGAGATTCAATCCCCCAATACTGATTTTCTGACACTCAATCTATTGACACAGGGCTGTCGAGGAAGTCAGGGCACACATGGGTGGAAAACCTTTTAATAAATGTGAAATGCATGATAAGAAAAAGGGAACAAATTATTTTGCATGTACAGACTAGTAGTTTGAGTTTCCTCCTCTATTAGTACAATGCTTTTCGTCATATCGAATATATTAAGAATCCTGAAACATAATTCATAAAATCGATGCGTCTAAATTTAGAATGAGCTAATTCTAGGCCTCTATACAACGAATTTCAATACACCGTTTATGCCCTAATGTGACAGGTTAGATTTTATGAATAATCTATTGGTTTGAGAAATTCATAGCAAGTTTTAAAGTTAGAATACTCAAAAAGAAATCGTAAAATCTCATTAGGAAGCTATACAAATAGTGACAGTGAATTGGAAGAGGAACTTCGACCCTTCGAAGTGAATGGAATGACATTCAATCGAAAATATATCGTACAAGAAAGTTGTGTTTCAATATATTTTAAATATTTGAGAAAATTTGGAATTTTTAACACTTAGCCGCGTTTCATATATATTTAAACAAAAACCTCGTTATTCTCATTCAATGCAAAATAGACTAAAGATTTGCCATTGCTTTGTGCTAAAAAGATTCCAGCATTTGTCTAAAATTAAATAGCAAGGATATTTCAAACTTTCAGTTTGGCTTGAATGATTGCCTAAACTAAGAAATGTTCCGGAGTAATGCCCTGAAAAGGGTTCAAGAAGGCATTCAATCTGCTGGAAGTGAATTTTGACTTTCTCGTATACGAATCGAGCTTTTGAAGAATCTCCACGTTTTAGAGACACATTGTCAGTCTGTGACAAAGATAATTCAGCTATATGGAGAGAAAATTGTAGATTTCTATCAAAATTTACTTAAAGGAAATTTTTTAAATATAAATTACAAAATGAAGCGACGTCTATAGTGTATCAAATTTTGAGTCCAATTCAACCAGGGGTTAAGCATTTATCCGTCTGCAATATATCATATTTTGTGACTACAATTTCAAATCTGTGTCCAATTTTGGTCGGGAAAGACGAGTTCAAAACAAACATTCGACAGAGAATTCTTCAAGAATCACATGACAGATTCGGTAAAAATATTAAATAATATTTCGTCACTATTGTACGCCAATGCCATGCAAGACGAAAGCCAATGGCCAATGCCATTCAATTCCACTGGTTTCTGTTCAGTTCTATTCGTAGAGCTTTCTAAATATCATTCACTTTGACTCCTTACTACTCGGTGTTCATTTTTTAATAATAAAATGGGGGATGATTGTGATCAGCCATTTAACCGGCATCAGCAGATTTTTTCTTTCTGCCAACTCACTTGATGTTTATTCGATTATTGGAAGGTATTTTTAGCAATTTATATTTTCCCGAAGTACCATTTACATGCTCAAGGTACGATTTATTGTCGAAAAGTATGACAGTATAATGATTCAAAATAGTATAACACTACAAGGAACAGAAATTCATATTCAAACAGCCAAAAAATTAAAAAACCATGAAAAATGTTTCATTATTTATTATTCCAGTTCCAGTTGTTAACTTCAACCAAAATATTAATTTCTCATTTCAATTTTGATAATCGTAAAAGTAAAAAAAGTGAAGAACTTAGGCAAAAATTAAAAATTTCGGTCGTTCTTAAGGAAGGAGGACATTTAAAATTTTTTATATATAAAAATCATTTTCTTTGCGTTATAAAGAAAAAAGTAGTCAGAAGAGAGCTGAATTCTTAGCTAACTTAACCCCAATACGAGCGACAATGCGAAAACCAACACGACTCGACAAAAAACACGCTTTTACGCCGACCGATTGAAACCGACAAATATGAATGGTAACTAAGGCTTAAAACACACACAAAAATCCGACTTCGGTCATTAGGTAGCTTAGAATAGAAAAGCAACACTACCTTTGTAAACAAAGATTAAAAATTAGAAAATGTTTTTATAAACAGATACATAACTGCGTATTTATAGGGGGGGAAATACCATCGGTGGGGGGGAAGGCGGCCAAATAAAGTGTGAAGCACAATGGGGAATAGGGGAAGGATATGAAGCTCCAGAAAATTCTTGAATATTCATTATATATAATTACAATACATGATACAAACTATTAAAACTCCTATTAAGAAGAGCATTTCCATTTGAGCCACAAGCTTTTGTACTATTTTTGTTTTGTTCTCAGATTTTTAAAAAATTCCTTTAAAATAAACGTTTTTATAAGTATTAATAAAATTAATAAATTTTAATAAAGTTCATTACCAATGAAAACAGTTTAATATTAAACAATACGCGATTTGAATAAAATGATAATTAAAATAATCTAAGTATTTTTTTAAATAAATTGTAATAAAAACAATATGCAGCAATAAGAAAGCTATACATTAAAATTTAAAAATAAACATTTCATATTAAAAGTATTCGAAGCCTCGTAAGAAACACGGTATTGCCTTTTTGATCGAATGCATAGTCACTAAAAATAATTCAATAGAGTAGACCCAAGTTACACGGTCTTTTTAACAAGAGCACTTCAAAAGCAACTAAATCTGAATAACAAAATAAAAATTTTAGTTTGGATAGCGAAACCACCATAATTATGTTAATAGGAAATCCAAAACAATAGAGTTCGCCATAGAAGTAATAAAATTCGCAGGAGAAGAAAAAAACCATTCTAGTAGATCAGCAGAACTGTTTTATAGCACCATTTTTCAGAAGACAAAAATCTTTATTTTACGATACAACATCATACAATAACGATCCATATTTTTTCCCCCTCACCATCGCTGCGGAATCTCGGAAATACTACCAAAAATAGTTAACCTATCAAAAATGAAAAGCTTTTATTAAAATGCAGCAGCAGCAAACACTTCGCTGAACACCACAACGTGAGAAAATTCATTTTGTGTACAACGAAACAATGGAGCACTAAAGACTCGTAAGAATTCGAATACATATTGCTTTTATGATGCTGTGGGGAATAATCACTTGAGATGTGCAACGATTTTCCCATTTTTACTTTCGCGCATGCAAAATATGGAATTCGACCTTCGATGCTTGCGACCTCCCGAATTCGAAAAGCTGCAGAAAAATAGTAGATTTCTACCCAAATGTGAACAAAATCCATCCAAGGGAATTTTATGCGTACGGGAACTCAAATGAATCAAAGACGGGATGATCCAAATGAAACAAACAGCACCGACTGTACAAAATAAATAAATAAATAAATAAATAAATAAAAAAATCACAATTTAAAATGAGTACACTTTTTAAGATTTTAGCTGAAAAATGGTTTATACTTTGGTCGATATTGAGAAACGACGCTGCTGTGCAAATAAGTTTATTTTTGAAAAGTACATGAAACAATTTTCATTTAAGAGAAGATCTGAAGTTTCATAAGAAGGAATTAAAGAGTTTATGTGCTATAAGAAAAAAATAAAATTTATTGCAATTACGTTGCCAATGAGAAAAGTTGTTACCCGCTTTTCATACCGTATACTTAGATTTTTTTTTAAAAAACATGTCTAGTCTTAAATTTAATTTTTAAAAGATATAGCCTAAAATATTTAGAAAAGAAATTTTAATTAAAATTCATGTTACAGCTATTCAATTCGAAAATTTGCTTTTTTTCAGGTGTGAATTAAAGAATTTGGAAAACTTTTTCTGGAAAATTTCCGAAGACCGCCTGGCCAAGTCCTCGAGCACATTAAGGGTCTAAAAAATTACGATTACTGAGGACAAAATAGGAAAGTATTTAAAAAAACAATTCTGCAATATAATTTTTTCACATTTAAATTTTAAGCTCGAATGAACTGAAATAAGCTCAAATTAGAGACGATATATTGAGTTAATAGAAAACTCAAAAGAAAAAATTCGAATGATTCGCAAATTTAAAAGCGTTTTAATCAACTGCATTCACTATAAAAATAGGAGAGATTCAATTCATTTTTCGATTATATAAATTTTTATTCCCGACTAACATAAGGAACTTCCGACCAAGAGCCTGATCCTTATGATCAAGTTGGAAGAAAAGTCGGAAATTATAAGACTACAAAGGAAGAAAGATACTCGTATAATAGTTCACTTGATCAAATTAAAAGTTAAAATCGCCGTAAAACTAAAAAGTTATGCTTTCAACAAACTATTCAGAAATAGAATTTCTTTAATTTTCTGTAACCGACATTTTAGAGAAACATTTTGTAATAAGAACAATAAAAGTGTGTATTGAGAAGGGTTTTGCCGACTTATTTGACTCGCTTCATATTTAGAAACACGAAATTTTTATTTAATGACCAATTCTGAAATTTTGAACGTATGCGTTCTTTATCACCATTTCAATATATAAAGAATTTCATTAAACCCAATACCATATGAGTGTCTCACCGTATAATGGACAAAATTGATTGCCATAACTTTTGCAATAATGAAATAAAAATCTTCTATGAATAAAGTGTCAAAATTATTCACTACGTGAATAGTTTTCTTTAACCTTTATCAGGTCAATGTCCAATTATAACACCAATGAGCAATTCGGAACCACAAAATCGACTTTTGTCTCGGCATATCCTAAAGGGTGCAAAGGGAGAGGACCATAAATTATTCAATGAAACTAAGAAAAGAAAAATAGAAACGGACGCAAACTTTTACTATTCCTTGTAAGAGAAATTATCAAACCTTTACTATACAGTAGACTGCAGGCTAGTTATTTATATACCCTTTGCTCAAAGATGGCGGGAAGTTCTATTTCAACAAACCAAAATCCTGCATAAAAGAACCACCAGATCCGAGACAAAGTGACCAAAACAAGGAAGCGAGATATTACATACGCAATCACATTCAAGTGCATGCTTACACTTTAATTATCCTCCCCCGAATAACAAGACGAAGGCGTCATTCTTTTTTATTGATATTAGCCCGCACAGAAGCATTCGAAGTACAGAAGAGAAAATCGAATGAACCAAACAACTACAGTTTTACACATACCAAAATCCAGTTTTAATTCGTTGCGTTTCAGTAATCGTATTTCCATGCATGTGAAAAAGCAGATAAAAAGACACCATTGGGGGATTTTAAACAAAGCTATACTTGAGATGCTAAATATATGTACCAAAATTCATCTGCCCGCTTTGAAGTCACTTGTACTTAGACTTCCATTCAAAGGATTTCACTCAAAATTTGATAAAAATCTACACATTTTGTGTAAAGGTTATATATCAAATTTCATCTGTCTAGCTCAAAGCGTTTGAGTTGAGACAGACAGACATGACAAAATTGTGTGTTTCGAACTCGGGGGGGGGGGAGGGTTAAAACGTAGAAATTCGTCAACATCTTTTCACGATCACAATATTTTCTCTTAGTATGCGAGAAAGTAAAAGTGAACAAAAACTCCTTCCTAATTACCTTTTGAAGTGACAAAATTTTTTCTACGCGAAGATGAGGAATCAGTGAGATATCACTTTAAAAGAGGGGTGGGTGGGATGTATTTGAAGGCGAAGTGTGTTCTTCGCTTCGAATACACCCTAGTGATCCGTCTTCTAGAACACCGTAGATGCACGAAGGATGAAATTATCTAAATCAGCGGGAATGGTCTCAATTTTTTAATCAAAGTATATTTTCTAATAAAGGCCTCATCCCCGTCCAAAACTGAAGAAAGGTAGCGAATGCCTTGCTTGGCATTGGCGATCAGCAGTTAAGAACGATTCCAGCATGTTTACCGAATCTATCGGGGGATCGGAGACTTTTGTTGGTGTGCGGTTAATACACAAGTACCCAAAAATACATTTGTATTTTGGACATTTTTTCCTGTAGATTAAAAGCAACATTTGTCACAAAATCACATGCCAAATTTTATTTAAGTCATTGTGTTTTTGTATTACATGTATGCAAAAGTATCGATCGACGGATGGTCAAAACAGACATAATGACAAAACTGTTTTTCGGACTCGTCAAAATTGCGAAATCAAATTTTTTGATCATTACAATATTTTCTCTTAGTATACGTGAAAGTAATAAAAAACGATACGTCTAAAAACAAAGTATAATAATTATTTGTTGCAAGTTAAAATCAACTTGCAACAAAACTAATCAACTAAATCTCCAGTAACTCGGTAACTGTATTGGGATTTTTCTAACATGGTTAAACAATAAATTTCTGCATCAGCTAAATTTATATTACAAGTATTGTCTACATCTATTTTGATTGGTGGAATTTTCTTTCATTTTTCGAACGACGGAAAGTTACGTTTCTTTTCTAGTAAAGCACTTTCATTGCTAACAGATGCAGATATTCATTCGAATCATAATTTAACCCAGAATTTGCAGTGCTTTTTTTTTTTAATCGCAGTTCCTTGGAGCAAGTTTTGGCAAAGAAATAAGGCATTCTTTCAACGTCCAACAATGTTTTATACATTTCCCCTCTCATTGCTAATGAACTCAATAAAATGTTTTTTCGTGGCAGTGAACCAATTTTCTTGACTCGGTATGAAATTTGCGCATTAGTTCTTGCATGCTTTGAATGTTTGACGACAGTTGATTTAGATAGAAAATAAAGAATGGCACGTCACTATCAGCAATATTTTTGATTTGACAATGAAATTTTTGATTTGACAATGAACACGTTTAGCTATTAGTCTGAAGTAGTTTTGGCCATTTCTTTATTAAAATAAGAATCTAGGAAAAGAAAGTGGTTGTAATGTAGCAAATGTTACGATTTTAACATATCTTTTGTTGAAAAGTAAGACAAAATGATTAAGGTTCTTTTTTTTTTTTAAATTTTATTTGATAAATTTCACATAATGAAATATCTTCAAATTAAAACTTACTGAATAAACAGCAAATATCCGCTGCTATCGAGTTTCATTATTATAATTCGGATATCTTTTGATATTTAGATGCGAAACTTCATCTTCAGAAAATTTCGAATTCAAATAAACCTAATTTATAATCTGATAATTATTTTTAAGACATTAATATTTCCTTTCAGAAATTTCGTTTCATTTCCAAGTATTTCAAGCTATCGCATTTTTCTTTTATAGAATATATTTTGCAGTTTTCTTCACCCTTACATTTGGCTTCGTTTACTATTAAAATGCTTTTAATAATAAACGGCATAAAAAGCTTACTTTTTCGAATAAAAAATATTTCTGAAATTCATATTCCTTCAATCAAAGCAGAACAGCTATGTTTTCTATACTAACAGTTTAACAGCCAGAAAAGCCAACAGAGAACGAACAAGTTATTTACTAATTGAAGTTGAAATTTAAAATATCACTCCTTTTCTGTTTTGCTTAGTCTAGTTTTAAACTGACATATGAAGTTCATACAAATATAATCCTTTCAATATTTTAAAATTGTGATAGCAACTCATTCTCAAAAATATGCAGAAAAAGCGTGCTAAAATTTCTGAATGAAATCATTTTAAGACTTGAATACTAATGATCTTGCAAGGGAAACATTTCGGTGCAAATCAGAGCTCAAGCGATTTGAGAGTGATGAAAAGTACACGAGGGTTGCACACTGAAAAGTAGTTGATTTAGTTCAAGTGGTTATTGTTACCTTGAATCATTTTCAGATAATGAAGTCGATACCTGTGCCAGCGCCAACTCTCCATATTCCCACGCAACATGAATGGGTGTTCGATCCTTAATGGTGCGCCAGGTTCACATATACGGCGGAATTTAAAATCCTCGAATCCCGAAACGGAAACTTGATCACGACCCCAATTAGGACAATGTTTCAAAGGCAATTTATACCAAAGGTATATTTAATTTCTGAAGGTTTTTAAGTTTAAATTTTCACTTCAAAATTAACTAATAAAATGAATGATTAGATAAGAATGTCACTTTTCTTGAAATATAACGATCAACTGAATGTAAGTATTAGTCCCATTCGAAACTTCTTCGGGGTTTTCATTCCATTGGTTTACCAGAGATGTACATTCAATTCATTTCGGAAACTAGCAAAAATCAGGGTCAGTAACAAAATATCTGAAAATTAAAATATTAGCTAATGATACAATATTAGCAATGATATCGATTTCAAAATTCCATCTTTACAAACAAGAAAAAAAGTTCAATAAAATTCAATTTTTTTTTCAGTTAATATTTTTTTAAACAAACCATTTATGTTCCCTCATACAAAATATACTTATTGGAATCAGAAAATTCAATCTCGAGATTTGGATGCATTCGACTTCGGAGCCCAACATACGAATTAGGATTTTTGGAATTAGGTTTATAAAAACTCAAAAAGGTTAAGAGTGAGAACAATGGAATTCTGTACGTGGTCTTTTCACTGGAATTATCAAAATGTATCAGCAAGAAGTCGTTCTCCGATTTTAATGTGAAAAAAAGATGCAACCAATTCGGTGGGTGAAATTCGGCACATGGTTTTATTACTAGGATTGTTCTTCAATATCAAACTGACATTTTCACAAGAATCTTGAAATTATTCATAAATATTTTCTTGAATGACCCAAATTTAGACCAATCAATGAAGCAGATGCCTAAATAACTGAGAATCATTCAACTTACAGTCCGATGATTATAAACATATTTTTAATCGACTTTCTGATGCACTGGAATAATAACTGTGCATACTTACATTTTCTCGACAATAAATTATGTATTTTCAGAACTATGAGTTAACTTCTTGACCTATGAAATTTCCCAATCTGATAACGTATCATATTTGGGACATTTTTTAATTCCTATAATAATAAAGGAATTTGAGATATTGAAATGTTTTTAAGTGATTTCTGCATTTTAAACTAATACTTTCATTACATATGTGATATTAAAAATTCAGTCATTCGATGCGCGAGATTGTATGGGAAGCAGTTAATCGATTCTTTTAAATTTTGATTCCATGAGAGCGGTGTGGCATGGAAGAGTTTGAAAATGAGGACTTCAAGGTTTTTCAATTAGCAATTATGAATTCGAGACTAAAAAGTCAATATAATTTTTTTTTAAATTTATTCCGAATAAAAGGGGTTTTCAAAACCGCTTTTATTAAATAGGCGGATAGCTTGAACAAAACAGAATTTCAGGATTCTCTTATCCCCTTTATTAGAGGACGTTCAAAATGCGCGAAATGTCAAGTCAATGCGGGAAGTTTTCAGAATGAAAAGACTGGCAGGATTCAAGCCCACAAACTGGCCAGTTGAACCTGAAAACATTACTGTTAGGTTTGAAGTATTGTTAACAAAAACAAGTCAAATTAGAAATATTACATGAAAAGAAAAAGTTTTAATACTTTTGTAGGAACAAATTCTGAAAGTATTGCTATCCATTGCTTCGATACGAAATATCCGATCAAAAGGTTGAAAAAGAAACTTCTTTCAGATAAGTTGCTGAATTTAGCAGAAAGATTATCAAGTTATCTAATATTCACAAAACGTTTTCGTTGGAGCTAATCAATTCGACTCGGGAAGAAAAGAGATCTGTCAAAGATCATTTTTTTTCGACACAGATGCCATTCATCCGATATGACAATATTCTTGGTCAGAATTTCAGTCGAGCATTTTGGCAAAAAATGACAGCCATCAATAGATCTTGAGTAAAACATAAGTGAATTTTATCAAATTAAAATAAGTAATCAAGTGAGATTTCGTTCTGCCTTTAGAGTGCAATAATTCAAATATTCTGCGATTATGAAAATTAAAAACTAAAAATGATTTCTGTGATAAACTAATGCAAGAAAATTCCTGTTTCAATTTATCTTCAGCTTTTAATCATAGAATTTAAATTCTAATTCAATACATTTCAATGTAAATGGGAATTTCATAAAATACAACGAGTGGCTTTCTTTTACAAGCGATTACGCTCGCTATTTCGATTCAGAATAAACTGTTCACACAATGGCATCGGATGAATTCATAACGGATCTGGAAGAAATGAGGTTCTCTCAGTGTGCAAGAGAGGATGAAGACTTCTCAATATATATATACATTCAGGGGCTATCGCTTCATTTCAAAAATGTTCAGACCATGTAATAAGAAAGTTAGCAAAAAGTCGGATTCCGATCAAACTATTCATCTTTAAATTCAATGGAATAAATTTTTTGTTCACTTTGACAGATTACATATACCCTGCCACTGATATGTTAGAGTTCATTTGGAGTAGAAGTTCCAACTGTCGAGTTGCTTATAAAGTTTTACTTAATATTTTAATCGATTGTACATATTTGATAGCTTCAATATTTTAAAATTTCATTCAATAACCTGACTCAAATAAGTCGGTTAGAATCAAAATAAATATCATTCAATTTGAATAAGAACTGAACATTTATCATTCGTTTACAAGGGATGCCATTTAAAATCCTGAAAAGGGAGAAATAAGAGAATCACAAAAAAATCATGAACACATTTTTCTTGGGACCCATTTGTTTAATATTTCAACTTTATTATTAAGCAATGTTCGCTCCAAATTAATATTTCTTTTAAGCCTTCATTATTTGAGTTCTCAAAATATTTTGTCCCCATTCAGGTCTTCCTTTCCTTGTTATTCTCAATACAAAAGTAATTACTATGTAAATGATTCCATGAAATCAACCACTTTTCAGAATGTTCACAACAATAAAAATATTATTTAACAAGAATCAAGGTTATCGTAGCAGACAAAAATAAATCAATTTCAAGTCCTTGAAACTTTTTCTGTAAGCATCTCTGGGGGACGATCAACACTAGAAAATTAGCAGGCTGAAGCCGAAAACTTGATTCATTTGAAAGACAAATGTTTTCAATAACTATCCCTCCCGGAAGGTGAATGTTCTTTGCATCGATCTGAAGAATATTAAATAGCAACTCTATGAAGAAGTCAAAATGAGAAAAACCAATGCACTGAAGAGAATTGTATTTAGTTTTCATGTCACCTTAGGGTTATTCGGAATTGAATGGCAAGGAAGCAATTCAGCCAGTTATATGTAGTTTCAACATTAGAGGATACAAAGAAAAGTCCCTATTCATTAGTGGTAGAGAAGCTGAAGTCAGGAACTACAGATTGAAAATTTTCCAAATACAATGATTCTAATAACAGCGAAATTTCCAAGTTAGGAGACAAAATCGCAAATAATGGAAACAACCTGAAATTTTCGGGTGTTTTTCCATGAAAAATATTTTTTTAAGAAAAAATTAAAATCTGAGTGTTAAAAAAGTTTCCTATTCGTTGAAATTATAGAATCTTGATCATTTAACAATATTCATAGAATAGAGAATTTCTCAAAAATGATAGGTGCCTATTATAATTCTAAGAATGAAATATGGCAAGCAACAATTCAGTCAAGACTGAGATCCCACACCGGTCAAAATAAAAAGTAAGAGAAAAGGGTTTTAAATAGATACGGCCTTGAAAATTGCGTTAACCTTACTTCAACTTATCAGGATTAAAAAGAGCCGCCTTTTACAATTTGAATTAGTTCAGTAGTTTTCTTTACTAACTAATAAGATACTTTCAATTTTGGGAATATTTTCTTATTTCGATTCGAATGCAAATCCACCGAATATTTGACTTATCTATATATTTGAAGTAATTTTAATATTGAATTATAATTGTTATGAATGGTTTATTTTTTGCTGACAACTATCAAAATTCGATAAATCGATGCACATATGGCACTCGGGCAAAACAGTTAAGCGTTAATATACACCGCCATAATTAATTACACTGGCAGAGTATGTAATTGTAGTCGAAGCTTTATTCTACTGCATAAATCTATTTTAAAGAAATTTATCACGAGTTATATCTCGTGAATATCAGTCATTTACAATAAGACAACGTATTACACCTCACCAACATTAGTTCAAAATATTCATTTATACTATTCGTAAAATTAACATTAATTTATATTGCCTGTTTCAAGATATACTCTGTAGAAATTTTGTAAATTCATTAAAACGACACGTCAGGAAATCAAATTTTATCAAAACATTTTTTGAAAATGAAAAAATAAATATGATCAACAATATTTATGCATGCGATTGCGAATGAATTTCAATAAAATTCGAAAGAAATCAATCTTTATAATTTATCATCCTTTTGTGTAAAGTGGATAATAAATCACATTCTATGGTAAGATTTTAATTGATCTACAACTTATCATAGAACGCGCTTTCAATCGAAATTCTAAAAATACTAAGCATGTGCAAAGAAAATATAATTGAAGTAATCTAACCAGAAGCCAGATTATCTAAATGAGATTTCGCCGGATAAAAAATGCTCGATTCAAATCATAATTCTGAGCCGTTTATTAGTGTTACAACAACAACAACAATATAATAATCCATTTCTAATAAAAAGGCAATTACTCGTTATTGTAATCTTAGCTTTGTCAAAAATGACATATGACACTCCGAAATACATTTGATATAAAGTAGCATAATTTTATGAATAATGCTGAGAACAATCATTCCTCGAATTTGTATTCCATATTTTAAAAGTCTAAAACAAATTCAAAATTTTAATACCGATTTTAACATTTCAAGTGTCGGCATCAAATTTTGGAGAAATGTGCAGAGTAATGTACTTGAATAATTTTAGAAGTTAGTTATAATGAATATATATTTTGAAACGGAATAGATGTTTCCTCTCAGGTTAGGATGACATTGTGTCCTTGTCATCTTTCCGAAAATTTTTTAATTTTGTTTTAGGAGTTAAAAAAAAATGAAATGACAAGCATGATCCATGATTTTATTTTTCTTAATATCAGAGCAAAAGAAAAATGAGTTGGTTTATTGGCGAGCAGTAAAAAGCTCGAAAGCAACAATTATCCCCTTCCCCCACAACCTTGAGTTCGACCCCAACGTGCCCTCGGTAGAGAATAAATGCTTTTCAAGAGCACAATGTTTCGGGCTGTTTTGTGCAGAACGAAAAAGAAACACATTTAAATTAATATCATGCATTCATTTCACTATTTTTCCATAGCATGCAAAGAATTCATGTCATTCGCTACTTCACCACTCCGCTGCAAAATAACTTTTTTTATTAATTATATATATTGGGAAGTGCTTACCTTTGGATCTTTCTCATAATAATTCTGTTGGGTGCGGATCCACCGACTAACTAGATGGTCTTTAACAGTGTGAGCTAATGCAAAATAATAATCTCTCTGGGTAGCGACATTCCTGTCTTTGACCAAAGTGTAATGCAAATGCCGATTAAAGGTCTTTTTCACTTCTGTAATATTTTCAACCCCAGCGATTCCCCTGACGCTGATCTGCTTTCTTTTTTCTTGATCACTTCGAGGTACAGCTGACATTTTCACAGTTCACGAGCGCCGAACGTGCTACTTACCAGCTTAGGAGAACCTTGCGAGTGATAATCGACTATCATCCGTTTCTCCTTCCCCTCCAACAAAGGTCGCGCATGCGCCCTTGCACACTTCCTGGAGCGACACGAAGAGGAGATTGCGTAATGCTGTTTGGGGATGGACTTCAGCATAATTGGTGGAGGAGAAAGGACGTCATCATATTGTGTTACCATGGCCTGCTATGCGCGGCTTTAAGCCTGTGGCGGGAGCGCAGAGTAATTTCAATTTGAAAAATGAATATGAAAATCATTATAGAGTTGAAGCTAATAAAACTAGACAAAGTAGTTTCATTAGCATGGAAACAAGTTGAATTAAACTGTTTTCAGAATATTTTTTTGTTTATGTTTTTTTTAATATCATCCAAATTCATTTATTTGAATTATTCTCTGTTTCACAGAAAAAAAAATGCTGGAAACCTTTGTTATTTAATTTAAAAAAAGGTAAGTTCTTGCCCTCAAAGAAAAGGAAAGTCTAAATTTACTTATTCCTGTTTGTATTTCATTCTTTTTATATTGTCATACAAGAGCATTCGAACTGTATTTTCTAATAAATCTTTTAGCAGAAATACTTTAACAAAGTTAATTAAGTTTCGTTATATTTATGCCCTATTTTTAAACAAAGTATTACTATTTGGGACTGACATCATAATTTTAATTTAACAATCTCTCTCCAAACTTTCACACCACGCCAACGTTAAGACGCTTGATTTAGCATGTACCAAACAGGCAGTACTTGGATGAAATTGGAAAGCTGAATGCTAAACATCACGGTTTTCAAAAATAGTGTAGATTTTTTTTTTGAGTAAAAAATTTGAAGTTTTGTCAAGAAATCTTGCATCAAAAGCGTTAGGAAATGTATCAGGATTTTAATTGAGCCTTATACATGTGGAAGTCTTCTGCCGATGACTAAATATGCGGAGATATCGATACCTTGCTAAGGTTCGAAAACATTTTTAATACGTTTAATAAAAATACATTACATGTGCCCTGAAAAGTTGATTTTTTATTTTAATTATGTTTTACTTTTTATTCCGTAATTCATAATTCATTATTATCAGTATTAAGAAATCAAACTCGTTTTCTTTTCCTTCGGATTCGCTATCACATGGTGCCTGGCCAGAGGCGGTGGTAGTAGGGGGGCAAGAGGTGCAATAGTCTTCATCATTTCAGGATGGTTGAAGACAACTGAGCGTTATCGAACATGATTATTTTTTAAAAAAATCTTAAAGGTAATATATTGTAAACTGTTGAAATATCCAAGTAACGGGTAAAGAATATTTACTATATTTTTTTCAAAATAATCGATGAGGTGGCATGTAAATAAGATGCAGTATTTGGCTAACAACTACGAACTGAATGCAATGGATGTCGAAGACGTTAAGTTCGCAGATTTTCAGACATATGATTCAAATGTCGATCATTCAATTTAAAATTTGCACTACTTTTGGCAATGGAACCGACAAGAAACCGATTTCTACCGTTTTCAATAGAAATTCGTGAATATTTTTCATTATACAATTATTTTAACACAAGAGGCTTTCATTTCGGATTTCCGCTTTTCTATCTTTGTGCTTTAAAATAATATCGTAAAAATAACATTAAAAAATAATTTCATGTCATAAATGCGAAGTTCATTTAATTAGTTTATTGATCATTCAGATGCTTTGAATTACAGTAATTTTAAGTTTGTACCTGAAATTAGCGTACATAAATGTTAAAGAAAGAATGAAACGATTCATTGTATGAGATCGGCTCTTGCAGCAAAGCTGTGTTGATTTTTCAACTGTCTTTTATTTCAGATCCTTTTAACATAAGAAAACCATCATTTCAATTAGCATTGGATGGAATCTTTCTTTAAAAAACATAAATCGATCTCGGTCAAATAATTTCATCATAAAATATTATAAATGAACTATTTTGAAGAATTAAATATCTGGCAACTTAGTACAGAGAAACATAGCTATTCGAATATTTAAAATTGAAATTTGAATTTTTTTCTCGCCCATTTCATTAGTTATCCTTAAAGTAATTTTAAAATATCAACTATAACTCGAATTTAGTTTGGTAAACTCGAAGTATAAATTTTAATTTTTCAAATTGTTGTTAATTTGTTTTCAGAGATCGTAAGTCCTAAGCTTCCAAACTACAACTTCAGAACATAATGTTTTTTTTTTTTTTTTTTTTTTTTTTTTACGAAGATTAATACTTGACTCGTTTATTTGCAGGCAACTTATTGTATTCTATAAAAGAAATTAAAAAAGCAGATACGAATTTTCTTTTTCCAATTGCATCAAGTCTTTTCACTTCTGGGGGAAAAAAAAAACCTTAGCTAAGCGTTTACACTTCACGAAAGCTTTTAATTTCAACATTTAAGCAATTTTAAAATTTTTAATAAACGCGCGCGCAAAAAAAAAAAAAAAAAAAAAAAAAAAAAAAAAAAAACGGAAAAAAAAAAAAAAAAAAAAAAAAAAAAAAAACTGCAAGATCGGAACTATCGTTATTATGTCTTTTTTCCTATGCATATTTTTAATTATTTTAAATGCATAACAGTTGCCTTCTAATTTGAAAAATAATATGTTTTACATCAGGTTCCGCCCATTTCGGGGAGGAATCCCTCTTCATTGATTGTCACAGTTATTACGGATTCGTCTTCACTATATTGTAAAATTTTTCCAGTCTTTTCTTTATTTTTTTCTTTAGTGTCACAGTTGCAGTCATCTGAACAGACTAAATTTGATTTTTGACAGCTCCCACATCAAGAGGATCAAGCTTCATCCTTCATTAACTTTTGATCTAGAAAAATTATATACCTACTTATCTTTAATTTTTCACACTAACGTTTTTCTGTCATTGAGGCAAATAAAAGTTCATACATTATTTTAATGCAAGACAAATGTTCTAAATGTAACAGAAAAGTGTAGAGAAGTTTGATAAATGTATTCTTAACAAAAATTTGAAATTGTGCTGTTCTGCACTGGAAATACGAACCAAAATTATTTTTACATAGTTATATTTTTTATATAAAGGAATAAGTTCAATTTCACTGAAGTGATACATTTTTTATCAAAATATTGCTCACTTATTTTACACGCCAAATATTGTTTCCTAATCGAAATCAAACTATCTCATATTCATAAGCTGATATTCATGCTTTCCCCAACAAAATATTTCTAATACATGCATTCTATTCATTATGTCCATAAACCTCCTTAATGGAAAGAAATTACGCTCTTTTGCAAAACGTAATTGTCTGTTTCATTGAACTACTGACTGCACTGTGCGGTAACTCCTCTTATTCTTCAGGTTATATGAGGAGTTAATTGCAGAATTCAAATGATGAGATACATTTGACTTATGTTACATGAATGTTATCTGGATTATAGCATACCCATAAAAATTAAAGTATAACAAATATGATCTTGCACTATAATAGCGACTATATCACTTAACATACTGGGAGAAATATTGCACAAAATACAGGGTGGTTATAATTCAAGTTCCATTTTGAAATGGTCATAAAAGGAAAGCTACAGGACCAAATGTTATCAAACTTGACAATAGTTTAAAGAAAGTCATAGAAATTTATTTTATTCCAACAAAATTTCAAAAGCTCACCATCAGGGGGGAAATGGCGCTGTATGCAATATCGTTAAGCAAAATACGACATGAAGACACCGGTTTCAAACGTGTTTAATAGTTTCTGAAACGTGTTACAAACCATGTTCAATGTGTGTAATCTCAAAAACATTGTTGATGGTGACAATCTACATAATTCGGCGGAACTGAAAGATTCGATACATCGACATGTGCGTAACATTCCTCCTGATATGCTAAGAGCTACTGTTGAGAATGCAGTAATGCGATTTAACTTGCTTTCAGAAAATGGTGGACGCCACATTGTACATGCATCCTACTAGGCAGATTTTCGCCCATTAATGACAAATATTTATTAAGAGACGTGGTTCATAACTGTAAAAGTTATTCTTGAACAATTAATAGATAAATTCCAACAATATGAGTTCCATGGCAGTGTTCCATTCTGAAATACAGACGGTGATTTTCAAATACCTTTTTTTTTACAAAATGTAGATGTTAATGGGAAAGCAAATTTCATCGATTTATATAGCTATTTTTCTAGTTATTTTCATTGAAATTGTACATATCAACATAGTAACTAGTTTGTCATTCATATCTACTTAAAAAATATTCTTTACAGAAAGCGATAAACTATTTTTTAACAATGCTCTCTTTGATGCTTAAAGCGAACCGGAAAAAAAAAAAAAAAAAAACCGACATAATTTTATTATCCAGATGACAGTGTGTGTGTGTTTTTCTTTTGCCACGGATGCCATTCAAAATGAAAATAAATTAATTATTTTTTAATTTAAATTTATTCTTTCTTTTAACCAAATTTTGCAAAACTTAAGGAAGCTAGCTAAGATCTTCCAACAAACATTTTTGAAAAGCGGTTGGTTCAACTTGCTCTCATTCACTCCAACACCTTCCGATATAAACGGCATTTTATCAATGGCTGACCAATAAACACAAATGTCTATTCTGAATTAATTAATCGATAATCTATGTGGAAGCGAGTAGACCAACATATTCAGAAAAGTTTTTCTAAATACATTAAATTAATATTTTTTAATTATTTTCTAAAAATACTAAATTATTTTTAACATTGCCAAAAATGACAGTTTGTACAAAGTACGCTCGGCAGTATGGTAACGTGGAAAAAAGATAATTTACTAATGCATACTTAAACGAATAATGAATATATAAGGATGGTTGTTGTTGTTTATTGGCGCAAGAGCCATATTTGGCTATTCTGCACCAATCAAATGGTAAAATATGAAACCAAAAGATACATGTTTTATTAAAATATACAAAACAATTGTACAGAGATAAAAAACGTCTTCAATATCACGATACACAAAGCAAAAACATAAAACATTGACAAACAATGGAAAAAAGTGAAATGTGCTAAATTCGATTATAAAAACAAATGGATTTTAAAAAGTTAAAAATATTTGGATGATGTTTTTTGCCGATTAAGTCCCGAATATTTACAGACAACGAATTAAAATAAAAATGACGATTATAAAATGAACTATATTCAACCAAAATATGTGCAATGCTAAAATCAACATGACATCGAGGACAGACTGGTGGTCTCTTGCCAAAAAGAAGATAGCGGCGAGTAAAGCGAGTATGTCCAATACGAAGACGAGTTAGTTTGACGTTCAACTCCCGTAGAGGAAGAGCAAGCCAGACATCAATAGAAGGTTTTATGGTATGCAATTTATTATGTACTTCTTTATCCCAATTTTTTCCTGCCAAGTTTTCTTGATATCACAGTAGGGAAGATCGTGTGTCAAAAGAGAAGCAGATTTCGCAGCAGAGTCTGCCGTTTCGTTTTAAAAATGCCTACATGACTCGACACCCAACAAAAGGTAATATTACAATCCTTTTTCTGAAGATGTTATAAACGGTATAAAATTTTGAAAGCCTCGGGGTGCATTCGATTATTATAGTGGGAGAGAGTTTCTAAAGCGCTCATGCTGTCAGTATAAATAATAACATTATGCTGAGTAGCAGGCGATACTTCATGAAGAGCACAGGAAACGGCTACTAACTCAGCCGTATACACAGAGTTATTTTTATGCAGCCGATAGCTCAAAGTATCAGATGGAGTAACAATATCACAACCAACATATTCCTCCTATTTTTAGCCATCTGTAAAAAATGATATGTGGGAAGAATACCAACAGCGATGGCTAGAAAATAGTTGTTGGAAAACCACAGGCGGAGTTACTGATTTATCAAATTTAGAAAAGGGATTCAAGAATGGAAATTACGGAACATCCAGGGAGGAATGCAAAAGTAATCAAGGGATTTCATATTAACATCTTTAAGATCCAAGTCATGCAGAAGCATTTTGACTCTCACAAAATGGAAGAACATGAGAGGGTCGAGCGTCGTAAATTCTTTGAAGACCAGCCGGTAGATCAATTTTACACAAAGGATGGTTCGGCACAGTCTGCACACGGAAAAAATATAAAATAGATATTTTTTTTCGCTTTAAAGCAAGAGGTAGCTGGTGACAAATATTATACAGACTTTCCACGGGTGAAGTTCTAAAGGCGCCTTAAGAGATTCGTAAAGCGCTGTGATGAATGGTATCCAGCCTGTGTAAAACACTAGGGCGAGCAGATCCATACACCATGCATCCATAATCTAGACGAGAAAGAATGACTGTCTCGTAAATACGAAGAAAGGAGGTTCGATCAGCCCCCCACGATGTCTTGGAGAGAACTTTTAAAATGTTTACGGATTGTTCACCTTCTTCAAGTGTAAAACATGTGGAAGGAAGGCAAGCGTGTGATCGAAAATCCCTACCAAAAGATGTAATTCTTTAGAAACAGGAATAGGAACATTTCGGATAAGAATGTTCGGATCAAGATGAATATTTCTTTTCCTGCAGAAATGGATGCACCGACTTTTATCAGCAGATATAGTGTGTCCATTATTATCGCACCACGTTACCAACTTGTTAACGACACTTTGCAGCTGTCGCTCAATTAATGACATGTTCTTACCTTGACAAGAGATTTGAAGGTCATCTACATATAAATTTCCCTGAACAGATGGTGGCAAAGTATTTAAAATCTGACTAAGATGTAAGATGAATAGTGTGACGCTGAGCAAATTTCCCTGCGGGACACCCTCAGACTGGATAAAATTATCAGAATAAAAATTATTCATGAGAACACGAAACTTCTACGAGATAAAACGTTTTTTAAAAAATATTGGTAAATTACCTATAAAACCGAAGATAAAAAGAGTAGAAAGTATGCCATGTCGCCATGTGCGATCATAAGCTTTTTCAATGTCCACAAATATAGAGACAAGGCGATTTCTTCTAACAAAGGTGTTTCGTTTTTGGGTTTCCAGAACTAGGTTGTTGAAAGTAGATCGTCCTCTACGGAATCCACTCTGCCACGGGGAAATGCAACCCTGTTTCTCTAATTGAAATACAAGCCGGGTATTAACCACTCGCTCAAAGGTTTTGCAAAAACAATACGTCAGTGCAATTGGTCGGTAGTTCAGAGGGTTGGATGGATCTTGGCCAGGTTTTAGGATTGGAACCACAATAGATTCGTGCCATTGTGGAGGGAACTTTTGTTCAGTCCAAATTCTGTTCAATAGAAATAACAGATTGGAAAGGAAAGTTTAATTCAAATGGCGAAGCATGTTATGTGTGATTCCATCTGGCCCGGGACTGGTATTGTGTGTTTTAAATAATGCCGCTTCCAATTCATATAAACGAAACTCACAGTTGTAAGGAGAGGTACTTCGGTCATTAAAACGCAAAGGCAACCGTTCCGCGCGATTCTTAATTGCCAGAAAATTAGGATTATAAGAATCTGTTGAGGAAACTTGTGCGAATGCATGACCGAGGATATTAACTACATCTAAGGGGGCGGAATGCACTGTGTTTCCTGTTTTTAAAACTGGAATAGAAGATTCGCTGTAAATCCCATTTGCAGTTTTTATCTTTTTCCACAAAAGTTTAGTGGAAGTTGAGGATGTGATTGATGACACAAAATTGATCCAAGATTCCCTCTGACTACGACGGCGAATGCGTCGAGCTAAGGCTTTGGCTTTATTAAAAGCGACAAGATTTTCTGCCGTAGGGTACCTCCTAAAAATGTCCCACCTTTTTTTCAGGTTCTTAACACTGTCGGGACAAGCATCATTCCACCAAGGTTTGCGATATTTTCTTAAACGTGAGCTTTTTGGTATTGAAGCATTTGCGGCGTGTCAACAACATGCTGTACTGCTTCCGTGATGTCGGAAGTTTTGACCATTGTCTCTTTTATATTTGCCAGTTGGGAAAATGCAGCCCAGTCAGCCCGTTGAAATAGAACAGCGAGTGGTGGACAGCGAGTCGGAACGCCAGTATCAGCTTGGGTGACTACTACAGGATAATGATCGCTATTGTATAGATCATCTTCGACTTTAAAATTCATCAATGGAAGAATCTCGGGAAAACAAATGGCTAGGTCAAGATTATGGAAACTACGTGTGGGTTCATGGAAGTATGTTTTCTCGTCATTATTTAGAAGACAGATACAGTTATTTAATATGAACTGTTCGATCTGTCTCCCACGAGTATTTGTGCTATCCGAACCCCACAGAGTACTATGTCCGTTGAAATCGCCGCGTATAATGAAAGGTTTTGGAAGTTGGTCCAATAAGTTTTCAAGGTCGTGTTGAAGAATGACATCATGAGGCGGCAGATAGATACAGCAGACTGTGACTAACGTTCGTGAGTGAACTTGCACAGCCACAGCCTGCAAAGGCGTATGTAAAGTGAGTGGTGTGCTCGGATAAAAATTAGATGTGAAGAGACAGACACCCCCAGAACTGTGAGTGCTTGTGTCTGAATCCTTTCGAACACAGTTGTAGCCGCGCAATTGAATGGTTTGTTTTAACTTATCTCTGAGAATTTTCATGATAAAATTTTGAAATTTTGTACATGACCTTATTAGAGGATGGGGCACATTTAACTCACTGGGAATTTTTTCGTACGGGGTCCGTATAAAAATTTAATTTTTTTTTGTTGAAGTTTAATCCCCTGAAAATTTTAATAAATTTCATAATATTTTGCACCTTTTTTTACGCAACTTTGTAATTTACGGTATATGTCTACGATCAATATTTAAGGAATAAAAGCCGCGGTCAAGGTTTTTGAGACACCCTGTATATATGTCTGTTTAGTGACATACACTTCCTAGAAAGATATTCTTTCCAAATGATAATGTAGTGAAAAATAAGATATTCAACGAAAGTTTTGCCCTTTTTTGTTTTAAGTACTTTTCATCTTATTTTTCCACTTTGATCTGAAATTCTCTATAAATACAAAACGGGCAATGCGAAGAAAAGAAAGATCAGCACTTTTAATGGACACGAATTTCATGTTCAAACTACTCTATAGGATATTCAGAGAAGTGCTATTTGATGTTTGACTTTCGCGACACGTAATCATTTTTTAGCATTTCATTCAGCACGTAATCATTTATTTTTTATTTTCTTAAATTATTAGAGATATGTCATCGGTTTAAGCATTATTATTGCTTTCATTCCTTTTATATTTGAAATAAAACAATAGGAAGCAAAATGAAGTGTTAGATATATAAATCAGTAAGCATAATTAAATGAACAAAAATTTTCATCAGTGCAAAAAAAAACCCCAACCAACAAATAATTACTTTGATTAGAAAGGAACTTAAAGTTTGGGAAAACCCATTAAACTTAATTTATTTTAAAAATGCATAGCTACTTATAAAAGTAGCTCCTAAACTTTTGTAAGAACATTTGAAAGATATATTTATTGAAGGCAATTAAATTTGGCATACTTATGAGGCTTTTCACTCACTTCCTGAACTTTGAGTTTTTATAATTTGTACATTTGTATGTTTTCGATGGCAGTACACTGTTTTAATATTTTCAAAATTTAATTATCAATAATTCAATTAATCGAATTAAATGCAGGTTCCATACTCGTGGCGCTACCCTGAGAAAAAATGATTTCAAGATTCTATAATACAGAAGCATCTATAATACAGCTCAAAGTGATTGAAGTCCTAAGCCGATGCACTCAAAAAGATACGTTTAGTGTGATTACTACATCGTCTAAAGTAATCCGATTTGAAATCGAGAAATGATCGATCCTTCATATTCAAGTAGTGTTAATAAGAATTACTTGCTCTATTTATAAGAAAACATCTGAAAATCATTTTCCCAAGAAGATGGGGTTCACATTCTTTTGTCTGGACAAGAGTTACCTGGATCGGTTTAAACGAACAGCTACGCTGCTAGGTCTGGCTTTAAATCTATTGAACAGCCATAAACAACTTTGCTTGCCATTAAATCATGAAGGCAAAGATGATTAAAAAAGAACTGATTTGAATCTTAAAGTCAAAACTGAAATTCTTAACAAATATGAAAATTTACCAGCAGTGAGTCATCACAACACTGCGGCGCAGTTGAAAATTTCGCAACCTTTTCTTTGTAAAATTTTGAAAAATCACGAACTTTTTGTAATCAAGACCGAGTAATATACATTGATTCCGAAGGTGCCGAAGAACACACACACACTGAAATGTGTAAAGCATTCGATAATTTGAAACTCGGCGTGCATCATTGCTCTCAGCAAATTTTAAAAAGGGTTATAACAAAAAGTATTATCTTTCATTGTTATTTTTGAAATAAATTATAGATTTCCCTGATATAAGTGCCCCCACACCACTTTTCCCTTGATAAATTAAACTATAGTTGATCTTATTCATTTCAGTTCTGTTAATGTTATTAAAATTCATAAGTCCCGAACTGATCACATTTAACAACAGTCATTGCATTTCTAATAATGAATTATAAACTGAAATCTAAAAGAAAGAAAATAATTAAAATATAAATATTTTCTACTTTTTAATAATACTGTTAAAAGGCAGTATAAAATTTCCTCATTAAATTAATAAAGTAATAGTTGTGTTCTTTTCCAATTTGATGGAAAAATCAGATTTAATCACTTTTCTGAAGTAGTATTCTTTAAATTTGTTTTTTTTTAATGCTGTATTTATCTAGAAGCTTTACTTTTGAGGGTGCTGAATTCTTTTTCGGAATTTTGATACATATGTTCTAAGATTTGGCATTTCAGTTATTATTTCGTTAAATCTCTGTCACTAATTATTTTATAATTAATTTTCTTTCAATTCCTTCATTGAATCGATCATAAATGAGAAATAATAAATTGATCTTCTCAATATAAAAGAAACAAAGCGAATCCATTAAAGTTTTTAATGATTTCTTTACGGACTGTTTTTCATTAAGATAAGCAATGCCATTTTTAATTTCTACACTTATTTCAGCTTAATCACACACATAATTTTAAACAACTAAATTATATGAACTCTCAGTTGTGAATGCCTCTTTTCTTCATTATTGATAATAAATAAAATCTTTTCCATTCTTTTGTCTTAGCTCGTTTGCAGAGAAAATAAGTTATCGTTGAATTTCGGCGACATGTGCTTTATTCAATGGCCTTGAAAAAGCTTAAGTCAAGCAACGGATCTCGAATGCCCTAATTGAATGGAAAAATAGAGTTAAGAATAACTGTAGATGAATAAAAATTTCCTAAAGCCCTTTGTGTACTATATTCTTTTATATAAATGTGCCTTTCCGATTTAAAAAAATAAACCTTATCATCTACTTAACATACCATTGTCCAGTCATAATAACTACACGTTTCGTCCAGCAAGCACTGGCAAAAAGCATCTTAGTCAAATTGAGGTATAGGGAAAAGAGAATTGACTAATGAAGTATTGATTGAAAATGCAAGACAGAACATTCCCTTTCTAAATTATTTCAGCTAAAAACTTCTATAACTATCTTTCATTAAAAACCTCACAATAAATCGAATTCCGATATTATTAATTGAAAAAGGAAAGAACCCTTAAACAGCCAGTCAACAAAATACCCGACTACATATCTATTGAATTTCTTTTAACTTGAATACTTTCATTCGGACCCTCTACCTTTTTAAATCGAATATTTTTGAATCCATTTCAAACAGTTTAATTTTAATTTCCAATTATATTATTTCATATAATTAAACTTTAAATAAATTAATTAATAAAAAAAGAAAACTTTTAATCTTCAAAAAATTTAATTATATATACAAATTATTAGTTTTGATCTTCCAACACCCGAGATTTAACCAGCGGGAGTGGTCTCTTCAAAACTTTTCCGCATAGACACTAATCAAGACGTTATCTCCATTCACCGCAAAAATATTGTGGACATTGAGTAAGACAGAGAAGGAATTGGCTACAATAACTAGGAAATATTCATTTTTGGTATGAATCTATGATTAATCCCTATTAACAGTATCCGAAAATCGAATTTGTGTTTTAGACTCGTTTGAAACCAAAATTTGACTGCAATTGCAGTCACAAAACCAACTTTGTTATATAAAAAGTCATTGCGTTTTTGAGTTACGCTTCTGAAATGACGGACGAACAGGTGGTTAACCCTGAGCTGGATGAGGATCAAAATTTGAAAGATATAGATGATAAATCTGTGTCTAGCTCTGTTGGCTTTTTAGCCATCGTGTTGACTTCTATTTGAACAGTCGGACAGACTTTTCTCAAAATTCGATAGAAATCAACAAATTTGGCGTTAAGACGATATATCAAATTGCATCGTTCTCGCTCAAAGCGTTTTTGAGTCATCTTTTTCATAGACAAACAAACACATATTTTCCAAAACCGGCATTTTTCGAAGATGGAAATTTATCAAAATAACGAGTTTAAATTTTTTAGCATTTACAATACTTTCTCTTCATTTTGTGTATGAGAAAGTAAAAATTGCGTGCCTAAGATACCCATTTGAAAGCCTTTTCCTCCGAAATGTAACTACAGAAACCGATTCAAAATCAGGTGGATTCATTTTGAAGTTGCAGTAAATCAAAAGAATTCAACTCAGGTTAAGGGGAAAGAACCATTTGGCAGTTGCATCTTTCTCTTCAATCCAATATTCTTTGCCCCTTCATTGACAGCTGAAAATCGAGTTAGGATTTGATTCCTAAACAGCTTCTGAATTTTATCAAATGGTTTGTCATTATGTTAATAATATTTCATCCACAATTAGAAGCAAAGTTCAATTCTAGAGCTATTACATAACATTATTTTTCCTTCTTTCACGTAGAGCACAAAATTTGTAAAAAAACATAACAGGGTGAATGCTTTTTTTTTTTCAAATACTCGAAAATCTCTGGATTTCTTTAGGATGTCATTCCTTTTACATCATTGTCTTTGATTGTTTACTAAAGCTGCTTGTATAAGATTGATTTAAAAACTTTCGAAATAGCAAATGAAACAAAATTAGCCATCATTTTATATGCTGGAATTTGCATATAAGGATACTGTATGCTACTGATGACTCAGTTAAATATTTAATTATTTAGAAAATAATAACCATTTCAAATCAACTACAGCTTATATAATTTCTCAACCACAGAATTTGTTATAGATTAACTTTTGATTTCTGAAAATAAATATAAAAATATTACCCATATTTTCCATATTTTATTTAAATATTTAGGACAATCTACGGGGCTTTTTAAGGGTATGTTTATTTTATTTGTTATTGCCATGTATAAAAAAGAATGTTATTCTTACTAAACAAATGTTGTCATGAAATTTCTGTAACCTTATATTTATTTAATTTTAATTGAATACTACCAAAACTTTTCTTTTTATATTCGATTAGAATGCTATGGTGAAAAGGAAATTACAATATTTCTATCAAATTACTGTCATTAGAACAGTAATATTCAATTTTTTTTTCTTTTATTCTTAATGTAGAAATATGGCAGTTAATACACTTTACAAATTTACTTTAGTAATAGACCGACATATTCCCGTCACTTATGAATAAAAGGTACAAAATAAGATAAACATTGATTGTTAAAAAATTCTAATTTATAGAGGTACTATATTTCTTAAATTGTTCATAGTTGTCTATTTACAAAACAACTGGGGTTCCTACAGAAAAAATAATTAATATTCATTTTATCCTGATGCATTAAAATTTGAGCTACATTATACAAATGGTGCATGTATTACATGATATTATATTCCCAACCATGTAGAATATCACATTAATTTACCTTTCCCCTTTACCAGCTGAACTCGTTAAAATCTCAGGCGCCGCAAGCCAAACATTGCAGGTCATCCTGATAATTCAAATATCCGTTAAAATCTTTTTGACCTATTTGCATCATAAGTGCATATCTGTGCGCATTTTGCCTGGCAACTATCACCAGAGCCCATTTCCTTTCGGCATTTATCACCAAAGCGCCCAATGAAAAGAGGTGATCGCAAATAGTTTCAGGGTCAAATTCAAAATGAATGACTTCAGTGAAGATCAAGAAAACACGATTTCTTCGGATAGTAATGAAAGTTTGAGTGGGAGGAAAAAGACAAACCTAAATTGCATCAATTTATTTCTGAAAACATAATAAATGACTGGACTTACTAGACAGAACTGTTTTTAACAAAGTTGTAACTGAAACTAATCGATTTGGTGAAAAGGATCCAAGTTTCAAAGAAATTTCTGTAGAGGAATTGCCATTTTATTTTGCACTCATTATATTGATGTCTCTAGTGCACTTCAGAGTACGGACAAGAGCTTTGAAACGCCGTACTTCAAAACAGTGATGAAAGAGGTTCAAGAAAATGACATAATGAGCGTTTACATAAAATGATCAAGAAAAGAAATATGATGAAGCAGAATTTCTTACATTCAGCCGGAATAAAACCGATGCGATTCTAGAACAAAATATATGCAGAATTTGAGGGTTTATGGAGGAAAGGATAAGTGGAAAAAGGAGCACGTCAATTATTCTGGATATGATGAAATAAAGTAGCTTGTTAGAAAAAGGCCATTGTTTAACTGGTATAGCTCACTTGATTTATATAATAAATTGTATAAATTAAAAACAAATGTTTACGGCACGGTGAGAAGCAATAGAAAACATATGCCTAAAGCTATGCTGATTTGCATAAACTGTCTCGGTATGACGTGTGAGCGCCATCTATCGGTCATTTTTAAATACATTTTTTTAATGGAAATAACCAAATCCAAAGGCCCTCTGAACATATTCCGCAATTTTTTTCGAGCATTACTTTATTATGATTTTTTGAAGTTTTGCACGAATTTATGCCGCACCCGGTATATATACATATATAATCTCTTTCAAGACGTACCTGGCTTGCAAGAGATAATCTCTTCCACGCTTGAAAACTGCTTCACTTTCCAAAGGCAATTTTTTTTTATTTTAATTTCACTTAACGGGGGGCTCCATTTTCTTTTCAATTTATAAAAATCAATATGGTGCTTTAGTTTTGGCCTCCATATTCATCAATCACACACCTATGAAATTGGTATTCTTCAGCCTGTTAAATAAAGCTCCTTACAATCGTTTAAGTATTAAAGTACTCAAGTGTACATGAGTACATTATTTATATTTTTTGAACAACGGCATGCGATAAGCAATCATATTACAACTGCATAATCTAAAACGATCAAGGATTTTCGTCAAGGCAAAGCTCTCTTTTTACACTCAAAGCTTAAAATAAGTGGATCTTACATCTTTTTTTGTAAAAACAGAAAAAAAGTCGATTTTTATGTTGCTGGAGTCTGTTATAAATATCTGTTTCTCTTCGTCAGTCTTAAATACTTTGATCCTGGCATTCATTTCCAAATATTTAAAACAAACATCAACTTTGGTGAACCAAAACCATTACTGAATCTGGTGTTGAATAGGATTCTGAAGTACCAGAAATTCACTGTAAATGTCTCATCTGAGTTATGGTACACGCGCCTATTATTTTTGATATTTAATTCATTAAGTGATTTTCCACTTCAGCCATAATATGAAAGAAGTGAGATTCCATGTGCATTCTATTTTTAGGTCCATTTTAAGATTGGTCAGGGCTAGTTTTCAAATCCTTTCATATTCTAGATAGTAAAATAAATCGAATGGATTTAAAATCTTTTGGAAAAAACGCATCTGTGAAAAAAATAAAGATAGCCACTTTTTCAACTACACAACACAACTATGCCTTAGCGACAGGAAAATGATTCGATTCCGTGACATTTTCGAAAATATTAGCTGATGAAAAGGATTTTTACACCATTCTAAAATTTAAAAAAATAAATTTCTTTGATAATACAAATTTTTCCAAATTTTTAATACTTTTTAAAATATTATTTCTAAACTTTACAACAATATTTTTCATTATTATAATGAAAATCAAAATAACTTTATAGTTTAATCAAATATTTTTTATAACATTTCTATCATTGTTAAAACTAGTTTGTTTTCTTTGATACACTAGCGGCATTCATTCCAAAGCAGACATTCACTTACCCTTATACTTTTTATAAAATACATTTCTCAACTCAAGCTTATTAAATCAAGGGAATTTTAATTCATTAGATAAATTTTGTACTATTTCGAGCAATCATTTGAAATTCATCCATTTTATAATGCAATAATGGATATGTGTTTTCTTTCTAATTAAAAAATCGCAAGTTTAATTTCAGTTTCGCAATCATTATAATACGGTTTTTTTCTCTTTAAGACATTCTGACTAAAAGCCAAAGAACAACCTTTACTCTTCACAAAATTTATTACTAAAAAACTCTTATCGTTACCTCCCTTTAAATAATTAAAAAAAAAATTCTTTCTGCTGTTTATGGAAAAGGAGTGTGCCTTTCAGATTATTTCCTTACCAAAGTATCCCTACCATTTTACCATAGTATCATATTATACTGTCAAATATTATGTTGAATGATGTAGGTGTTTTTCAACTTTAAAATCTCCTTTTGATAAAACCATGCAATGATATCCAATTCAAATCAATATTAAAATGTCTTACATTAAAAGCAGGTAAAGAAAAAAAAACCTTTTAGCAAATAAATTTGAACTTTCCTTCAATTCGTATTTTTGAATCTTATCTAATAACAAAGGTAGATTTTCAAATATTTATGCGTATTGAATTAATAATTTAACAGTCAGAAAAGCCATTATTTCGGGCGACGGAACTAGTTCCCAAAGGTGGTTCGTTTGTATTAAGCAAAGTTGAATAATAATTGCAAATAAATCGTATCAAACCAATATTGTAAAAAATGATTGTTAACAATGAAAAATCATTTATTAAAATTCTATAAAAGCCAATAATATTTGTTTTCATAAAGTAGTTAAATAAAAAACTGTGGGATTAAATCAATAGCCACAAAATCAAATGCGCATTCGACCTTCCAACTTAGATGGAGATCGCCTAAAACTTCCGTCCCACAATGCGACGACTTGTATCTGGCTTTAACTGAAAAAAAAAAAAAAGATTCATTGTGAGAAGTAGTTTCGTGAGGATTCAATAATTTTTGCAACATTGTGTCACCAACTTGTTACAATTTCTTTTCCTTTTCTGCATTTCCGATTTGAAACATAATTACAAAACAAATGACACTTTCGATTATTTTTTCTTCGCAAATTCAGAGGCGAAAAGATTAGCAATGAAGTGGGAGCCTCGGTTTCTTTTTCTTCTTTGAATTGCTATTAAAACATTGAGGGTATCTTGAAAAGGATCCAAAATCACGACTTGAAATATTTTCTAAAGTAGTTGCTAGACAATAGAGAATGAATTAAGACTTTGCAAAGTGTCAGTAAAAGATGACGAAATAAAAAGAAAATATTTCACTTAAAGTTTTTTTTTAATACTTTCAAGAGTCATTTTTTAAATTTCTAATAAGGGTGTATTCAAATATGTTTAGATTTGAAATGCGTTTAAGAAAAAGAAATATATGGATACAGAATACTAGACAAAACTAATTTAAATTAATTTAATTTTTTAATAATTAATTAACAAATCATTCTATTTCAGATCTGAAATTGTGACATCTAAACATTTGATGTTTTTCCGGTGTTATACTGTCTTAAAATAATAATTATTGCTAAAATCTCATTATATGGTTTATTAATATTTTTGTGGTTTCTGAGATAGAGCAGAAGTGGTAAAATAACTTATCAAAGAGTTTTAAAAGTTGATAAATTTGTCACATATTTAGAAAAGGTTCATTTGAGAAGATTTTGCTTGATGCCGTGAAAGTAATCTAATAATTATCTTAAACTTCTATATTATGAAGGAAAACATAAAATTAATATGGTTTTTGCCATTTATTAAATGATTCACTATTTACTAGATCAATAGCATCTAACATACAGATGATAATTGATTGTTTCATTTTTGTCTTCTTGATTGTTTAAAGAATAAATTTGAATATGGAAAAAGAATTTTTCAAATATTTAAAACACATTTATAAAGATGGAAAAGATTGTAGCAATTTCAGGATAGTTGTAATTCATTACAGAAAAAGCAGTTACTTCTTGTCTACAGAAAAGTCAGAAAGCAGTTGCCCTTGGGGTATCCGGTACATTTATAAGGTTTTGAATTTTTTTTCGTAGTTTTTCTGCATTTTAGTCTTTTATTTATTATTCGTTATCATAGATTTTATGATATATCTCCACACATATAGTATCATGATGAATATATTGTTACGGAACTTCGATTCCACTAAGTCCGTAAAAGTCACCGGGTTCGCTTATAGTGGGTGTATGGTGTAAAAACAATCAGCAGGCCTCATTAACAAAAGACGACGATTTTTATTACACACGAAGAGACGAATACACAGAGACGACGAACATACAAAGATGATAACTATATACAACCGAGATGACCGCAGGAAACAGACAACAGCACACTACAACACACAGTAGCCCATAAGTAGAATCGGAAGCAAAAGCAACCACAGCACAGAAAGCTCCAGACAGAATTCAGCAAGAGAAGGAATCTTCGTAGTTTCACTCTATGGTTTCTCCAAACTGTTGCAATTCTCCACTGTCTCCTCGCTTTAACTGTATCCAACTGCCGACACACTACCACACGATGCTGCTTCTACATTAAATGCCAGGGCTCGGCATACAGCTCAGTTCAGCAAACGGTTAAGCTCCATCTATCCATCGTTGATTTGTTATCCCCTCGACAACTCATTTCACGACTACGACTGACTGCAGCTTGAGACTGCCGGCCTTTTATAAATCCCGGAAGGTGAGCCGAGATGGTTCTGGACCAATCAGGCGTATCTCGATTATTATGGCTGAATTGCTACAATTCTCAAAGTTTCCAGTAATATCTATTTTGTCGCCAAATTCGTTGCCAAATCGCCAAATGGTCGCCAACTTTGCAGCTAAGCTCTGAGACCACTGATGCGACCCCGATCAGCACCCAACAGATCCGATAGTAAAATAGTCTTTTCAGTGATTGAGCAAACCGTGCTGGGAAGCAGCATTACAGGTTTGTAACAATATTAACCAATACTGAGTTCTGGAAACATTACAATAGTCTATCGTTATAAAAAACACACAACTGTGCTAAATCATCTCAATTCTAAAAAAGGAAGTAGTGAGTTACAGAATTCCAACTTTACAAATTTGTAGTGACTACAGGTGAAATAAAAATGTTTCAAAAGTGTTCTCGAAACCTTACATGGCTATTTTACGAGTGATCAAGATGTAAAATAAGTTTTTCAGAAAACATCAAAATAAACTTTAGTTCGGGAAATATATATGACTGAAGGTATTAAGTGATGTGCAAGTATGCACTTCGTCTCAAATGATTCAGAGCCAGTAGCTAGTTTTTAGTTTAGTTTAGTTACATTAACGTCCCGTTTGAAGCAACACTAGGGCTATTTTGGGACGGACCTCGTAATTTTGAACCACTGTCAGATGACGAGGACGACACCTGAACTGGCACCCTCCTCTCCACAACACACTAGCGAGAGGACGTTTCGTCAGGACGGATTTAACGTGCAACAGACCCCCTTACACGACGGTTCTTCGGTGGAATCGGGTCTCGAACCTGAAACCCTCCGGTTCCGAAGCTAAGACCTTACCACCAGGCCCCCGCGGCCTCTCAGAACGAGTAAAAGTTAGTAATTCAGGGTAATTCAATATTTCATTAACAAACATTTCTTCATCACATCAATATAGTATTGTGTAAGGTTACAACGGCAACACTCATCCATAAATATATAAAAAAAGAAATAGCAAAAAGAAGAAATGTATTTAAACATTTGAAAAAAATTATTGTTTTGTAATAAATGAAGCGAAAAAATTATCACATAATGTATAGAATTTCGCAACTTATTATTTTATCGATGAGTGTGAGACACATTGAATCCACAAGTCCAGAATGGTCCCCAGTATGAAACAAGTTCACAGGATCGGATAGCATGCAGTTGTCAGAGGATAATCACACAAGAAAACTGTATTTCTCTTTCTTCCTCAACTGATGATTGCACTGGTATAAATCAGAGTATTCAAATGCAGAACACCCGCAACTTGGATCTTTCTCGCATGAGAAAATAGAGTTCTTGAAACTACCGCTTCCTGACGAGATGAAAGATAACGCAAGAGGTCGCCACAAGAGAAACATTTCATTTTAGGATAGCTAATGAGATTATTTTCCTTTTAATGGAAAATTTCCTAAAATCTAAACCAAAACTTTAGACCCATCCTGGATTGTTTCATTCGTCTTTACTTATGAAGAGAAAAAGAAAAGTAAACCAAATCTCACTTGACTTTCTCCTACATTAACGCGCGATTCATATAATGAAGAAAACCAAATATGCCCCTTTTCCCTTTGATCCAAAATTTGCTTCAGAACTATGATTTTGATTGTGGACGAGCTTAGTTCAAAATTTGATAGACATCAAAATTTTTGGTACAAAATTCAGATATTCCATCTTGTTACATTTACAGAAGACATAATTCCAAGAATGGTTTCATTGGTCCAACACGCGGAAAATCCGAAGATCGAATGCTTTGATGGTTGTAATACTTTCTATTTTAAATACTTCCCATGTGTAAAAGGAAAAAGGCAAGATGGAATTTCAGAGAATACATCTAGCTTGAAAATTTCAAGGGAAACGATGCTGGCTAGTCTCATTCCTTGATCAATATAAGATGGTTATAAGGAATAAGAAAGAAATTTACTTCTTACATTGTAATAATTTCTTTTCAAATTAAATTACTATACTGCAAGAATGTTACTCAAAGCATACATATAATGGATTTTCTTTTCCGGGAATTATGAGATTTTTTAAACATTTGATAAATGTAATTAGGCAACAGTAAATGTGAATGAAAGAAATGCGTTCTGTAAATATTTGCATAAGCTGTTTAATAAAGAATGGTCATATATTAATAAAAAAGTATGTACCGATAGTTATGCTCCAATTTTTAAAAAGTTATCAAAGCTTTGCATGTAATTTCTCAAAATTACATGCAAAGCTTTGATAACTTTTTTTTTCAGTCTTCAAATACATACTGGAAGTTGGTTTTTTTTCTTCACAGCCCCTTCAAAATCGATTCCGCGGGCTTTATCATGGATCCCTTCTTCTTCTTGCGTACAGCTGACCACCCCGCCACCACTGAACGTAGCAGTATCGACATGATTTGTTGTGTCCGACTGCTATCTTTAGCATTGTCCATCCTTGCATTGACCGATTTGTCAAACGGACATTCTCTTACAGGTAATTGGCCACAAAGTGGTCAATTACTGTCCTTCTTCCTTATCTACCTATAAAACAATGAAACTGCCATCACAAAGAGAAAATCTCCGTGAAATTCAAAATATCTATTCAAATTCTTATTACACAACAACAGTAAACTAAATGCTTTCAAACTCTCAAATAGTTGGTAAAAAACTGACAATTTTTGACATCATGTCCTTCAGAGTTTTAAGATTAACTGGTACCATCAGTACTTTACTTAAGTTATTATTTACAATTTTCAGATTTTTTCTTAACTCCGAGATTTTAATACATTTCTTTAAATAGTGGTAAACAGTACCGATTCCTCCACAAATGCATTTATTTTCCTGCATTCTTCCAAATCTTTGGAAATATGCAGGAAATCTCCCATGTCCTGATATAGTTTGAATTATCAGTGAATGGTATCATCTTATTTTTATTTCTGAATTAGGAATAAAATCAAAAGTTACTCTTCCGATTTTGGACATATACCATTTGTCAAACCATTGCAGCTTCTTCTCTTAATTCCCATTTTAAGACACCATTTGAATTGGGGACAACCATATCAACACCCTCTTTCTGTGCCGCCAACTTTGCATATTGATCCGCCTTTTCATTACCATATATCCCAATATGGGCCTATACTCAATTCAACTCTATCCCACTTGTTAATTTTTACACTTTTTATCTTTTCTTTCTTCCATATTTCCTTATTACAATTGTGAGATGATTGTATGGCTTGTAGGACTGACAGAGAATCTGAAAAAATTATACACTTCTGTCCATCCTTCACCCTTTCACAATATTCAATGGCCATCTTTAAAGTTTGCACGTTTGCCTGGAAACTTGTGGCATGGTTCGATAATTTCACAAGACTTTTATCGATCTCTTTTCCAAAGTAGTATACTACTATTGCAGCTCCTACTTTATTTTCATCTTTTGAACCATCTGTAAAAATTTCTATTCCATCCATATCCGGGATTTTAATTTGAAAACCATGAATAAACCATTTTGCAGGATGTTGTTTGAACTTGTCAAAATACATCTCAATCTTTTTTGCTAAAGCATTTGTTACCTATTTTAACTTGATTACTAGTAGTTCTTATTTGAAATTTAGTGAATATTTCTGTTGCTCCATTGGCAAAATTCCCGTTATCACTTGAAGGCCTTCTGTAGAAATGGTTCTATATGCCCCAGACATAATGATGAGAGGGCGCCTTTGGATTGAATTTAATGTTTCTCTGATTTTCTTTGGATTTAGCCTATGTCCCCATGCTCAGTGCCCGAAAAGAGCAAATGGCTCAATGGCCCCAGTGTAGATTCTTCTTAGATGGTATTTCCTTTTTCTATAAAATTTATCCGCAACTGTCACTAGTTTATATTGTTACGAATTTCCCGGGATTCGATTGGATAGTGGAAGTTATATGGTGTAGAGAACGCTTAATCAGCAGGCAGAAGTAGAATAAAAACAACGACGTTTATTTACACGAAGACACACAGGACAGGCCAAAAAAAACGACAACTATATACAGCACAGAGGACGATTATCTTCAACCGAGACGTGCAGCATACAACAAGAATCTACTGTAGACAGTAGCGCACAGCTTAGTTCAGCACTAGCTCGACTCCGTCGCTGCTCCACTAATCCCTGGAAGACCAGTTCTTCACCGTCGATTTCGACTACTCTACTCTGTCGATTTCGACTACTCTACTCTGTCGCTTCCGACTACTACTCTTCGACTGACTCCGTCCACTCTGTCTCCGACTCGGACTCCTCTGTCTGGCAGCTGCAGCCCCTTTTATAGGTCTCAGGAGGCGGGGGTAGAAGCCTCTCAACCAATCAGGAACGTTCGAGGTGTGTCTCAGGTCCTACTGGACGAATCGGGAAAATTTTCGATGTTTCGGTATTATCTATTTTGGCGCCAAAGTCGCCACATTCGTCGCCAAGTGTGTCGCCAAGCTCTGGGATTTCCGACGCGCCACCCGGACTCCGTGAACTTTAAAACAGTCTTTCTGTTGATGGAACAAACTATGCTGGAAAGCCGAATTGCAGGTTTGTAACAATATGTTACTTTTTTCCACTTTTTTCTTGACCTTACTAAAAATGTTAATTTACTGTCCCATGTAACTCCCAAGTATTTAATTTGATTTGACACATTTATATTGTTATTAACCATTTTTATGTTAGGCGGATCTGTTAATTTTAAACGTTCTACAAATGTAATAGGTATTTGAATTGTTTTCCTTTCATTAAACTCGAGTTTATGTATTTTGCCCCATTTTACTAGCCTTATTATTTGTTTTCCTTTAATTTCCAGTTCATCTTTTGTTCTTCCCGAGATTATTAGTAGCACATCATCGGCATACGCCTGTAAAAAGCAGTTCACTGGAAGATTCATTTTAAATGCAGAATTCCTAACCAAGTTCCAGAATAACGGCCCGCTGCACGCGCCCTGTGGCACTCCTCTATCCATCATAAATTCCCAATTATTCTCTCCATCTTGGTAAATAGGTTTTCTTTCATTTAAGTAATCTTTAATCACTTCAATTAATTTTTATAAGGACATATAAAATGCTTTTCCTCCTTACTGAATCAAATGCTCCAGTCACATCCAAAGATATAACTGTTGTTTTTAGGCCGCGGTGGCCTGGTGGTAAGGTCTCGGCTTCGAAACCGGAGGGTTTCAGGTTCGTGACCAGATTCCACCGAAGAACCGTCGTGTAAGGGGGTCAGTTGCACGTTAAATCCGTCCTGACCAAACGTCCTCCCACTGGTGTGGAGGGTGGGTGGGTGCCAGCTCAAGTGTCGTCCTCGTCATCTGACCGCGATTCAAAATTACGAGGTCCGTCCCAAAATAGCCCTAGTGTTGCTTCAAACGGGACGTTAATATAAATAAAACCCTAAAACTGTTGTTTTTAGTTTTTGATTCATCGCGCCTTTTATTTTACTCCATAATGCATTTTGGGCTGTGTCACAAGAGTGGTTATATCTAAAACCATGTTGATCATATTGTAGTCTATTTTGTGCTGTTATAAAGTGTTTTACACTTTGAGTTATCAGTTTATCCAAAATTTTACTTGCTGTTGTTAGCAAACAAATTGGTCTATAGGATTTAGGATCTTCTAAGTCTCTATTAGTTTTAGGAATTAAAATTAGTTTTGATTAATCATTTTTTGAGTTAATCAGTTCCACTGATTAGGGAACATAGATACCAACGATACCTAATTCTAAGCACTTGTTGTATAACTCTAAAAGTATGAATGGATTCTTTCTGTTAATTTCAGCAAGCACCTCCATTGGGATGTTGTCTAATCCAGGTGATTTCTTTTTAACCATTTTATTAATCGTTGTTCTTAATTCATTTATTGTGAATATTTCATCTTTTTCTTTTGTTTTATATTCCTCAATACTTTTCCTGATTTTCTTCTGCTTTTTACTTTCTTGTTGAGATTATTCCTCTTTGAAAAGGCCTCTCACAATAGTTTCAATAGTTTCTTTTGTATTTTTGGTTTTTGTTCCATCCTGTTTTTTTGACACCGTACAAAACTGTTTTTTTTTTCCCTTTTTTTTTTGCCACTAATTTATAAAGTAGCTCAAAAGGGTTCATTCTCGTTATTTCGCTATATAACTTTTCAAAGCATTCTCTACTTTTCTTTCTTAACATTCCTCTGTGTATTGATTCATTTTTTTAAATAAATTTGTCGTCTCGTGAGTGTTTTTACATCGTTGGTATCTATGTCACAAGGCTCTTGTCAGTTTTCTTTGTTTCTCGAGCTCAGTGTCCCACCAGGGGACCCTGAGATGATTTGTCTCTTTACTGTTTGATCTTTGGATAATTCCTTGAATGAATTCTGCAAATTCTTTAACCCATATTTCTCCTTTCTTACTGCTATTATCGTCTTCCCATAAGGGTGAGCAATTATTTTCCATCCCAGGGGAAGTCCTATTATTTTTCCTTTCATTGTATATGGTTCTTGTAGAAAGTAAACATCTGGAATATTTTCCCCAAACAAATTTGGGAGTTTCTTTGTCGCATATTTACCCCGACCTATATTATGTCGAATAACACGTCAAAAATTATCATTGAAAGGCTTATTATTCATAATTCGTCTGTTTAATCAACTGATCTCTCTCCCTGATAAATACAGGTCCGATGTTGCAATATGATCCGTTCGAATTATAATTTTTGTTCTTTTGCGATACTCCTTGCAGTTTCCGCATTTTGGATTTTACTTTGTGCAATTTTTATAGTTATGCCTTTCCAAGTACTTGGAGCAGCTATCTTCTTTTTGCATTCATTTAGATCGAACATGCCCATATTTGAGACATTTAAAACATCTAAGGGGTTCCACAAATTCTCTAAATCTATACGATCCGAAATCATACGTAGTCTTGCTTTATCTTTAATTATTCGGTACGCTTTCGGGTTCAAACTTATAACCCAGTGAGACGAGCTGCCTCTTCCTTTTTTCCTATATAAAACCCGCATATTCTCTACTATGTCACTGCTTAGCTTGATTTGATTGAGAAAATCAAATTCCTCCTCCTCCCTGTGTCTCTCACTCTTTTCCACATCATATATAATGATTTGGGGCATTCTTATCTGTGGAGTAGTAGCCTTGCATACATTTTGCAAATTTGTATGACTATTAATTGCATCTTTTAACTTTATTACCATTTCCGGTGTTTCAGCTTGAAACACAACTCCATTTCCCATTGCTGGCTTCAAATCCATTCTTTTAATTTCCATCTCCTTTGGGCTGATATTCGCGTCCAGTGTCTTTCTCGTTTTAATCGATGAGTCTATTGTCACTGTAATTTTGTCTAACCACCAGTGTAGACAGGTTTGTTTTAGATCTTAGCAATGGTGTTGTTTTATTATCATTTTCATTCGAGTTTATCATTTTTTGTTGTATTTGATTCCTTTCTTCGCCCACCAACAGCTTTCTGGAGGATTGGATCCTTCTATTAAAAATTAAACCTGGTTTTAATGGAATTTTTTTCCACTATGCCATCACTGTTTAGATTTTTAACCACATTTGCGATTGATGTTTCATGATTATCATCTTTTGAATTCATTTTGGTTGCTGAAGAATTTGACAAAACATTCAAAAATAAGTCTCTCAGTTCTTCAGCCGCGTTACCCTCAATCCTATATTTATTGATAATATTTTCAAATGTTTCCAATATTCCCAATGGTCCGAAGGGTTTCTTATTTTCCTCTGGTATAATTTCTTTTTCACTTGCATCCACATTTTTTGCCATTTTAGCATTTGCAACACAATCATGTCTTTCTTTCTCTCTGCCTTTACGACTAATGCATGGTCTTTTATCTTTAGGGCGATTTTCCCCTGTTTTCATTTTTACATTTTTCTTTTTCCGTTTTGCGGCCATTTGTATTTTGCTGTCCGTCTGCATTGACGGTTCAATTATATCATTTGAATCAGAATCCGATGATTTTTTAAAGTCTTTAAATGTCAATCCTTTAATTCAGCGTTTCTTAACCTTTCAGTATTCGTGGCCCAGTTTTCAATCATAATTTTCATCGCGCCCGCCCACTTACAATAAAATGTATACAACAATAATGTATATTGAGTATTTTGGATTCTGTTTTTAAATTATTTTTAACTAACCGCCAAAACAAGAATAAAAGCGCGCCAACGTTTGCGAGAAACCACATCTGGCATTTTGTCAAGCGGGCGGTGAACAGATGAAGCGAATGAAAGCGGGAAAAATTTAAATATATTTGAAATGAAAGCCAAACAGAGAGATAATGTTAAAAGAATGTGAAAGTAGAAAAATTCGTTAATGAAAGTTAACCTAGATGGGGTGAGCTAAATTTAGAAATTGGGAATATATTTTTTCGAATAATAAAAGAAATAAAACAAAAGCATGATTAAACAAAAGAGAAAAAAATAAGTAATGTTTATGGATTGGAATCCACACGACCGATGCCGTCTCCAGCATGCGCAGAGCAAATGCTTTCTTATAGGAAGAATGAAAATGTTCGATAACGCAAGTTTCAATTCCAATGTGTCTCATTCGAGTCGATCCTTCTATCGCTATCTAATCTATCGTGAATGTGTATGTTATATATGTTTTCGTGTTAATTGCAATTCATCATATTAAATATTCACGGCAGCAGATTTATGCAGACTCATGGATAAATTTTTAAGCGGAAGTAAACGAGCTATAGACGATAGTCAAGCATCAGCAAGTACACAGATGAGCGTGGTTCCGAAAATAAAGTCAAGAAAATATTCTCAAGAATACTTAAATTTTGGGTTTACCAGTACTGAAGAAGAAAGGCCCCTGTGTATCATTTACTCAAAAATGTTGGACGCAAACCGCATGAAACCTAATAAACGACATTTGGAAACGCTTCATAGTGAGTACGTCAACAAACCCAGAGAATTCTTCGAATTAAAATTAAAATCATATAAAAAGCAAAAATCATTTTTAAAGAAACTTTGTCTGTGAATAAAAAATCTTTAATTGCATCTTACAAAGTTTCATATAAAATAGCCAGGTGTAAAAATTCCTCACACCATTGGTGAAGAGCTTATTTTGCCAGCAGCAATTGAGATTGTAGAAACTATGTTTGGAGATAATTTTTCAAAACAATTGCAGTTTATACCTCTTTCAAATGATATTATTGCTCGTCGAATTGGTGATATAGTTGAAGATGTACAGTGTCAGCTTTTCTCGAAGTTGCGTGACAAATTGTTTTCAATATAGTTTGATGAAGCAACAGATAGTAACAAAGATGCTCATTTAATTACCTATGTTCGATTTTGTTATAATATGTCAGTAGTAGAAGAACTACCTTTCTGCAAACCAATAGAACTCAAAACAACAGCGTTCGCATTATTTGCTATTTTAAATGATTTTATGAACGAGGCAAACATAGAATGGAAAAATTGCGTCGAAATATGCACCGATGGTGCTCGTTCAATGTCCAGAAGATTACAAGGTATACAAGCACTTGTAAAACAAAAATCACCCTAGTGCGTTTGGACACATTGCATGATCCACGGAGAAGCTTTGGTTTCGAAAGAAATGAGCCCTGGTCTGAATACTGTGCTAACTACGGTTGTAACCGTAGTAAATTATATAAAAATGAGACCCCTGAAATCGAGAATCTTTTCCGCACTTTGTAAAGACATGGGTTCAGTACATTCAGCGTTAATATTTTATTGCGAGGCAAGATTTTTATCACGTAGGAAATTTTTGCAACGTGTTTATGAATTAAAAGAAGAAATCTCCGTTTTTCTAGAAGAAGAAAACAGACCGGAGGCCGAAAATTTTCGCGATGGTTTATTTGTGATGAAATTGAGCTACTTGGTCGACATATTCTAGAAATTAAAGTACTTGAATCTTCAACTCCAAGGAAAAAATAGACATATGTTGGATACGAGTGATAAAGTTAATGCTTTTTGTAGAAAATAGGAATTGTGGAGCAGAAATGTAAAGCAAAAACTAACAATGTTTGCAAATGTGGATGATTATATTAAAACTTACAAGGCTGGTGAAGAACATGTAAAAGTTGTTTTTGTAACCATTGAAAATCATTTAGCCATGCTGGCAAAGAATTTTAAAAAGTATTTTCTTGCTGATATCAAACTGATAGCAAGTTACGAGTGGCTTAGGGATCCATTTCATAAGACACCCGAAGGACTCTCAATTGATGAGGAAGAAAAATTCATAGACTTCACGACAAATGGCAAAACTAAAAGACAATTTAGTAATAAATCACTATTTGAATTTTAGGCAGCAGTAGAGGATGATTTTTCTGCACTAAAAACAAGTACATTTCTCATTCTATTACAATTTTCAACATCCTACCTTTGTGAAACTGGATTTTCTGCTGTGGCTTCTTTGAAGACAAAATATAGATCTCGGCTAAATATAGAAAAAGGGCTGAGAGTGACTATTTCTAACATTAAACCTTCCTTCGAAAAACTTTGCTCTGCAAGACAGGCCCAAAGAAGTCACTAATAGTTATTAAATTTGTTTTTAATTTAGTATATTTTGATTAAGTAAATTTTTATTTAGTAAATTGTTTTACTTTAATAAGTTATTAAATATGTCGAAATGTATTTTGTTTTTTATGTGTATGTGTGCTTTTCTTTCAGTCAGTTAATCAATTTTTTTAATAATATTTTCTCTTGGATATTCTCGTCCCCCCTCTAGTGTGCTCGCGCCCCCCCCCTAGGGGGGCGTGTCCCACGGTTTGAGAATCTCTGCTTTAATTGCAGTTGGTGTATCGGGAATTATCATTTCCGCTCCTTTTGGCGAGTAAAATAAATTCTCATCATCAGTTATAATATCTCTATCATCAGCATAGTTTTCTCTATCCGTCTTGTTTTTGTCTGATTCCATTTTTTCACAAAGTCTCAATTTCTAGTGCAACAGAGAGGAAAGCGTAAGCAAGCGAAATATTTGGAAAACTTTCCCAATTTGAAACTTGAATTATTAGAAACGCATGTAAAAAACTGTGCAAATAAAATCTCAATTTTTTTCAGCAATAAAAAACTATCTAAAGTATAACAAGAATTTCTTCTAATTAGATGCACAAAAAAGAACTGAAAATTTCCAAACAATATTGTTGTCAACTAATATTTAACACATTTATGGACACTTTCCATAAATTGGAATTTAAAATTGGCAAAAAAAATCGCAAAATAAGAGTCTGCACAATAAAGAAATCTTTGGATACAGTAGGACAATATCCGAGTCCTGCAAATAGTTCATGCACTGAACGGAGATATCGATAGCAGTTTCTTAAATGGTAAACACACAACAAAATGTCTACTCAAACAAGTGGGTGTTTCTGCCACAACTACACTTCAGAAAGTCAAAAACTTCTAAGATGCTAAAGAATTTTGAAATAAAATTCAAAAACCTGTTTCTCCAGGGTTTCAGCTACACTTGATCATCATATTCAACAGAAATTATCCATCATTTCTCATTTAATAGCCATATTTTGAAGAGCACAAGAAAATAACAACTACACCGATCCGAATATTCCATCATGGATTCTGGAAGAGTTTCTTCAAATTTCTGAAAAGAAAATTCATATACTTCTAAATCAGAGATATTAGGATGATGCAGAACACATAGAACGTTGATTTTTGAAAAATAAAGATGAGCAGTGTCTGAATCTACCAGGCGCACGCGTGCTTAGCGCAATTTCTCTGTGCACAGAGTTTAAGAAGCTTCCAATGAAATATTAAGTCTTTCTGATAGGTCTCTAAATGAGATTCGACCATTTTTTCTCACTATCAGAGCATGTGTGTTAATGTTCACTTCCGTTAGAAAAATCATTTGAGCAGCGGACTGACGCACCTTCCTCGGAAATCAATTGCTTTCCCTCTTTAAACATCTTCGAATTATGCCATAGGGAAGGACAAATGCCTCATAAGCTTCCTGCGACCTCACATTGTCTTTAGCTGGTATTTTTTTGACGTAAAAATTAAATTTCAACGCGTTTATTGCGTGTCACATCCAACTTTGGCATAGGTTCAAATGACAAAGCAAATACTTGGCCAGATGCCAAGACCACAACAGTGACGTCATAACTTTGAAACATGCGCCATCTATTCAACACTTATGTCGCTGCACATGTAATATAAATTCCACTTCTCTTAATTTTTAATCACCTTTGAAAATTATGATCATCCTTTATTCGACAGTTGTCGCAACAGTCTAAATAAGCATTCTAGTTTTTAAAAACAATCATAATTTTTGAAAATTTTTAATTACATATTGGTTTAGGAATCAGAAACTGCGTGTTCATAAATTCAGGATAATGTGAGATTGTACCATTTAAGCTGAAAAAGCATAAAATAATTGCTATAATCTGTAATGTTAAAGCATTTTCAATAAAAAAGGTACAGAACAAAAAATATAGTACGTGTAACACATTGACCTATAAAATAAGGAAAATTTTGTCTGAAGCAAAAACAGAATACTTGAGTCTTTTAGAAGAACTAATAACATGAAGATTTATATAATATATGTTTGCCATATGCTGCAAGATAGTACGTACAGCAATATCTAACATTTCTTATGGCAGGGTCTTTTTAATCAATATTATCCAAAGTTCTTATGGCATACTGAAACCTGTCGTCCAAGATATGTCCCACACATGCTCAACCTACAGTCGGGGTGAATAAGTCAGTCACCCCAAACGAATGATGTCTTCTTCTTCAAGGCATTCAACAACGATAGTGCACTGTGGGAACAGGCACTGTCCCACACAAAGAACAAATTCTGCACCCATTGCATCTTTGAACAGAAGAACATATTGTTTTGGAATGATATTTCGATAAATATAATCTGTCATTTCTGCGCGTTGGTTATGGAGAACAGCTCGATAACTCAGAATGATGCCACCGTAGTGGTGATATCCAATGGCATTTTCTTCATTGTAACTGCTTCCTGATATTATCCATATCATGTAACATGTTAGCGCACAAATCCCCTATACTGACGTCAAATTAACACGTTTTCTGCACCAATATAGCTAATCCTAGCAGTCAGTAGAAAAGATTAATACGCATCTGACACCCAGGGGCATGTAGACTATGCAATCTCAAACGTGAATGCATTGATTAACCCTTTCTAGGACTATGGGAAGTAAGCTTACCCCCCAAATTTATCAATATTTAAATGAAATTATGTGGGTTAGCATAAGTTCTCAAGCATTTTTTAATAATACAAAATGCAAGATGCTTCATTTTCTTATCTCACACAAAATGATGTGTCTTAATTTGTTACTTACTTATTAAATAATCAAATTAATTAATTAATTAATCAAATTAAATTGATTTATAATGGTAAATGAATTACTTTTAAGCCAAACTCAATCCTAAAAAGATTTTTAATACGATGAAAAAAATGGCCTTTTAAAGGGTTAAAATACCGATGAATGTCAATGGCTGTGGAGACACAGCTATAGTCTGCTTACATCTTTTATCAGTTATTGTCAAATAAATAGCTGTCAGCTTGCGGCTTTGCTTTGAACGACCAGTAATGAAATCTGTTCTTACTTCTCCATCTTCTTGATGATGCTTAAATAAGATACTTTGAAAAAATTCAAGCTCCTAGGAAAATTTCATCTGTATCTGGCAGCATTCTAACCGACTATTCTGCAACAACAACAACAAAAAATCATCTCTGTAAGTCTTCTGTATCATATCTAATCGCCTATGGCAATCTCATATTGGTTTTGAAAAACTCAGTAATTCCTTTCAGTATCAGGCTGAAACTAAAGATAAAAGAATGAAAGCTGTCCAAAAACAAATCTCCGATTGCGCAATGTAGGAATGATGTGATTCTTTATTTGACGGTGAATTTAATGCAAATTCAAATAAAAACTAAAAAATGTCAAAATGATATTTTATTTGCATTGTATTTTCATTCTTATAATTTAAATAACAAAAATGAAAAAAAAAAAAAAACTCGGCCTCTTTCCAGAAACTATAAATAGACGAATGTGAGAGTAGACGAAGTAGTTAAATTGGCTGCACCTGAATTAGCGCCTGCTTCCGTTTCAAACTATGCTTTTTTCTGTCAGCTTTGCTTTCGTGTTTTCCTTTATTACTTTATTGTGCACTGGTTGCTTTGTTTATGATAACATTTGTGAAATTCCAGACATCGCTAAGTACTAATAAATTGTTTTCGTAGTAAACAGACTAATAATATGTGAAGCTTTTAATTCCGGGATTCATATATATATATATATATATATATATATATATATATATCACAGAATAGATGATTTCCTTTCATGTGCAGAGGAAGTTTTGCATTAGACGCTCCAACAGTAATCTGCTATCTAGGGATTGCAATATCGGACCAAAATTTCAATACTGGTATTCGGTATTTTTTAGATCTTAATAATGGGATACCAGTTTTATTACCGGTATTGGAAATTTTAGAAAAAGAAAGAAAACAATTTGTTTTTTTGTACGGTATATAACAACAGTATATAAAGAATCACAATAAAGTAACGGGACATCTTATTTATTTAAATCACAAAAAAGTGTAAATATCACTATTCAGTCTGTGGTACAAATACAAATTTTTGAAAAGTGATCTTAAAAACCATAATGCATCAATTGTACTGTCATTAAGCCTGAAAAGTAATTTTGTGCAAAAATTACCAGCTGTCGAAAACGCTCTTTCGGCATTAACGCTAGTTGGTGGTACTGATAGCAATGAACCATATACTTTTTCCAAGTATTTACCTCTAAATCCCTCATCTTCAAATAAATCGATTTCACGTCGGATGTTTTTGGATATAGCTTATTTCTGTATTGTATTTTTGTTTTTTGAAATGTTTTTATTTATCGCTAATTCTAATTTTTGTTCAAGAGATAATTCCTTTTCACTATCGACATTAGTATCATCATAATCTTCGATAACTGAACTGAATTCTTCTGAATGTGGATAGGTTTGTGGGTAAAAAATTTTAAGAAAATTTACTATAAACTGAGTCAGATTTGAATTGGTTATTTTTTTTTCTTTTTCATTTTTAAAATCATTATAATTATGTAAATGCCGTAAGACAATTTCTATTTCGGTATGCCTTTCATCTGTGCGATTTTTCAATGTAATATATAATTCTTCAGATAGCAATGTGTGCTGATCTTTCAGTGACTGCAACATGAAATTTATTGTTGCATTAGCTGTTAATAAATTAAAACCTCTCCGACATAATGCCTCAACAGCCAGTTTTATTGGAAGTAGAGCTGATACAGTTCTGGATATTAAGTCGAATTCAGTACCTGAAAAATTAATTTGCAGTTTTAAGTCGATTATTGCTTTTTGGATTGGATTTCTCAGTTTCAAAAATTGTTCCATCATTAGGAGTAAACTGTTCCAACTTGTTTTAAAATCTAATATTAACACATATTCTGTTTTATTTTCAGTTAATATATATTTGTGTAATATGGCATTTTTTGTAAAGGAACGTTTAAATATCTTAACAATTTTTCAAACTTTTTAAATTATAGGAAGCAATTCTTGATGGGTTAATAAGGTGTGTTTCAATTTTTTAGGGACACCAGTAAAAATAAAAATAAAAGCGTAAATAATAAATATTTAACATTTATTTCTGAAACAAGTTAGATAAATAACAAAAATAAATATTGTAAGATAATTTAGATTAAACAAATAAAGATTAAACAAATAAATTTCAACTCTGAAATAACTAAACAAAAGAGTAGCACAAATTTTGTGTTTCAAATTTTTAGGGACAGTGGAATTAAAAGCTTCAAAACTTCAAATTAAGCTTTTTTACCGTGCAATATTAGCACCATTTTTTCTGATGACATCATATATTCTGTTTGGCATGGAATATATTAGGTTCTGAAGAAGTGTTGAATACAGAGAATATCAAGCATCCATTATTGCTTGTTGAAGTTGCATTTTCGAAGGAAATTGGCACCCTCCTTCATAAACTGTTCTTGCCAAAAGACCCCATAGATTTTCAATATGGTTTAGATCGGGGCTTCTAGCTGGCCAATCCATAACTTTCACATTGTTATCTCTAAACCACTTTTTTGTTGATTTTGATCTATGGATATATGCATTATCCTGTAGAAAAGTCCAATTTGGACGACATATTTCAGGTCCTGCATTAAGTAAATGTGTTTGTAACATTTCTTGGTATCGATCAGAATCCATACTTTCATTCACAAATGCCAGTTCGCATGTACCATTGAAGCGAAAAGCTCCCCAAATCATAACAGATCCACCGCCCATTTGCCTTTTGGAGAAAATCTCTGGTTCTTTTCTTAGATCATGCCAGTAATATTTCCAACCGTCTGGCCCATCTAGATTAAACTTTTTATCGTCGCTGAACATGACTTCTATCCACTCATCTTTGAAATGCATGTATTCCTTTGCCCAGGATAAACGTTGTAATTTGTGTTGTTTGGCAAGTGGTGGTTTTCAAGCCTTTTTTGCATATTTCATGTTTTTATTGCTCTTAATTCACCTCCAAACAGTAGTGTAAGAACATCCCAGTTTCAATTCTTTTGTTACTTTTCGTACTGATGATTTTTCATTTACACATTTCTGAATAATTCTCCTTCGGGTACGTGAATCGAGCTTTGGCTTAGGTCCGCACTTTTGAATGGCAGTTGATTTCCCATTTAACTGCTTCACATAATTTTCCACAGCACGTTTTGAACGTTTTATGAGGGCTGAAATATTTCTCAAAGACTTTTTTTCGTTGTAATAAACTTTTATTTGGCCTTTTTCAAGATCTGATAACCATTTACCTTTAGCCATATTTTTTCGGCAAAAAATTGAGTACTAACGTGGACGTTTTCAATATAAGCTTTTTAAGTTATTCAAACTACTGGTAGTAAATAAAAATGAGCAATAATAAAGATTTAACTTGAATTTATATACCATCTCATCTAGCTGTCCCTAAAAATTGGAAACACAAATTTGGCATTTTTTTCTATTTTCTTCTTTTATTAGCATTGATATTTATTTAATTATTTTATATTTTTTTATTATATTTAATTTGTCATGTTTTTCAAAGAAGTTTTTACAGATAGTAGGTAAAAATTATTCCGATTTTATGTTTTTAGATGGTGTCCCTAAAAATTTGAAACACACCTTATTTCATCCTCATTAGCAATATCGTCTTCAACAATTACATTGTCAATATCACTCTGTTCAAAGTCGGAATCCGAAGTTTCTATATCCACAGTATTTAGATTCTTATGTCCTTTATTTTTTGTTATAATATATCTATTATTCCTAATTCAATTCCATGAGCATAGCACAATTGCTGATTTACACCAATCAACTTTTTTCATAACTGTTGCTCCATCAGTCGTTATGAATACAATATCTTTCAGGGATAATTCATGTTTCGCTAATTTAGATTTAAACAATTAATTAGTTCATTAATTTTACCCGTTAGGGAGACATAAAAACAAAAACGAATACTATTTTGTTATGTTGGAGATCCCTGAACATATAGTGTAGACAATTTTAAAAATTTCTAGTAAATACCGAAAAACCGGTATTTAAACTTATGAATATCGGTATTACAAAATTGTACAAATAGCTCAAAATACCGGTATTGCAATCCCTACTGCTATCATATGCGTTTCTCACCTGCTTTAATATTTTGTTTCCATTAGTTTGAAATCTTCTTTCTTTGTTCCTCATTAAAATCATATAGGAAATTGTACGATTCACTATGCAGAAAATGCACTTTAGGGATTTTAATAACCCCCAAGTTTTTGAAACCTTAGTTCAATCTTCATAATAATGAAGCTGAAACATGATCAAGCAGAATACATGAAATCAGTTACAGATGCTGAAAATTACGAATTTTAAATGGATCAACAGAAATCTCTGTCTGTAGCTTTTCTTTGTACAGTTATGGATGTATAAAACAAATATATAGTAAACAATAACCATTTTTACTGAAAGCCATTTGTTTCATTACACTAAGTTTTATATAAAGTAGTAGGAGAATTATCTTATTTCTATCAATTAGTGACTCTTTCATTATATTCCATATGGCTACAGTTTGCTTATCTTTTAATGTTGTTCCAGAAGCAAATGAAGCCTGAGTATTTCGTATATTCGATTTGTTGATCCAACAGGAAATTGACTCTCCTTAGATCAATACAAATAGATCACTGATATTTCTGTTCTCAAAGCTTTTTCGAAGACAATTTTAACTTATTTTATAGTCTTCCCTAAATGATTGCCATTGTGCAATTACACTCTTTCAAACTTCAATAAAAACTCTCGTTAAGTAGAACTTTCAATAAAAGCTCTCGTTCTTTTTCTTTTCCTACATGAAGCTGAGGAATATTATTGAAGTATATACAATCTCAATATATGGAGAATTTTCACTTCCATGATTCTATTATTTTAATATTAGGTTTTTGGAAACTTGAATCAATATTCTAAAAGTTCTGAACCTTGTTTTGATATAGCAAGTTCTTTTTTCCAACCAATGAGTTAATAAATCTCTGTCTATTAGATCGATCCATGTACACAATAAACAAAACTTAAGTCAGACAACTAAAATCTTTAATGTCAGAGAATTTGGTGGACATGAAATGAAATCTAAAGGACATGAAATGAAATCTAGATAACATGAAATGAAATCTAAATCGAAGGGAAGCAGGAATAATAAAAAAAGTGAAATCAGGATGTCTTTGATGTCTGTCAGAATTTGATGCTTAAAAAGTATTTTCTTCATAGTATCATGAACATTAAGTTATGCATAAGAGATTTAGTTGAAAGTAAAAACTACCCGTTTTCTCCGTGAATCAGCTGGTCACCAAAGGCTTTTAGTAAATGGTTTTGCCATATTAGAACCACCTAAACATTTTTTAATGGATAGTTACAGAGAAATCATTTTAATAAATGGAAACAAAGAATTTTTTGTAGTTTGTTTTTAAATGTTCAAAGTAATAAAGTAAATTCCTAAAAATATACAATCAGGTAATAAAAAAACGGCATATTAAAATCATGTCATCGGTCCAAATAAGAAAACTGGTTTCTCAAATTGAACCCTAAATTTCTTTCAGGACAATTAAAGCAGAATTAGTTTTGCTCGTTATGAGATGTTTTGAACCCTTTCCGCTCTAATGAGCATATACATCCAGAAAAACATTCCTTGATTTCACATAGATGATCGTAGAAGAAATATTTTTACATTGAATCATACAAAAGGTTTCTTTAATGATTTTTTTTATTTTCATTATATTAGCTTATTCCTGGTTCAATTTATGAGCATTACAATTGGACTACCTTCTTGTGATTCCATTTGAGCAACAACAAAAAAAATTCTCCTAACCCTATCTATTTTAGTAAATTGTGTCCAAATAAATTTCCTCTCTAAAAATATAAGAAAATATTTTTTAAAGATGAGAGGACTATTAATCATTTGTCAAATGATTTAATTGATTGCTCTCTCTAAATTCAACTTTTGTTCCCTAACTGCAGCCACGTAGCGCTTTTCACAAACACAAGTTTGATAGAATTGAAGCTGTGATAAAGGCCCAAATATCGCAATTCTCTACTGTATGAATACTAAAAAGTAGAACACAATAAAAATAATAGTAAAAATCGTCATAATATTTAAATGTGTAAAGCAATCATTTTATCAAAACAAAAACATAAAAGTGTGAAGCGCTGAAAAACATTTCTTTTAAAAAATTAAGCTTCCATCAACATAAGAAAAAAATTCCTAAGCGTTTATTAAATTTAAAATATAATATGTTTAAATATGTTTGAATATATGAATTAAATATTTTAAAATTTCAATTTTTAGTGCCTCATGTGTTTACAATTTTATTTTGGCTTCCATATTTTTTTAGAGAAAAATATTTTCATCCTTTTAGTGCATTAATAAAAGCTTATTTAAATTTTTTTTTAATTCTGCTTTTATGCTTTTATTTGCAAGTAGTATGACGCGTCATATCAGGAGAGAGTGCTGCTCTCCTCTTGTACTCTGGTTGAATTCAGTGACATATCACTCAGGGGCATAGATATTTCGGGCACAGATCTTACGGATAGCAATTGAGATAATATATATATTAGACTATTTTCGTCATGTTTTTAGGAAAATATGACAACAGGACGGAAAAATAAAGTCATTTACACATGCTAATCTATTGATGACATGTGGAAGCAAAAAAATTAACTATTTCCATTTATCAGAGCTCAGCATCTGACAGAAAAATTGTTCTTCACTCTGAGTTAAATTTTCAAATTTAGTCAAATGAATTGTTGAGAATTTGAATACAATAATATATTGTGAGCGAAACAGCCGAATATATAAATAAAAATGAAAATTTAAGCTAAGTCTTTTTAACCCTTTGCACTTGAAACGGAGCCTCTCACTCACCATTCAAGACAGTGCATCAATCTAACATTTTATTAATTTATTTTTCAATTTTGATTGTTAAAAACGCTTACAAAATGGTAAAAAGATGTAGATTAATTTTTCAAAGAAATTCGATTTAAATGAATTATGTATATTTATTTTTCAGAGCAATAAACGCATCTTTGTATTAGAAGCATCGAATTACTTTTCTGAGTTAATTGAATGATTAGTCAATAATTGATCTACCTGTGTTTATTTGTCATATATGAGTGTAAGATCAAGTCAAAGACACACTTGTTGCAAAGAAATGCAATACTCTTACTGTGTATCATTTCCGAGTTCTTATTTTCGATTCCTGCTAAGTTTTAGGATCCCCAATTCTGATTAATAATATCTAATTAATTATTTTTTGCTTTCAACGTTTGGCGCATATATATAGGAAAAGATTGCTTGGATTTAATACTCTCAAATTTTATAATTGACCGTAAAGAGCTAATTGACTTTGGGGGAAAATTAAATTTTCCATCATTGACATCAGTGCTGCTAGAATGCATATAAATAAACATAAATTTGACGTCTGTTCTATTTTAAGAGCCTTGAATTAGAAATTTTCTATAATGTTTAAGAAAGGAATCCAGTATTGAAATTTTGAGGCCTGATTTTAAGATATTAAGAAATAAAAAAGAAATTTTAAAACATCTGAAGTCATTAAACGCAAAGCTATAAGGAAATGGCACACTTTAAAAAGTATAACTTTGATGCCAGTAAAACTTTGTAAAAAATTAAAACTTTGTAAAAAAGTAAAACATTGACGAAAACATATATAATAATACAACAAAACCGGCAAATTTAACAAGTGAATAACACATATAATAAAATCATATCCAAACCTAAAAGCAGTGAAACAGGCATATGTTATGCCAATTGAGCATATTAAAAATATAAAAATGCTAAACCAGAAGGCAAAATTCGGCAAATGGCAGAAAAATTGCAATAGTTTTGAGACAGTGTTTAAGAGTGAATCACTAGAGCGCATATTAAAACGTACTTAGTCAACGAAATAAAAGCAAAAGTGAATATATCTGAATACAGCAACTTAACTTCTTGTCATAAGAGCGCGAATGATACATGTAATTAAATAATGAAATATGTTTAAAATTTTGTCAAAAAAAAAAAGAGCAGTTGTTTAAATTGTGTTAAAATGAACTTTGAAAAACACCAGAGAAATAATTACAATTAGTGTCACAGAAAAGTTAATATTGTAAATTTTAAAATGGTATAAAAATAGCTTCGGTTCGATTGTAGTGTTACAAACCTGTAATTTTGATTCCCAGTACGACTAGTGTCATCTTAAAAAAGACCGTTGTACGATCTGTCCTGTGCGTGCTGAGTGGGTGCCGCGTCAATGAACTCAGAGCTTGGCGATCATTTGGCGGCTTGGCGATGAATTTGGCGACTTTGGCTATAAAATGGATCATACTGGAAAGTTTGAGAAGTTTCACGATCCATCCAGTAGGAACCGAGATACACCCAGAGACGTCCTAATTGGTCTGGAAGATTCTAGCCCCGCCCCCCCCGGAACTATAAAAGACAGGCACTCTCAAGGTGCGGCGAAGTGGTGTGTGAGAGTAGTCGGAGTCACCGACAAGGATTTTGGAGGATTAGACAGCAAGCAAGCTGCTGAACTAGCGATTAAATGCGCTGCGTTATTATGATTGATTGGCGGTATTTGTAGAAAAAAAATTTGTAACATTTAGTGTCAGAAGTGGGATTAAATGGATTTTCCTGTGTATGCCTTGAAACAGAGGAATGGATGAAAAATTCGCATAGTTACTTGCCATGATGGCATAGATGAGGAAAGGACAAAAGGAACTTTTGGAAGAAATGAGAACCTTTACGAATGAAAAGAAAGCCGGGCAGAGTGAATTGAAGAAAGACTTTTCGTCAATGAAAGAAACTTTAGAAAATCAAGTTAATAAAATCGAAGACGTCCAAGATATGATGAAATTGAAGGAAACAGCGAGAGCAAAGTGGAAGAAGAAAAGACTGAAGATCGAGTGGAGACCGGTGTCACTGAAGAGGAATTTAGCCATCCGGATGATGAACCAAAGTTCAATAAGAAGATGCACGAACAGGGAGACTGTCAAATAATGGCAGAGCTGAAGCAGGTTTCTCCGAATGAGTCCCCTGAACTGGAATCGAAGGAGCAAACACTTGGAGATGGAGAAGATGTACTTTCTTCGGACGGGTTTGTTGGTGGCGACCCGTGCTCGATGCCTATGGATGCAAGAGTTGATGCGACCCTGTTTGGATTCGATTCGTCCCAGAAGTTAAAGGGACAACCTCTCTGCAAGTATCTTCATATCTCCTTGCATAGTGATACGGATGAAGAATACGTGACTAGAATCGCTGATCCTTGTGATCTCGGCCTCGGCTTCCCTCAAGAATCCGGAATTGCTGCGGATTTGCAAAAGAGTGTGATGCAAGAAGAAACCGACGGATCTTCTGTGTATCCGGACAAATTACGTCGTCGCAGAAGGACCCTTCCAGAAAAGACAGATGCGCTCTTCAGAAAATCCCGTGTGGAGGGCGTCGGACAATTCTCGAGTGTCGAGAAGGGACCGGGAAGAGGTGGACGTATTCCCGTGAAAGCTTTGGCGACGAAGGTGAATCCCTGGCTTTCGAGTGGACTCCAGAAGGCACTGTTGGATCATCCTGATATACGGTTGGTTCGATGGAAGAAGTTCAAAGTGACCAACCGACCAGCCTGGCAAGAATTCATTCCGGAGAACTATGCTAAGATCCAGCGTTTGGCTCCATGGGACACATTGCCTTTTAAGAAAAGAAATCAAGTCTGGGTGTACAATCCGAAACGACGAAGAGGTTCGAGTCGGGGGCATTGAGAAGGTTCGGATTGATCTTTAGTCGCCGCCAAATTAGTAAATGATGTCATCTTCGAAAGTGCGGAAGTCGCCGAAAGCATCATCATTATCACATCATTCGGAAGCCTACGCCAGCTGTTGGATTGAAGTGGGACTGCCGGGACGTCAGTCTTTGAAGAGGGGAGCAATGTTACAAACCTTTAATTTTGCTTCCCAGTACGACTAGTGTCATCGTAAGAAAGACCGTTGCACGATCTGTCCTGTGAGTGCTGAGTGGGTGCCGCATCAATGCTCATTTGGCGGCTTGGCGATGAATTTGGCGACTTTGACCACAAAATGAATCATACTGGAAAGTTCGAGAAGTTTCACGATCTATCCAGTAGCAACCGAGATACACCCAGAGACGTCCTAATTGGTCTGGAAGATTCTAGCCCCGGCCCCCGGAACTATAAAAGACAGGCACTCTCAAGCTGCGGCGAAGTGGTGTGTGAGAGTATTCGGAGTCGCCGACAAGGATTTTGGAGTATTAAACAGCAAGCAAGCAAGCTGCTGAACTAGCGATTAAATGCGCTGCGTTATTATGATTGATTGGCGGTATTTGTCGAAAAATTTTTTGTAACAGTAGGGCCCGAAATTATGACGGCAAAATGTTAAAACATTTTCACTCATTTCACTCTTTTTAAGCAACTTTTTAATTACGCTGTTCATCTTTCTAGGTGCTAAGCAACATGCACCTCAAGTTCGAATCTATCAAAGGGTGTGGAATTGTATAAAGTTCAAACAAACACATAGGTAGATATTGAATTATATATAGATTACTGAAAAGTGGACTCATAAAGGTATGAAAAAACAGCTGAGCAAAGTATTCTTGAATTAATAAGCCATAATTGGGCTAAACGGAATTTAAATTTAAAAAATGTAGCTTTATTTTTTTAATAAAAGATTTTTTAACTGCCTTGTAAACTAGTAACACATAAAAATATTTCCAAACCATCATAAATTATTAATCCCAACCGCTAGTTTACATTTTATTGGAAAATGAAAATTTAAGTAAACATTTATTTGTTAAGAAAAAAAACAAGAGTTGGCAAAATTAACCCGGAAGAGGGATAACTTTGCCAATTATGTTAAAACCGTCGAAATCCGCTAAACACACACACACACACACACACAAACAATTTTTTAAAATTATTGAGAAATTTTACATTTCAGTATTAACTGTTTAATATAAAGAAAAATATTCAAAATATAAACATTGGTACATTTAAAATTTCTAAAATACAAAGACTAAAAAGATATTTTACTATACCGTCAGAAAAGATAAATTTACCGTGTTTTCCATTGTTAGGAGGGTCAATTAAGCACACAATATTTTGTACATTCAGGAAAACTTCATCATACACATTTGAAAAGTAAAAGGTTTTCCTTCTGTCATTCATACGAAGATATGATACCTCAAACTCTTCGTCAATTAAATGAGTTAATCAACAAAATGCTCTTTCTTACATTCTTTTTTCCCAAGAATTTTACCATAAAAAAGATTCTAAGCTTTAGTTTTGAGAAACCTAACGATCAATTTCCTGGGTCCTGTTGATCTTCAGCGTTTCATTAAATTCAAAAGATGTATCATGTAAAGAAAATAACTAGATTCCTTCCTTCTATTATGGCTATTCTCCTGATTGTTTTTATATTTACCTGAGACCCGCACTCCAATTTGATTTGCTGTAGGGCGCTGGTATTTTCCCATCAATTGCCTCCCCAAAGAATCTCAGAAATCTTTCACTATCAGGAGTGTCGAGAAGCAAATTAGGTTTCCAGTCTGAGCCTGTAAGGATTTGCTCATCTTCATTACTGTTTGTCAAGTCTGGTGTCTATTTCTTCAGAAATACTTCATTTTCTCTCCGAATGATACTTGGAGGGATCTTATAATTTTTAAATACTTTTCCACTGGTCATTTTCATATTAACCATAATATAGAAAGTGAAATGCAAAGTAGTATCATCATAATTTTGATACCTACGGTTTTTCGATTTGGTCCTAATGCGTTTAAGCATTTGAAATACTTCTAAAAAAAAAAAAAAAAAAGGAAAACACACAATGTGGAAAAGTAGACAAAAATTTGAGAAAAAAAATATATTCTATATTGGAAATTTGTCCCATTTTTATCCTGATTTTTGGTGCAATTTTGCAAAGTTATATTATTAAACTGACATGTAACATAAAATTTCAATATAAAAGTGATTCTGAAAATAGAATTATATGCTGAATTAAGCAAAACAACTAGTTTTTACTAGTTGAATGAGTGACATGTTCGAATCACTTGACTATCAAAAGCACTTGTTCAAGATATCTAAAACAAAAGAGCTAATTAACACTGATAAAGGATAAAGGTTAAAATCAACTGATAAAGGTTAAAATGTGCAAAAAGGCTATTTTGAAATGACTTCCACATGCGATGAAATCATTGACACCTTAATTGATCGGTTCAGAAACTTAATAAGGAACCAAACCGTTTCCCCCCCCCCCCCCATAAGCTGTCAAAGTTGTCCCAGTTTACGGGCAATGGTGTTTTCAGTTCAATTACGAGGGTTGTTTTATTTTCTTTCAGCCTCCCATTGCACTGTATGACTGATAGACATGCTGCAGATCGTTGGTGTGCGTAGTAGGCGTCTGCGCATCTCCGCCTACGCACGCTCTGTCTATGCCGAGTCCAACTTGCCATTTCTTGTTGAGCTGCATTCACGTAAATATGGCTGTCTCCATTGATTCTTCCTCTAAGTGTGAAACGCGAAACGTTATTCGTTTCTTGCAGACAAAAGGGAATAGGATAGCAGAAATTCATTGAAGAATGAGTTGATGACAGCTTTATTAGTGATGGTGTTGTTCGTGAATGGTGCCGAAAGCATAAAGGTGGCCGAACTGGTGTGCTTAATGAAAGGGGTAAAGGACACAAGACTATCGCTACAGTTGATCCAGTTGTTAAGGAAAGTCGTAGGTTCACGTAAGTGAATTGTCGGTGAAATTTCCGGAAGTTTCAAGATCTTCCCTATATTCCATAGTTACTAAACAGTTGGGCTACAGAAAACTTTTTGCTCGTTGGGTCCTAAAGATGTTGACTGAAAACCACAAAAACGAAACGACAGTCACAACAATGGATGTACACAAATTCTCCAAATAGTCTTTCAACAACCGTAAGGTTATATCAACTGTTGCTTGTGGAATTTAGGCAGACGGGGACAACAATTTCTGCAGATTCTTACTGTGAAACTTCGTGGCGCTCACGGAGAGTTATTCAAAACAAAAAAATGAGGCATGCTTACTTCTGATCCATGGCAATGCCCGTCCCCATAGTGCTCGTGTAACCTAATGGCTCCTTGAGCAATTGCAGTCGGACATTTTCGAACAACCATTATATTATTCCGACCTAGCGCCATCTTTTCCCTAAACTGAAGAAATGGTTTTGGGGCAGCATTTCCAAACTAATGAAGAGCTCAAATAAACAGTCAAAATTCACTTCAAATCATTGGAGGCAACATTTTATGCAAAGCTTGATCACTGATAGGACAAACGCCTCAATCGTCTAGGTAATTATGTAGAAAAGTAACCTTGATTGTACATTACTTTTGATAATAAAATAATTTTTTTTATTATATATTCATCCGTCTTTCCTTATCAGTGGTTGAAAAAAAATTAGCCCTCGTGTTTTTCTTTTACATTTAAACTTGAGCTACTCGTTTTCAAAATCTCACTGGAAAAAAGTAAGAAAAATTTTGCGGAAAAAAGTCATTTGTCACACTTTCTTTTCACAAAATTAAATTAAATTATCTGAAACTTTTTTGAAATATTAGCTTTCCCACAACACAAATATTGAGGAGGGTTTCTTCAAATACTATAAAGTATCTATATAAATAAAAGTGAAATAAAAAAAAATTGCAAGCTGTAAAAATCCAACGCCAAATTCAGTGCTGAATAAAATGTGAAAACACAGACCGCTAGCTTGCCTTGCTAACTTGGTCGGTAAAGCACAAGACATCCTGCCTCTAGATCCGACCCTTTTCTTCAAGAAAGAGAAAGTTTTAGCATTTTTCACAGCTGTTGCATTAAATGCGGAACACTCAATGAATTCTTTTTCAAATTTTGAAGGCAAATATTAACCATAAGGGAAGTTTCGTGCCATTTAATTATTGATTAATTTTCAAACTGAAACATCTGTCAGAGACTCTGAATTGATCTTGCTATTTCATCAATGAACTTGCTTTCCGTCTGAGGGTTTTCCTTCAGTTTGTTTTTATTCTCTTTCAATATAAAGCATTTTGATCAGTCATTTTTTTGGGAATAATTTTTTTATTATAAATATAATTTGGAATTTTCTATTATATAATATTTCTTATTGTTGTTAATATGTTTTAATACTTTTTTTTTATTTTGAAGAGAGTGTCGATTTTTTCAAAAAGAAGTCCGTGTATTATATATGCATGTTTGTCCTTAACAGAGTGTAAGTTCGTTATTTCATTAAATAGTTGTTTAAAAATTCATTGAAAACACTTTTTTACTTTTAAAAAAGTTCAAGATGATAAGAATATTTTGTGTATTATAATATTTTATATAAAAGTAATTTTGACGTTAAATACATGAAAGTAATTTGATCTCGAGAAATGTCGGGTATATCAGCAAGTTGAATTTAAAATTATTAAAAACTCAAAATGCGTTCAACAGCTACTTCATTCAAAAAAATAGTTCTCATCAATACACATTGAACCTGGTACCAGAAAATGAAAACGGACGTTCCAGATTTTAATTATAAAATCTCTCTAAAAATACGTAATTGAAAAATGACTGCAAATCCGCAGAAAAGTAGCAATTCAGAAAGAAATGTTTCAAAAAAACTCCCAAACTAATATTAAGTGATTAAATATTTGAAGGATTATTTTTAATACTGGTATTTATAATATTATAGATTAACGTTTATACAAGAAGAAAAGGAAATAAGTAAGATCATTAAGTGTATTTTGCAGCCACGATTGACTGTCAAACTGATACCGAAATTTATATGCATAATATGTGTTCAACGATTCTGCAGTAAAAAAATATAGTTGCAATATTATCTCATATTGGATGCATCTATACAGCTATATACACAAAAAGTGATTTTTTTTCTTATTCCTTTCTTTTTCCTTTTATTTCTTACTAAATAGCGTTATGGGCTTGAATCAGGCATGTCACAATGCACTTTTCATTATAAATTTGTCTCATTTGAAGTCAATGATATTTCACACATGTAGTATCATATATTTTTGAATACATTACTAGAAATCGCATGTTATCAGTTCAGGAGAATGAAGTGGTAGAGGAACTTGCAACTAATTACTCTTTGTGGTAAAATATTGACAGAGCGAATTTTGCACACAGAAATATAATCTTGCAAAAACGAGATAGAATCAAGATATTGTCTTTGTTGAAGCTGAGATAACATTAAATTCTAAGTAGCAATTTTGCAATCAGAGAAATTTCTGAGGGCGTTCGAGACTATTTCTTCTTTTAAAAAGTAAGATAAATGCGATCCCTCAGCAGATTGTCATAATGCATTGGAAAAGCACACCAGTTTGCCTTGGTCTAAATATAATTGTTCGGGTGTTTCTTTCGAATAAAAGTATCACATCTAGGTAAATTCTTGTATGGAAAGATTTTTCTCGTGATGCAAGTCGAGCATTTCTAAATTTGAAAGATTTCTCCCAAGATGATATGGAAACATCTTCAATAATGGCATCCTTCCCGCTCTCTACCAGATGGAAATTTTTCTCACAGTAATTTTTCGAAAATTCATGAACAGCAGGTGCATTACCATGAATCTGTTTCTTTAAAACCTTCCCCATCTTCGAACATTTATGTTAATTTATTACTGTAACACTATGAGAGTTCTCAAGAATTATTTGTCCTTTGCACTCGCAATAGTAAAGGACATCTTCCTCTTGGACAGACACTCATGTGTGGCGGTATTATGAGTTCATAAAGCCTTTTTTTGTTTCTATATGCATTGCATTCATTTTTGAGCAACGCCATCGTTTAAGTACAAAATACTGTCTCCCATGTCTCTCAGATGATTTCTTGTGGAGTTAGCACCTGTTGCTTAAGTTTTGCTCACCAGTGTATATATCATTTTTTTTAGAAACTGCATAAGTTAGATTATAAAAAATTTCTTTCCATTTTGAGTAATCAAGTAAATTTCTGAGATGTCTTAAATGTTCAGTTCCTCAAGTTTCCCTTCCCTTATTTATAAAGACAATGGTGCAACTACAGAATAATGAAAGTGAACAACGTTATGTGTGATTATCAAATTTTTTTGAAGCCATAACGACTGGATGATGTACTAGTTGCATTTTGAAATAAATGGTTTCTTCCACATTTGGGGCCAGTCCTTCAAAATTTAAAACTAAGCATATCCCTGCAAATTTTCTACATAGAAATGTGAAATTTTATACGTATTGATGAAAATAAGAGAAAAATTATACTAATCCACACTTGAAATTATGATGGACGTATAAAAATCTAAATGGGCAATTTTCGTACAATTGCCTACCTTATTTAATGAAATTTTATAATTCGAAGTATGTCTAGATGCAATATTTAAAATAAAAAAAAATAATTAAAAAAAACTTTTTCCTAAGTGCAACCTTTTAATGCTTTTTAGAAGGGAAAAAAAGTGACTTCAGAAACCATGCTTACATAGCTGTAAAATTAGTTTTATCTTACTGCCTAATATTTAATTTCAATTTTGATTACGATGAAAGTCCAATCTATATGAATCGATACTTTTCAAATTCATGGGGGAAAAAAAGAAAAGAGCGAATAAAATATGAAGTAATATATTTTATTTCTAGCTTTCTTTCGTGCATAGATTTAGAACAAATCGAAAATTAGTATTAAATCATTGGCAGCGCTTTTAAGAAAATAGGCAGAAATGTTACTACATTGTCTGCGAATAAAACTTTAGCTAATGATACTGTATCTTAGAACTAATCTTTTTAATGTAGTATGTATAGTTGCATTTACATCTCGACTGCTACTACATTGGATTATGCATATTTAAATCTGACAATAAATAAGCTAGAAAATGAGGTAATACATTTCAGTTTTGAAGGAATTTCAATAATTATCAACATTTTCTTATTGAAAATATCCCCCCCCCCAGAGAATTAACCAGCAGTTATTTTTAAAATTATTAATATGATTTATATTTATTTTATTAAAAACGCTTATTATTTTGCAAAAAGAAGCAACTTATTTGAACAATTTCAACGTAAAAAATACATTAGCTCATTTCAGGTACCATCTTGTGGAATATACATACATATTGAAAGAACTAAACATTACTGATAACCATTTAAATTTGAATTTAAAGCACCTTCTATGTATTTTTTTCATTTTGTTAAATAAAGTTAAACCGTAAGAAATATAAAGATTGAATCCTCATAAAACTGAAAATCGTATTTCACTTGATTAGATTATATTTGTATTATGCCCATCAAAATTATAATTTTTATAAATGTCTGCTTTGTGGAAAAATTATAAACGTGTTCCTTTATAAAAATTTTTTAAAGCAAATTGCCTACATTCTATTTATTATTTTCAACATTCGTCTGAAACGCGGTGAGGATCATCACCACTTTTCTCACGGAAACCACTTCTTTTCATTATCAGGGACATGGAGTATCATTCTCACTCTGACAGTGATTGATTACCATAGAGCGTACATTGTAAAATCGCCACATCTTACATGCAAAGATAAAAGTTATAATGTTGTAACCTTTTTAAAGCTTGAGCGCAAATGACACTATTTAATGAGTTAGCGCAAATCAACCGAGCGCATCGGACACACAACCGAGCTTTCTCAGCTTAATAAATAATATGGGGTGCATAACCAGTTTCACATTCTAATTTCATTGGAAGCAATGTAGCCAGTATTGTTTCCGCGTCTTAGACATGGAGGAGATAATATGGTGTAAACACTGTAGTTTGTTTTGCAATAATAAACAAATAATAAAATGGCTTCTCACTGTTTCTATTCAAAGCCAGCATACATCAATAACACATCAGCAAGCGTTTTATACTATCTTTCAGTCAAGCCTTTCGTTTGAGGATGATACGATGTGAAAATTTGAGAATCTATGTTACAGGACCATAAATGTTATCTAACTGCCTTTGAAAGATATGCAATTGAACGATCGATATCATAACTCTATGGCCTCCCTGTTTCAGATGATTTCTTCCAGAAGGAATCTTGCTATTTCGGGTGCATATGCTTCTGTGACAACATATCAAGTGAAATAATCAGTACGATCTACAATCCAATTATTTCACTGCCCTGGTTTTTGGGAACGCCGTAAGCGATCGATTCCAATTCGTTGATAGGGCGCTTCTGCAAGTGGTATTAAAATCAGACGACCCAACAGCAACTGTAGAATAAATACTCTTTCTTCTCTGAGATTCTTTACCCCTCGTCAAACATTTCGAAACCAATAAAATCATCATCTTATTCGGTCTAATGTCTAAGCGTGATCAATTATAGGAGCATAATGAAAATATAGAATAAGGTTTTTTCTGTAAATTTGTAGGAATGATGTGATCATTGTCGTTCCCCAGTTTCGCCATTATATTTACTATGTAGCTCTAATTCACGGGTTGTATTATTTTAGTTGATGTTCCTCTTTATTTGTATTGTCTCGGGATCATGATCTTCTCATAGGGAAGAGTAGTTAGAAATTTCCATTTTCTTTAATTCTTGGTTCACGGCAGTGGACGTCGCGATAGACAATAGGTGTCGTTGTTTGCCTCCGGATTTATACACTACGGTGACACCATATTCTAACAGTCTCAAAGCATAACGAGCTAACTATCCAAATGGACACAAAGAATGGGGATCGATAACAACTGAGAAAGAATAAAGGAGAAATTTAGTGATTAAGCAGATCACTGGGTGAGATTCGTGTTCTGTGGTTGATGAGCTAGCTCCATTCTGCATTTTTTAATATCCTAAATGCGTATGAAATAACTTCTTCAAAGTTCTACAAGCCATTCAAGGTTACCATTATGCTTATATTTTTGCGTTAATGTGTTTGGGAAAACAACTAAGAATACAAATAATAGTACTATTTGGCTACAATATTTTGAGGATTTCAATTACAGACACTCGTTGTAATAATTATGTCAATTTTTATTATTTCTGTATGTCTTTATATGAGCTTTACTAATTTAAAAAAAATGACTGCAAATTTGCATTTAAATTTAGAAAAGATTTTTAATAGTACGAATTCAAACATGAAATTAAAAGTTTTAAGAATAATCGCTTATAGAAAATATAGAAACCGCATTTTCGCTTATTTTTCTATAGCCTTTTCATGATTTTGATTTAATTTATCCTTATCTTTAAAAAACAATGTCACTCTTCGAATATTTCTAACTCTTCTGTTTCTGTTGATTCGACATAAGCTTTAGCAAGTTGAAATTAATAAAAAAATTATCTAAAATCAGCAATCGGACAAGAATGGTTATCCAATTTTTCCTTTATTCAATAGAATACAATAACATTAAAAATATTAATTACGCTGAAGTAATCAGATAATTTGTTAAAATGAAAACCAGAAAAGCGCAGTTAATAAATCTTATAAATAATCTGTTGTAACACATTTTTTTATTACTTTCTCAAACCTAATTAATTAAAGGGGTTTAAATGCAAATTCTTGCATGCGGCATAAGAATGGCACTGCGAAGTTTACAAATGTATATAATAAGTGTCTGGTAATGATCACCAAGAAAACTTACTTTCTGAATAGTTCTTATATATTAATAACATGTCGTTTCAATATCTCTTTTACTGTGTTTTAAATGCAAAGCATACTATGCTTGGTCAATGTTCACAAATGCCATAATTTGGGTATACTAATCAAAGCCAGAATGTAAAGGAAAGCTCTTTACAGAGGAGATATTTGATATCCTCACACCACTGCAGACGATAGAGGAGTCACCATTGAAAAATAAGGCATCAATGACACTTTATGATATCAACAATTGAAGTAGCGAATTTGGAAAGGAGACAACTCCTCCTCTTTATCTAAATCGCTTCTTCCCATTTCTAATGAAAATTTACTAAATTTAAGACTTACTATTTCCGATTCGTGGGGAATTTTGATTTATTTTAATTCAAAAGAAACAATCTATAATGATAATACTCGTTTCTCATTTGCAGGAAATATTGCGACGCCATTTCAAACACCCAGATAACTGTTTCAGTCTAGTATGACTTTAAACAATTCAGGATACTATATTTATTAATTAAAAATTCAGATGATCAGTAAGACATTCTGAGTAGATAATGCGTTTTTACTTCATTCTTCAAATATTAAGTGTGAAACTAGTAGTAGTTCGTACATTAACATGTGTGAATATTAAACATGAATTGCTTGTAACAAGATTATGATTTGTGGAATTTAAATATTTTGGTTCATATGGCCAGATATTCAGTAAATTATTTTCCAGTTACAGGTAAAAAAATTTTTAGTATGTTTTTCAGATAGAATTTTTAATCAAAAAGATTTCACAAATATTTTTTCAACGAGAAAAAATCATATTTCACAGTCAATCATATTTCAACTTCTACATTTTCAATATTTATTAATATATTACATTTTCTCTAAAAAATTTAATTAATGATAATTTAAATTATTAATTTCATTTAATAGACTATTTATATAACTAATATCTAAATAAACTATAATAATTATAGTTATATAAATTGTAATAAAAAATTGGGAATGCCTTTTGTAGTAAGAACATTTTCATAATTTGATGGTTCCTAACCGCAATAATACCATAGTTTAATGCCTAATCAAGAATGTTATGCATTAAATTATGTTCCATTCTCATCATTTTTTCAAAAAGTTACAACTAAAGAAAGAAGCACATCTTGTGTAGATAAGACAAAGCTTTTCATCACTTGAATATAGCCAATAAGCATGCGAAGAAGATGGCATTTAGTTATCAATATAATTCAGTAATTGACGCAATGTTTTGAAGCTGAGAGAAGGTCGGGTCTCCCTTTTAGTGACTGGTTACTGTTTTTTCGTATTCTTCCAGATGTGAATTTTCAAAAATGTGAAAAATAAAATTTAAAAAAATGACCCAAAGAGTGGAATGGTCACGACGAAATAGATGTAGATTTATTATTGCATAATCAAAACTTTAGTTATAATAAAATTAGAAAGAAAATAGGAGAAAATTTAATTAAATGTGGTATTTCTAAATTTTTGAAGTATAAGTGAATTCATTCTCTTCACTTCATTCACTAGAAAAACGAATTCATAAAGGCAGAAATGGCGCACCAAAAAAAAAGTGATATAGAATAATTCGAAAATTGTGTCTGTGTGACAGAAAAAAAATCATCTGGAGGTATACAAGGTAAAATAGCAAAATACAATGTGAAGTTGAGTGTGAAGATCATTCGACATAGATCATAGGAACCTAGCCTAAATGCAAGAATTCCACAAAAATACTATTTTAAGTCCAAAAGAAAGGTTGAAAAGATTAAACTGAGTAAAAATCCCATGTTAACTGGACAGCAAAACAATGGGACTGTATGATTTGGAGTGATGAAATCAATCGAAATTTCACTATTTAGTAACAGTGACATAAAATACACAAGAATATGAGAAAATTTCTATGCTGATTGCATTACACCAACCTTTAAATACCAGTTAGTGTTGTGATACGAGATTGTACTACAGCAAAATCTAAGTAGAATTTGTATAATTAATGGGAATATAAATGCCCCAAAATATGTAAATGAAATACTCATTCTTAAATTGATGCCTTCAGCATGTGATCTTTTCACAAATAATGAAGAATTCATATTTCATTAACATTTAACTCCATGTCACGTTGCCATTACATGCAAACATTGGTTTCAAGAAGGCAATCATGTTTCACTACTGGAACAACTTATGAATAGCCCAGACCTTGAGCCAATCCAAGACATAAAGTAGGCTAATAACATAGAAAGAGCTCAACAATAAAACCCAATTAATTGGAGCAATAATTCAATGACAGTGTCACGTAATAACAGCTGAGTAACTAAAAGCATTGGTGGACTTCATGGGACAGCATTGCAAGGCTATAATTGATGTTAAAAGATATCTAATTAAATATTAACTACCATTTCTGGGAGTTTTTGAACATGTCATTATTTCGGTGTATCTCTTTTATCTTTTTTATAATTGCTGTTCCAATGCAAATATCCACCATAAAAATTTTTTTTTATTATATTCTAAATTATTTTTAATCTTTTCGATATATAAAATGACATGTTTGGGGGAGGGGCAATTGTCTTTTGAAGAATGAAAATATAAGCAGTAATAATAATAATATCTCTTTTAGAATAAAAATTGCAATTCCTTTTTTATGATACATCTTTGTAATTTCATCTGTGTTTATTATTTTTTGATAGAGAAGAATAATACAAATCTTCAACATTAACTATTTTAAGCAGAGTATGAATAAAATCTAAAAATCAATGTTACAAATATAGTTTATATTTTCTTTATTCGTATAAAAATATTATATGATTTTATATACATAGCTGTTGAGAGACATTATACAAATATGAGACACTTATTTAAACAATTGAAGATTAAAATCTAAAATCAAATAAAAAAACCCACAGAAGTATGATCAAATTTTGTTCTTTTTTCCCCTCTCCTCTTAATATGCATACAAAACAGAATACCTCTGAGTTTACAAAACTACTACAAGATAAAGTTATAATGCAAACACTGATTTTTTTCCTTGATGCCAAATGATATAATTTATTATTTAGAGAATTTGCAAATAATGCATGGGTGATAACATAACAAAATCTGATTTTACTTTATAACAATGCAATACAAGCTTTTAGTGCCTCATTAGTCACTTAATAATTTTACTACAGGCAACAAAAATAAATAAAATAATATGCTGAAAAAATGAATAGCCTAAAAGAAGCTGAGAAACATATGGAGTAAGAAATATAAAATGGAAACTTAAGCAATACATAAATTAAAAAAAAGGTAGGAGCAATATTAATTTTCGACAAAGGTCAAATCAATATAAAGAGAACATATCATAGTCATTTTATACAGCAAAGAAAGCTTCAATAATAGGCTTACAGTGTAAGAGAAGAAGCCATTAGAACTTCAATTCAGTTTAATAGCACATAACATACCAATTCATATACACAGAGACATGATGTGCAAGTGAAACATTCACAGATATCAAATATTATAAAAGGAATTTTTTCCAAAGATTGGTTTTAAAAAAAGCCATTAAAACCACAGTAAGTCATTTAAGTCAAACTAGAATGAATCAAAATTCTTTCAAATATAATTTTGCAAATAATTTAAAACACATCAAAAATTAAAAGAAGCATAAATTACATTAATGATCCAAATGCACAAATAAATATTTTTATATACTACTGCATCTTAGAGGTAAAAAAAAAAAAAATGTTTTGCACCTACAAAAATAACACTTACACATCTACAGTATATTACTTTTTAATTTATCTTCATCAGCATAGAAGTCCTCAGATGTTTATACAACATTTTATTTCAATTGAACATTCATTTTCATCTCTGGAAAAAAAAATAACAGTTCCTTTTTTTCGGGATGAAAAAAATTAATAACCGAAAAATAAAGGAACTTTAGAGCCGAAACTAACATTTTTAAACGAAATTCTGAATTATTTTAGGTCACATCAACTGTCCATAACTGAAACTTTCAATTACAAATATGGCTGTTATAATACTAGCATTAATGAACATAAACATTAGAAGAACCATATAAATCTCGATTAAAACAACAACAAAAAAAGGTCCTGGGTAATTGCACAAATTCTGTTTCTATTCCCCATAAAAGACAATTTTTAAATGTATTTTATATCAGAATACTAAACAATTTCTAAGTATTTTGCAGTAGAAACTAAATATATATGATGCTTTTGATATTTCAAACGATTGTGTTCGATTTAAAATACATATGATGAAAGAAATATTTAACATTGAGTAAAGAGTTAGCATAATTTTTAAAAAGCTAATTCTAGCAAATTAAGAAGCAGAAATATAAGCATAATTTCTGAAATAATTATAACTTTAAAACAACAAGTTAAAACCATTCAAGACAGAAATATGTTGAAAAGTGTTTAATGTCGAGAAAAATAAAAAGAATTTTAATGAGCAATCTATACAGAAAATATTAATCAAAATGAATGTAAGACGGTTAAATTTAAACTGATATCACTCAGAGGCTGGAAAATCCAGTTTTACAGAACGGGTCTGAAAAAAATTTCAAATATGTGCTATATAAAGCATGCAGTTAAGGTTTACATGGGAAATTTTTCCAACAGATGGCATTGTAAAGAAATAAAAAGAAACATAATATTTGAAAAACCAAGGAATAACAGAAAATTCTATTTATTTTACATCCGCGAGCATATTTTATCAGTCAAAAATCCACAATATACAGGGTGATTAAAATTAAATTTTCCCTATAAACAGCATCATAGAACGCAAACGGTTGAACGGATTGCACCGAAATTGGTATATATACACGAGATGTGCTCTCAGAATTTGGAAATTTTTTTTAGTTCCTAACTGTTTATCAGAGAGCACCTTTTCCAGAAAAATATTAAATTTTACACAATAAACGACCCAAACGGAATACAGAAACAATATTAACAATCCCGAACAAGAATTATGAGTAATAAAATGTAAAACCGGGAAAAGCTGTCAGTTCTAGGAAAAAATGTCGAGATTTGCATGCTTGCGAAGAAGAGGGAGCTTTATGCAAAACAGGTTAGGACAAGAAACGTTTGCAGTCGTTGTCATGTTTTATGTCGAGGTTTCCCGCTGTAATGATGACGTTATCTTGTTGCGACGTTGAATGACATAAAGAACTCTATAACGCTTCATGTGCGAAGCATCACAACTGATCAGTTACGATATGCTGTTGAACACACTGTCCATCGACTTGAAATTTTGCAGGTGAATGAGGGTGGTCATGTGGAGCACCTATCCTTACATCATCCTGGACACGATTAACAACTGCTTCTCTTGTACAATTTCGTCTTCATCTGTTCTTGTTTCTGCAAACTGAACTGTTTTTATCCCCCCTAACAGCGTACTGTTATTTTTTCCTTATTTTTACTTAATGTGTTAGTCGACAAGGTGATCAGAAACTAGACAATAAATGTTAATATTGTTTCTATATTCCGTTTTGATTGTTTATTGTATTAAAATTAATGTTTTTTTTGGAAAATCGCCTTCTGGTGGACATTTTGGAACTAAATTTTTTTTTCGAAACTATCAGAGCGCATCTCGTGTATAGTCTATATACCAAATTTCGGTGCAATCCGTTCACTCATTTGCGTTGTATGATGCTGTTTATAGGGGAAGTTTAATTATAACCATCCTGTACATATCCCCACATTATCAACAACTGCACGTAAAATATCAGTAAAAATGAGGGAGACATGACGGGTGATTATGGCCTTCAAGTACACTTCATTATTTATATATCCTTCAAAAAATAATCTTTGGGAAAATCCCACAGTCAAAAGTCACAAGGGCTCAGATATGCTGGTCTTGTTGGCCAGGCAAGTGGTAAAGTACACGCTATGACATGTTCATGGTGGAAGTCAGCTTGAACAACATTTTGTACACATCTTGCATTGTAAGCAGTTGCCCTTTCTTGCATGAACACTATGGTGGCCAAACAACCTTAAGTCAGGGCAACATAGTCCTCCCGGAATACTTCTGATCCAACAAACCCATTCACTGTGACTTCCTTGAAGAAGTAGGAATCCAAAATGAAATTTGCAGTGAATCCACAATATGTCATGACATATGGAGAATATAGAAGCAGTTGTGACATGGCATGAGGATAGGAGGAACTCCATATGTGGCAATTCTGCATGTTCAGTGCCCCATTAAATGCAAATGAGCCTCATTATCTATAAGATATCATATAACAAGAACCTATCCACCTCCATCCTCAGAGTGACCTTACGGTTACCATTTGTAGAATTTGCAGATGCTGCAATTGTTGAACTGCAATTTCCTCCGCAATTGCCTATTCAATTGCATGTTGTCTTCTTCGGAGAGCAACATCTTAAAAACTAATTTATTCAAACTTATAATTCATGTCTTTAACTGAATTTATGGCAATAGGTCCTCTCCTTCAGTATTTCATCCGCTTATAAGCATTAAGTGTGGCCGAAGCATTGCACTCAATTTGATAAAGGAATTTTGCTGTCTATGTGCATTCTTGTTCAGCAGCATGTTCTCTGTAAGCGAATGATTTTTTTCTAACCAATGTATTGATTTTATAGTGAAATTACATAACGCACGCATTTGCATACGGGTTCAGCAGAAGAACGCCATCTATTTTCAAAATTAAAACTATTTTTCAGATGATTTATATATTTCATGGCCGCAATATATATATATTTCAAATTTTATTCGAATCGATTCAATAGAGCCAGAAATACCGGTCTTTAAATGCTGTTTAATATTAACTGCTTCATATTAATATTTTGGAAATCAGACAGGATTACATTATATAGCAAAAATCTACTATCAGTTATTAAACCTACTATCTCTTAAGAATTCAGTTAACCACGTGATCTTCCTGGGCGGAGCTAGATACCAATCATGTATCTCGTAGTTTCTCTGTTATTGTTTAGTATATATATATTTTTTTCCCAGTAGAAGTAAACTTGACTCCGGTATTAGGGGGAGTGTGATGTCGGCTCTCTCTCTCCCGAGAAATTTTATGTGTAGTTTTCTAGGCTTACTACACTATGGCGTATTGATGTACCTTTTGTTGTTGATGTTACCAATAAACCTCATAAAAGACAACATGTGTCTTCAAGTCATTTCACACAGACCACAATCTTCACTATCAGATGAATTATTGTGTATTCATGAAATGCAACGACAATTTTTACATGGTGCTGAAACCCGGGAGAATTATACTGGGTGAAGATTGTTTTTAAGCTCTTGAATTTGTGAATAATCGTGGTGCTCTTGAAATTCTGCATTTATCTAGGATTATAACTCGTCGTTGGACATTTAAAAAGGTACTGTAAACTTTATTTTATGCATGAAAATGGAAACTCTTGATGAGGTAAAGACGAAACGGATGATATTTCGTACTGCTTGTTCAAAATTGATTAACAAGGTTTATTTGTTCTTAGAAAGTTGTGATATTAAAAAGGAAAGTGATCAAGAACAACTTTCGGAGTATTTATTAGATTTAGAAGCAAAACAATTAGATCTCAAAAGCCTTAACAGTGAAATTGAGGATTCAATTTCTGATAGTGTATTGTTTGAAACAGAAATTCAAAGCTCTCTTGAATATAACGAAGCTAAGCTATAAATAAACGAAGCTAAGTTCAAAATCAAAAGTAAGATCGATAAGTTCAAAATTGATCAACAACCTGTCGCACCACTTACTGCTAATGGTTCTAATGTAAGAATTAACTATCCTGCAACAAGTATTAATTTGCCAAAGCTAAGAATTCCTACATTTAGTGGAGCACTTTTCTAGAATTCATCAATAGCTTCAATAATGCAATTGACTCTAATGATTCATTAATTAATGTTGATAAATTCATATATTTAAAGTCCTTTTTATCCGGCGAAGCTTACAAAATTGTTTCTGGTTTCTCTCTTACCGAAAAAAATTACAAATCGTGTTTATCTCTGTTAAAGGACAGATATGGGAGGCAAGACCATTTGATTAGTCATTTCATGAATCGACTATTAGAAATTGAACCTATAAAATCCTCTTTCAATCTCAAGGGATTACGAAAACTGCCTGATGAGAGTGAAATTAGTATAAGAAATTTAAACTCAATGGGAATTGCATCCGGAAATTACGGTCACTTACTTATACAAATTTTATTAAAGCAATTACCCTAAGATTTAGTCGTAGAGTTCCATCGTAAGAGAGATTCCTCTAATATTGGTGACGTTAACGAATTAATCAAATTTATAAAATTTGAAATTGAATCTCGCGAATATGCAAATATTGTAACTGGACATTCTCAAAAATTCCTGAAATTCCCCGATATCCTCCACGTAATTCTTCTTATCATGGACAGTTTAAACTTGAAAAAATTTCTTTCATCTGCCGCTTTAAATAGTGTTGTTATAAATGTGTGTATTTTTTGTAACTGATACGCACACTGCATTAAAATGCGAAACTTTCTCGGATGAGCAAAAACGTTATAAATTACAGAAAGATGGTAGATGCTATCGGTGTATGGCTTATAGACATCTAATTTCTCAATGCAAGGTTAAAATTTCACCGTCTGAAACGTGCTAAAGTTTGCAGCACAAATCCTTGTTTTGCTCGAAAAATAAAATTGAAAGCGGCGCTTCTGAAACAGAAACCCACGGACAGGAAATTATAATTACTTCCGTTTTAAAAGCAGAAGATAACCCTGGCAGTTACGCGACTTTAATTCAAACAGCTAACATCTAGGCAGAAAATGGTGCCAACAAGATCATGGCTAGACTTTTATTTGATTCAGGGTCACAAAAATCCTTTTTACGCAGTGATTTAAAACACGATTTAAATTTAAAACTAATACGCCAAGAAAAACTTTTAATTTATACTTTCTCGAAACGAGAACCCATCGAGAAAATATTCAAAGTTGTACGTTTAAGAATAAGAAGCAGATTTCCCCCTTATCAGTTCCTAAACATTGAGGCTTTGGCGTCAGACGAAATACATATATTCGAATGTTGACCCCAAACTTGTAAACAAAGTAATTCCAGCCACCTGCATGCTGTCTGACTCCCACGAAAATTCCACCCCATCCAGATCCTGTTGGGAGCGGACTTCCTGTGCAATGCTCTAAGGAGAGAAGCAAGACAAATAAATAAAAACTTGTTCTTGCAGCCGACACTTTTTGGTGACACGTTGATATGCCAAATGCCAGACTTGCAGGAAAGAAAACATTCTTCCGTGTTTACTGTATCTTGTGCTGTAGTGGAAACTGATTTGAAACATTTATGTGAGGTAGATTCTTTCCTGCTCGATAAGTCTTCGGAAATTAAATCCGGGGATAATTTAAGTAATTTCGGGAAAGAACTTAAAATCAAGAACGAACGATGTGAAGCACCATTGCAACGTGAAACTTCTTCCAGTACAAAAACTAGAATAATTTATGATGCCAGGAGTAAGCAAGATAAGGATCTTTGCAGATCTTTCGCCTTATCCTTTTTACGGTCTTCTTCGTCATATCAACATTGGGAGAATCAAGAAAAGAAATCGACCCTTGCAGTTGTACTAATATATACATTCATAGGAGAAGCATCATTACCATTGTAAACTTCTACCAGACGGGTGATACGGAAGCCTTGAATTCCATTTTTCCAGCTTTAAGGACAGTAGAAATTGACTGCTTTTATTTGTATGATTCTTTCTGGAAAGCTCACATGTTTGGTTCTGCAGGAGAATCACAGAAAGTTCTGCCTGCTGATTGTATAACAATACTCAAAATTAAAGAAATAGAAAATATTGATTCGACCTTGTCGTCTTGTATTGTGTGCGACTGGAAAATAAATTGGAAGACTACTGTAACCATAAGTTTCAAAGTAACGAACAGTGTAATGAACATATTCTTTTTGTGTGATGCTTGAGGAGGCAACAACAGTCCTTGGACTGGATGCATGAGCAACTTGAAGAAATTTCATTTCAATCACGGAAAATCAAGTATATTCGGAATTGATTTCTTCCCCATGGCCATGAGAAAGCTCATAACTTTGAATTTGTCTTACAACCAGATAGTCAAAATTGACTCCAATGTTCTCGAGAATCTCCCAAAATTGAAAAACTTCGATCTGTCTCGCAATGTGATCGAGTTCTTTGATCACATACTGAGTCATCAACTATTAAACGTCCTGTACAATTGTAGTATAATTTAGAAATCCAGGACTAAGAATTAAAATTGTAATAATAATTTTATTATATGAATTTCTAGAATATTAATTATTTAGCTAGTAACATTATTGAATATTATTTAATGTATATATTTTATTATTTGAAATATGTATTTGTTTTTAGAAATGTATATTTGTTATTTGAAATGTTGTTTTTTTTTCATATACATTTTTTCTTTGCAGTATGCTTTTACCATATTTTCTTGCAGTATGTTTTAATCATATTTTCTTGCAATATGTTTTGATCATATTTTCTTGCAATATGTTTTCATCAGATTTTCCTTGCAGTATGTTTTTATCATATTTTCTCTTGCAGTATGTTTTTATCATATTTTCATGCAGTATTTTTTTATCATATTTTCTTGTAGGAAGCAAATCTCGCAGAATATGTAAAATGAGCGTCAGATTTTATATTCGACTCAGTCCGAAAGAAGTACACAAATTTGTTTATCAGTTAGCTATTTTCATTAAAACGGAAAGTGCTTTATTCATGGGAGAACAATCAACAAATAAGCGAGGACTGGTTCAGCTTATTTTTAAAAAGGAACTCTTCCTTATCCATTAGAAGGTCTGAAGCGACAAGTCTCAGTCGGGCTGTCTCATTTAATAAAACAAATGTTGCGGCTCTTAAAAAATTTTCGACGCAGTGCAATGACAAATACAGTTTCGAACTTGCGGACATATGGAATATGGATGAGACAAGGACCTCAACTGTTCAAAAATCCTATCGAGTGAGCTCGGCGAAGATTTAAATAGATTGGCAAAATGACTTCTGCTGAGAGAAAAACTCTTGCCATTCTGGCTGTTGCTGTATCTGCTATAGGAAACAAGACATCTCTTTTTTCTCTTTTTCCACTTGGGAATTTCGAGGATAACTTCCTCAACAGGTCACCGGCAGCACTGGATGTTGGACTCTATCAGGATGAATGAAGTAAGAGCATTTTATGCCCTTTGCTGAATATTTCGTCTTCCGCATGAAGTCGACAAAGGAAAAAACCGGCATTATTGCTGATGGACTCCCACCTTTCGATTTCAGCACACAATTACTTAAAAGCGAACGAAGTTGCACTGCTGAGTTTTACACCTCACTGCAGCCATTCGCTGCAACCTCTGGATACCATTGTGTATGGCCGGTTAAAGTAAAGCGTGAATAGTGTATGTGATTCATGGCACAGAAACAATCCTGGAAAATCAATAACGATTTACGATATCCGAAGTATCGTAGCGACTACTCTCACACTGGCTACTACCGAGAGCAATTTAAAAGCCGGTTTTGCAGCTGCTAGAATAAGTCTACTAAGCCCAGGAATGTTTCCCGATTCGGAATTTCTTCCCAGTTAAATAATGGAACGTCCTCAAGTCACATATCTGACTGATTTTTCGGTTTTGGATTGCATTTATTCTCATTTGATAGAAGAAAAAGAAAAAAAAAAAAAAAAAAAAAAAAAACAATGCGATAAAAAGATTTTTGAAAAATTGTAAAAACGAAGATATAAGGCTTATACAATAAAAATGAAGGCAAGCTAAACAATAAGAAAGTGGCAAAAGATCAGATATAGAGAAAGAAAATGAAATTCAGGAGACAAATTTGCATTTTGAGAGTGAAGAAGAATGAGTGCATCTCGATGATGAAGACGATTTTGATATTAACTGGGATTTGATTGAGGACTCGGGATTATTTGAATTTGAAGGGGGAAAAAATCAGAGGTTAAGGATTGATTTTGTATTAATGAAACTGTTAACTGAAGATTAAAAAATTTTCGTATGACAATTTTTGAACCAAAAGAGCTCCCAAGAATGGAAGATGAGCTTCCTCAAAAAAAGTTTTAATATGACAAACAGATTTATTTTCCCCAATAACTCTGAGATAACAGTTGTCTCAAGGGTTGATTTAAAAATCATTCTGCAAATGCCTTTGGATATTAGGGAGACAGAGAGACAAAACAATTCGTGCGATCTGAAGTCGATCTCCGTTCTTAGTTAAATGTTTTTAAATCCGAAAAAAAAAATCTGTAATTTTTAGTTAAATTCAATTATTTAAACTTGAAATCAATAAAAGTTCCTAATCAAAAATATTTCTTATTTCCTTTTTAGATAAATACCTATAGTATAATTAAAAAAAGTACAAATAAATAATGCCAACCTGTCCAGTGTATGGTGCCAACGTACCCCGGCCCTGGAGCAAGTTGATACTGGCGGAGTTAGCACATTCAACTCAATATTATTCTCTTATTTTTGAACCCAAATTGTTATTACCTCCGTTTTATGCCAAAGGATGCAAGAACGTGTTGGAACACATATCAGCTGTTTAATCATTACCAAAAAAATTAGAAAAATTCAAAATCAAAATTGGTGCCAACCAGCCCGGGTCTCCCCTAATATAATAATTTTATTATTTCTGCAAGTTATACTCCAATTTGTTTTGTAAAGAATTAATAGAAAAGTGGCTTCTATTGAAAATCGATTGAATATCATTGCAATCCATTAAAAAAGGTAAGGATTTTAAATAGATAACACTAAAATATAGCAGCTACGAAGTAATGACTTCTTGCCACTTGCAATTTGGTAGGCAAAATCATCCCTGAAATTCTGAAAATAATATTGACTTAATAAAGATGACCCTGAATTCAAGCATGCGGAATATGGCTTCGAATATTTGAATGCATCCTTAATAAGTGTATGTGTTAAAGAATTACTTCTTCATGAAAATTGATCTTAGGAAATTTGTATGAAGTTTACAGTGCTTTTATAAATTAGTTTCCAGATTTAAAAATTGGCTCTTCTCCATTCTCAGATTAAAGATCTAAAAATTGCAAAATTACCGGTGGCATTTTGACAATATTAAAAAACTTTATTTCATGCAATACCATTTATACCATCTGATCACTGCATGAGAAAAAACACACCTAGGCACAAAAGAAGAAATGGCAAGAATAGCACACATTTTAAATAATGAAAAAAAAAAAAAAAATCAACTTGCATTAAGATTTAACACCGAGTTTCATTGTGGCAACGCAAGTATGTAATTTAGCATTAAATAAATAAGTATTGCAAATATTAATTACGTTCTTGAATGCAGTTTTATAATTCATTGAATTTTATTGCAATCAATAATAAAAGAGAATGTGTATGTGTTGATAATATATAGCTGTTTGACAAAGATCAACAAAATAAGTCACAAATATTCCTTGGAGGGTGAGAAATGTACACTTCCCAGACGTTAAAAAATTTGTTACTAAAAATTTTAATTAATTAAAAAATGATATGAAATTTTGTCATCATTTTCAGTTTTAGTTTTCATGAACCCACTGACTGACAGTAAATTCTATGACGGATTAGATTCAAAATGTGATGCAAATTCACAATTACGGTGTAAAACCATATACTAAATCTAATCTTTGTAGCTCTTTCCCTTTTTGAGTTATGTTAACACTCATATGAACGGATAGACAGATTTTGTTGAAATTTAAATTGAAATCGGCAGTTTTGATGATGTGATCACAAACAAATTTCATTCGTTGTGTTTCTGTTCGACTGTCATACGCGCCTTTTTATCTGATTGAGGGAAGCCTTGACATGGAATTCTTGAGGTTAAATTTATTGACAACTTTTATATTTTTCTTTCATATCTGTATTAATAATAAAGAAAAACGCTCATGTGCTTATGCATTGTCACTTCATAGGACAAACCATTAGACATAGAGCTAATATGCAGGGTGATTCAAACCTTATTATTCAAATTTCGTGGAGAGGTAAGGATGCGTCAGGAAATCGATTTCACATAAGACAGTATGTAATGTACGCATGCGTATGTAGAAAGCGCTGTATATGCCCAAACAGTGTACAGCTCGTCCGCCCATGGCCGCCGTCAATAGTATACGAGCTGACTTAGAAGTGATAAGATGAACAGTTTTACGCATCAAGAGCTAGCGGAAACGCATCTCGCATGTGGGACAACTGGCGAAGGCGGCCGCCGAACTAAGGAAGTTTACAAAGACCGATACTCCAACAGAAGAATACCACAGAATCAAATGTTTGCACGTATGCACCGCAATCTGTACAAGCATGGTTCACTGCACAGCAACATGCAGGACACGGGAAGAAGACGTCTGAAGCGGACTGTCAACGTCGCAGAACAAGTTTTATAGTCCATCGAATATAATCCAAATATCAGCACATGCTCAGAAGCTTGGGATCTCTCAGTCAGCAGTGTGCATCCTTACCATCTGCAAAGGATGCAATTATTGCGTTCTAACGATTATCCGAAGCGTGTGGAATTTGCACAATGGTTCATGTAGAAAGATACCATGGATCCCAGTTTTTCCAGCTTCTCCTTTTTTACAGATGAAACTTCATTCAGTCGTGAAGATGTGCTCAATAGACACAATTCGTGAAGGTGTGTGGGGGCTTAAGAAAACCCGCATGGTAAGAGAAGTCACGCTGCGCAACATCGTTTTGCCATTAATGTGTAGACTGGAATCATTGGTGACTGTTTGTTGAGACCTTACTTGCTACCGCCCCGATTGGACGGCCGGAAATACCTACTCTTTCTCGAGACAGTGTTATCGATTTTTCTGGGCGCTGTTCCTGCACATATCCGCCGAAATGTATGGTATCAACATGACGGACTTTCAGCCCATAGTACAACTGTTGCACGTGATTACATTAACCGAATATCATCCGAAACTCTATGGATCGGCAGAGGTGGACCGATCGCTTGACCCTCCAAGTCACCTGATTTATCACCCATGGATTTCTTTTTGTGAGGGGCCATGAAAGACTATGTGTACAAGACCGCCGTCGACAGTGAAATGGACCTTGTTGCACGAAAAGACGTTTCTAAAAGTGTTCGGCAGTTATTGCAATGGCGCTGTGAATTCTTTGTTCGCGCAAATGGTCGTAATTTTGAGCACCTACTGTGAACCTGTACTTTACTTTGTTGGAATAAAAATCACATTAGCACTAAACCTACCGGCATTTCACCGATACATTGGAATTGCCATTGGAAGCGGTCATTTGACCGGCTCGTGGTAGCTTTAGTGTTAATTACCACTCAACTGAACTGTTTCATTATGTTCACTTCACTTGTCCATTCTGCCCATGCAGATGTCGCTTGCGGACACACTTTCCTATGTGAAATCGGTTCAATTGTACTGTTTCGTGGGGAGGTAAGGAATACCTCCCCACGAAATGTGAATGATAAGTTTTGAATCACTCCGTATTTGGCACATATATACTTTGGAAGAAGAGAATATGCACGTCAGAGCAATTATTATTTGCACCTTGGAGTGATTACTTGCAAATTTTAATTAGATTTTTCATTAATTAAAATTAAGCAAAATTTTGACATTTTTCTTCAATAACTTCCAAAAATATTACAAGACAAAAAATAATTTTTACATGATTTTAAAATTCAAAAAATTATCTTTCCAATGATACTAGTTTTTTGCTGAATAATTCTTCTCCTATTTTTAATAAAATATTTTTATCATCTTTTACAAATATTTATTTCATTGTTGAAGTGAAATTGAAAACTATTTTCGTTATTGCTACTAATATCTACTTGTAACATTTTTTCAATTCATGAATATGAAATTAAGATTTATTTTCTATAAGGAGTAGATTCCTATTTAAAGTATGTTTTTAACATACTTTCTGAAATTTATGGTATTTATAATTGAAGTTTATGTTTACAAGTAAGTGGGATGAAATTTTTTTAGGTGTGTCCGTTTTTAATAACTGCTACTATTAAATACAATATAACTGAATGTCTCAAAACAATATTATCCTTCTCACAATAGGAAAAATGCGTTCTTATTTTAATGTACAATTTTTTTTTCGTCGTTGTAGTTGAATCAGATAATCCGCCAAGGTACTACACAAACTATGAAAAATATTTTGTAGTACGTATAAAACTTCAATGCTGAACAATTCTTCTTCCGGTTCTTATACTTTAAATAAAACTGTTGAGTTACATCAAGTAAGTTTTTGTATTAGCTAAAGTTTAAAAACATTCATTTTTCAAATTGGAGTTCACATTAAGGTGAAATGACAGGAAATTGGGGAGATGCACTAACAATGAAAGAAATGGTTATAACCATAAAAATAGTATGTGTTGCAAATCTATTAAATTTTAAGTTTAAAAACAATTTACTGAGGAAGCAGATACAGAAAATATTTAATTGAAAATTTTAGCAAACATTAATTCTAGTGAGTCAGCTAGTTGCCAAAGGTGACTAGTATAACCTTTTCATTGTTCGCTCAAGCTCTTGCAGAACATTTATTAAGAGGTATAAAAGGCAACATTTGGTTTGTAATCATTCTTAAATTTATCAATACTTTCAATATTCCGACTAAGCAGTTCGTCAGGTTACATGGCTCATACTGTAACATTTTTTTAAAACAAATGCCAATACAAAAATATTTTCCCAACTTTTATACCATAGTAGCACCACCATGAAATTCATCGTAAGTATTACTAAAATGGGTTTGTATGAAACAAATGTTTTTTAAATCTAATTTTAAATTTTCCAAGAATTTAAATTTATTTTTCAAAATTGATTTCTAAGGTAACTAGATTATGTTATATTTTTAATGAAGCATCATAAAAAATAACATATAACTCAGCTCATTGTGTGAAATAATTCCTGATTTCCATCTATTTAAAGACTTATAAGATATTCAAAATTCGTAAAGTTCACAAACTTTCCCAACTCTGAAATGGATTATTGAAAAAAAAAGAAAAATTAAACTTCAAGATTTTCTTTCCAGAAATACAGCAAGGAGGTAAAATATTATTACAATTTAAAATGCTTGAATAATTTTTTTATATTGGCTCTTTGGAATTACCAGAAAAACTCAACTACATAAATTTTTCATATCAGTTAAAATATTGCAACACATTTTAGGAAATGATCACTTTTGAAATTGTGGAAATTTTAACAAAATTTGCATCAAACAAACCTTTTCTATTCACTGATAATGAGGGAAAAACTCTTATCCTTTCAAACCATCAATTAATCTACTACACGCAGATTGCATCCAAAGGCATTTAAAAAATCATAATGATTTAGTTGACAATCAAAAAATTTTATTATTGGAAACGAAACAGAACTTACATATAACAAAACTAAATAAAACTTAGTGGCACTTGAAATCTTTTGACAATACTTTCAAACAAGTATTGGTACTGCTCAATTTCTTTTTCCTTCATGGGATTTGATGCATTGTTTTATATGATGTCTTTAACGACTTGTATTATTTTATGACTCCTAAAATTTAAAATATGATGGGCAAATTTTAAGCAAGTATTAAATACAGTAAATTTCTAGAAAATAAATTGCAATAAAAGATTATATTGTAAACTTTAAAATCCCTGAGAGTATTTTTCATGATATTTCTTAAAATATTTATGAATATAATCAACAAGTTTTGCTTCAATACAATAAACAGTAAGATAATGAAAATTTAAATTTTTTTCAAATTTTTGAGATATTAGAATTGAGAGAAAATAAAATTTATAAGTATAAACCTATTACCTCTACAAATCATGTATAATCTCGGTTTCAACAACTTTATGTAGACTGCAAATAGCAAAAATAAGAGTAAAAAACATTATTAGTGTAGTTATATCTAAAAAGGAAAATGCTTTTGAAAAAATATTTCTTCAAAACATGGCAGTGAAAAGTTATTTTTATACAGAAAAAATAATGTTTTGTGATGTAGTGACCACCACATTCTTCCATCGGAGGATGTGGGTATAATAGCGATACATATATGGAAAGTACTGAAATCGGAGCACCAGTTAGATTGTGCAAATTTTTTTGGAAACTATGCAGATCAATGAAAAAATTCCACCTTTCTAGATAGAAAAGTCAGAAATTTCATTTTATCAAATAGAATCGCAATTTAAAATTAATGGTATAACTAATAAAGATACCAAGTTTAACTACAGTCTCACAAATGGAACCTACATATATAGACACTAATTGGGAACTTAATAAATAGTAGATAATACTGAAACCAAATATTCATTAGCAAAAAAGGGGTTTATTGTCTTTGAAGAAAGAAAACAAATGAATCAAACAGCTTTTCACTGGCACTGAAATTGGTGATATTAATCCAAGCTATCTATTACAAAAAAAAAAAAAAAAAAAAGGGAAAAATTGCTGCACTGTTTTAAACATATATAGTAGCTAGTGATAAAGGTACTCATAAATTGGCGATTATGGCTGTAAATATTTTTGACAGGCATTCACAAAATCAATTATATGAGGCTCATTCAACTGAAGTTACAAATGCAAGCATGTCGCCAAATAACATTTCACAATTGCACGAGAAGATGTTTTCATAGGAATAGTGTATTAAAGAGCTCCATTTAAATTACCAGCCAAATGGAAGACATTGTTATACAGAAAGAAATGACAGACCATTACACGACTGGTCAAAAGTATTGCAAGCTTGAGAAATTTAACATTTTTTTCAATAAGCCCCTCAAAAGTAATATTTTTTCATTTAAAGTGACATTTTCTAGTATAAATGTGGTGGTGAAATTTCAAGCTATTGTGTCATCCGTTGCGAAGTAATCTTCTACAATGATTGTGTCATCACGGTAGTTTATTATAAAATCGCTCCGACTGCGAAGGATTTCCTTTCGTTTGTAGCGTTGTCGAAGTGCGTTCGTTGTGCTTGGCGTAAAGTAAACGAGACCATGAGGTCAGAATACCTGGTTCGCACATCAAAATACCCAAAAAGCGTAATGGTGTGGGGGTGGTGTCATATCAGTCAACTGGACGTTTTCAGTTTGTACAGGGAACCATGAATGGTGACAAGTATGTCGGTGTGCAGAAGAATCAATTGCTTCGTAGTGCTCGTACATGTTCCCAAGGCAGAAATGGATATTTCAGCAAGAACTAGCACCCTGCCATACATCGAAAAAGCTAAGACAAATTTTAAAATTAATTTTAAAGTTTATTTCAGTTCAGTTCTGATTTCTACATCGAGACATTCGTTATTTTAGGTTAAGGCGAGTTTGCAAACCATGGTATTAATGCTTTAGCATAGCCAGAAAACTCGCAAAATTTAAACACCAATGAGAATTTATAGAGTATAATGGGAAAGAAAATAACTGAGAATCATCTCAGAACAAAACGAGAACTTCAGGAAACAATAATTAAAGTTTGGCACCATGAAATGCTGAAAGAAGTGTTGCAAAACCTTGCAGATTCCATGACTAAAAGAGTGGTTGCTGTGATCGAAGCCAGAGGCGGCCCAACCAAATATTAAATGTTTTTCAGTTAACTTGAACTCTTTTATTATCTTTTCTGATGAACTTGAAATTTTTTCTTTACTTCATTTTATCCCAGGGGACCAAAATGGATCCCGATACTGATAACCTGTACATTTTGTTTGTATTTAATTCTTTTTGAAATTAAATAATTTTAAAAATAATAAATTTTTTGTTCAATAGCATAATTTATATCTTGCCTTTAGACTAATTTAACATATTGACATAAAAAATATAATTTAAAATGAAAAAATATTAATTTTTTTAGAGGTAGGGGTATTCTTGAAAAAACGTGAAATTTCTCAAACTCGCAATACGTTTGACTAGTAGTGTATCTAGGGGTAGAAGTCGGAGACATTACAACCTGAATTGAAAACTGTGTTATTATTTTACTTTCAGATCAAGATGCTTCCTGGAAAAATGTAAAACGCCTAATACCAGCCACGTGTAATGACAAAATTAGTTCCAGCTTTAAGCAGCAAATTGTACTAAAATCTTGTGTTTTGGATACAAAATTTTAACTTGAGACTTCATCATGGTTTTCAATAGTTATTTATCATAGCGAAAGTCAATAATAGTGTTTTGGATGCAGATTTTCTTCGCCAGTTTTATTTATTGATTTGATATTAAAAACAAAAACAAAAAAAATATGATGTAACTAAACTGAATATTATTGGTGAAATTAAACTGAATATTATTGGTGAAATTACATTGCCAACCGTGAAACAAAAATAATAAATTTTATAATATTTTGGAACAATTTCGGAAATAAGAAAACAAGATTTACTAATTCCTAAAACAAAACACAATGTTGAGCACTATATAATTACTAATGGCAAACCAGTTTATTCAAAAGCAAAAAAATTAAAAGATTAGAAATAGTCAAACAAGAAATCATCTTTTTGCTTGAAAATGATATTATAAGACCATCAAAATCACCAAACAGAAGCCCGCTTTATTTAATCACAAAAACAGACAGCACTCAGAGAACATGGAGATTATCACCGCTTAAATAATATCATAGTATCAGATCGCTACACTTTGTCCAAAATTGAAGACTTTCATCACATTTTAAAGATAAAAAGATTTTCTAAATTCGATTTATTTAATACCTATTACCAAAGTTTAATAAGAGAAGAAAAAAAACAAAAAACAGTAACACCATCTAGAATTTTTGAAGTCAATGAGTTTTGACTTAAGAAATGCTCCCTCCACATTTCAAAGATTCATTAATAAAGTTTTCATTGAAGTAGATTTTACTTTTCGGCATTTGAATGACATCCTGATATAATTAAAAATCGAGGAAGAGCATAAGAAACACCTTATGGGAAGTATTTAATAGAATTTAACAATATGGTCTACACATCAATCTATCGAAATCAATAATGGGAACGAACAAATTTGAATTTTCGATATGTTTCATTACACTAAATGGTTCAAAACTTCTTCCAGAAAAAGAAGACTGTTCACAAACTTCGAACATTTTTAGGAAGATTAAATTTTATGGATACAGATAATATTCAAGCTCAATAATTCTTGAAAGATGCAGATAATATTCAAGCTCCCTTAAATAAAAATTTACAAGGTAAAAGAGAAAGAGAGAGAAAAGACCAGAGGAAAATTCTCTGGACAGAAGTAGCAAAGAAGTCCTTTGAAAAAGGCAAAGTACTACTTAGCCAATGCTGCTTTATTAACCTTTCCTAATCCAGATCTACCATCAGTTTTACTATAGAAACATCTAATTTCGCAACTGTATCTGTTTTAGAGTAATATGGAGACGGAAACCAATAGCATTTTATTCCAAAAAGTTAAGAAGGATTATAAGAGGAGAAAGGATTATATTAAGAAGGATTATAGCACATATGTGTGGACAGAAGCAGAAAAGAAGTTCTCCGAAAAAATATGAGTGGGAACTTTCAAGTATCTATCTTTCCATGAAACAATTTAAGCATACACGAGAACAGGGGTGGCGGACATTTATGGATCAACGTGCCATTTTTTCCGAAGAAATGCTCAATGAGGTATAGACGTGCAGTCAAATAATTTTGATTTGTGATTATTGGGAAAATAATAAAGTTAAATACTAACAAATCAAAACTTTTTCTTTACTACAAAAAAAACAACAGCAACATTTTGCACTGTCTAGTAGTAAATGTTTTAGATATGTGTCATTCACATTAAAGTAACATTAGTGAGACTTCTATTGTGGCAGATTAGATGGCAAATATCTTATATTAGGATTTAAGGTGTTACTTTTAGCAGAATGCATGCTGAATTGGGAGTCATCTGCCAAACGATTTCTAAGCGAGTCTTTAATGTTATTTATTTCTGTAAATAATGACTCGCAGGCTTAAGTAGATGAAAATATGGTTAAAATAGCATGAGCCAGCTTCTTCAAACAGTTCAATATGCCTGGAATCGAATTCCATGTTTCCAAAATTTTGTTACTGGCGCTTTTACTTATATTGCTTGTTAATCCTTCGGTTTCAATCTATTCCAACTTTTCTCCTCTTTCAATAAATTTTTAATCTATATTGAACTAGATTGGAAATCAATCATTGCATTTCAAATTCTTTAATTTCCAATCAATCGAATTGGGACAAATTCAGTTTATAAAATGAAATCACATCGGGGTACATAATAAACTTCCGATAATTCTTTGAACTGAGAAAATCTCGCTGAAATTTCTTTGATTGAAGAAGCAATAACGCAAATAAATTCTTCAATAACTTTTTCTTTGTCTGGTTTCTCATATACGACAAAATTTGATATATAATATTGATATTGTTTTCAAGTTTGGAAAGTGATATTTTTGATATTTTTTTTTCGTTTGTAGTTTCTTGTAATAATATGGTTTCTGAAAACACGCAGTTTAGCGACAAAAGTGTGAATAAGATCCATCATGGTGACAATTTTTTTTTATTTGTGCCTTGAATTTTACGTTCAATTGATTGAAATGTTGGCATATGTCTGTAAAAAACATCAATTTTGAAAACCACATAATATCCAACAACTATAGGTATTGTTCAATTTCCCCCTCATTTTGCAGAAACAGTCTGATTTCTTTCAAGCAGTCAACAAACCTTTGAAGTACGTTCCCGCGACTCAACCAGCAAAAATTAGTTGACTTCATTCAACAAAGCATCAAACTTTCGTCTATTTAAAGCCTGCGACGATATGAGGTTGACTATTTTTGTGACTAACGCCATTACATTATCAAAAGATTTTAAACCACTCTTAGCACACAGGCTTGTTAGTGAATAATGCAGTGAAATTCCAGAATTGAATCGGGCGCCGGCGCCCCAAACCTTTCTTCCTTGTGTATTCTCTGTTACATTTCCGGCCAGTTTAAGATTCTTTCTTTTATTGTGTTTCTTGATAGAGGAATATCGTTGATGCACTGAATTATCTTACTTTGATTATCAAAATCTTCAAAAAGTGAGGACGCGCATGCTAACAAAATTTCCTTCAAAAACTCGAACTCTTGAAAAGGCTTACTGTGCCGATCATTGATATTTGCAGCCAAGTAATTTGCCGCGCTCATATGACAATTTTTTCTAACGTATTTAATCATAGACGTCGATTGTTTATTTCTGCCATTTATTGCACTTGCAGGGAATGGGAATATGCACTCCATGCACCGCGACCGATCATTCGCGTTTGTTCGAATTACTTCATAGTGAACTTTGTTATTTTGAACTAAAAGGCAAACCGGTGAAGTGTCCAAAATGTTGTGCAAGCAACTATACAGCTAGCCACCACATTCCAACTACTAGATGTTAATTTCACACGAATTCTTAAAAGGGTTCTGATTTCTCAAACACATTCACAAGTTGAAACAAAATTTATTAAATAATGTTAATTTTATAACAATCTCTTAATTTTACTTTGACCAATGCTTGGCAAAATGAAGAAGAAAATGCAAAAGACAAATACAAATTAAGAAATATTTATTTACATATAAAAAAATGAACTGGAAACAATGTGCCTTCAAATTTATATTTTCAATTACGCTTTTAAAACTTCAATTCCTGAAATTATTTGATTCTGCTCTGCAATGAAAATCAATATCATCATCTGCCTTTTGAACTAGTTTATTTGTAAATTTCTGCAGTTTAAGAAACATCACTTTTCGTCATTTTTGATTTTAAATCATTTAGTTCTGCAATGTATTTCATTCACTTATGCCTATTGCATTTTACGACAGCAATCTTTGCCTGCCCATTATCTCAGCAAATTTAGAGCAGATATTTTTCCACACATATAATTCTTTGTGATTTGAAAATTCTCTACCCCACCACCATTTTTTTTTTTTTCAATTCAGCTGAAACCAAATGTTTTACAACATATAATTCTTCTTTAAGTTTTTCAAATTCAACATTTTTATTTAAGAAAAATTCCCTTTCAAACTACAGCCTGGCCATAGGATTGTATAATCAGAATCTTAATTACTTACTGCAATTTCTGATAGACTTTTGATGTTTTAAATGTTTTGATGAAAAGTGTCCATTTGATTTTTTAATGCTCCAAACTTCTTAAATTTTACAAGCAAGTTAGCATTTAGCTACAAGCATTTAAAATGTTTTTCAATTAAATTAAAACATAATCACATTCTTTTTCTTGTAGGCACTTGCAATTCACAAGAAAGAAAGAATGGCTTTCATCTTGTTACAGCAGTGCTTATTTGGCTATTCTCCTCAGATATGAACATTCATATTTCTGGCAAATACATAACTGAGAAGGAATATATCCAAAAATTTATAAATGAAGGCACATTACTATGTCCTGAAAGAAATGTTTCGAACCAATTTTCTGTTTTTTCGAGAAATTTTTTTCTTCTGATTAATGAGACTTTTTAGAAGTCCCTTCCCTCTCCTCTAAAAAAGAACCTAATATTAACTTTTCTGATATCGACATACGAATCTTTATTTGAAAAATTTAAGAAACACTATTTATAGTTTTTAGACTTTCAGGAACATAATTTTCATGATGCTAAAAGTTTTCAAACAGTCAGTGACCATCTTTTTCCTATCCTGTGTTAAAAATGGGAATTCTATACAGAAGAATGTAAGAAATGGTTCTATAATTCTGGTCTCTGTCTGACATACAGGATTTTCGTTGCATTCAAACTTTGGTTTATTAATTGCCCTTTTTGACATATACCAAACTGTTCTTAATTTTGATTGTTCATTCAACAGTTCTGCATTCTCACATTTCGTTCTCCAAAAATGACTAGGACATTTCCCTTTCTTTGAAAATTTGAAGTATAATGCTTTCTTATGACTGGCGAATTTCTGAATAAATAATATAAGTTGGATACAAAGAGGTTCAAAATTACATGCAATAAATACTACAATTATTAAGAAAGCTGAAAACTGAATTCCATCATTCAGTAAGTCAAAAATTTCTAATTTAATGGTGGACTATACATTTGCATAGATAAAATCTTCCACAAATCCAATTTTTTCGGAGAAACGAAAGTATTGTAAAATACTGATGGCTGTGGAACTGAAGCAACACATCTTGTTTCAACCTCCTTGTTATTTTCAAATTCTTTTGCTTTGTTTTATGGATTGGATGAATGTTTATCAAGCATTCGAATATATATATTAAGATCAAACAGACTCTCAACTAGACACTCTAACACTAAACCTACCGGCATTTCACCGATACATTGGAATTGCCATTGGAAGCGGTCATTTGACCGGCTCGTGGTAGCTTTAGTGTTAAATATATGGAAATGCATCCTCACAAGAGATACATGAGTGATAACCCCCCCCCCCAGAGATGTAGCTTCTAAAGGGCTATGCGGTATCGTGCACCGAAGCCCTCAAGCTCAGAAGGAAGGGGGTTCGAACCCTGACCACCAAGCAAGTCAAACTCGCGATAATTTCTCCTACTTTTATGATAACAAATTGCCACACAACTATAATCATGGCAACTCAGTTGAAAGCAATTTCGAACTTGTAGGGAATTTCCCTAAATTCTTTCTGTTGTTCGTATGGTGTTGCCAACTTTACTTATTGGAAAGTTTAAATTGTTTTCAATTTCTTCATTTTTTATAAACTGTTACTTGAAAAAAAAGAAAAAAAACTTCCAAGTTTCATGAAAAATCTTACCATATTTATTATCTTACAGAGGTATATAAATAATTTGTATAAACAACATTGAAAAAACAAAATATATGATTTTTAATAAATTGAATTTTTAAGCATAACAAAAATTACACGAAAAAAATCTTTCTATTCACACAAACGCACACACACAAAGTTTTTAAATACCTTTCATCTTTACTTGAGAAATGCTTTTTTTTTAAATTCTATATTACATTACAGAATAGGCATACTATCGCCACTTTTCGATTATCTTGAACGACAATCGATATTTATATCGTCGCTGGATAATCCCTGGCATTTTATAAAATACTATTCGGGGATTCCTTAACGACGTTTTGTAGCGTACTATTACTTTTCTCCTTCCTTTTAACGTCAGCAAGCACTTCAGCACACACGAATTATATTGCATAATTCAGAAAACTAAAATTATGGATAAGAAAACAACAACAGTGGTGCGTTTAAGCGCAAACAATGCCAAGAAAGAGAAGATAGTAAGCGAAAATTGCCCCAAATCGACAAATTTCTTTGTCGGCCTTCTACGAGTATTTCTGCTAATAGTGACTTAGATAATGTGGTAGCTATAGCGTTGCTTGAGAAGTCTACTGAAAAAGATTCGACTGTTATTGCAGTTAAAGATACGGTGTCCGCGCAGCAGATGATGCCGCTGATCATGTCAACAAAGACCATGTCTGCATGGCACATGTAACAGCGAAGGAACCATCGAAGGAACTATCGTTCACATTTTTAGAAAATGTGAACGATAAATCTTCTTTTTATGACTTGCGGCTTCACGAATAAGATATTAAGTGATAATGAAAAACTTCAAAAAAAAGTGAAACTATCGACAAAGAAGATGAAAGTGAAATTTGCAAAGAGGCGTCATTTTGGAAAATACTTCTTCTAAGGTTATTCGATATCATACTTACCCTAGCAAAGAGTTCTTTGGCTTTCAGAGGTCATTGAGGAAACAAGTCAGAAAGGATACCTTGAAAATTTTCTATCCTTTGTAGAGCTTGTCCCTCGATATGTCACATACTGCAGCAAGTTTCAGATATACCCAAAGGTAATGATTATTATTTCTAAGTTTTGTCTTCATTTTAATTTTTTGTTAATTTTTATTAACTGTTTATATTCGATTTTTTAAATAGTGCTTATTTTAATATTTTTAGGACCTACAAGATATCTGAGTGCAAAAATTCAAAATGAAATGATTGAGTGCTTGGGACCAAACTTGAAACCCATCTGATAGAACAAATTAGAGTGCCACCGTTTTTCACCATTGTCATGTGCAGGACGACACAGAACTATCAAGGGTGGATCAACTAAGCATTATTGTGAAGTATGCAGTACTAACTAGATTGATACAGAAGCAAAAGTGTTTTTAGGCTTTTATGCAGCTATCTGTGGTGAATAGCATATAAGCCAGTTAACAACTCCTCTACCCGAACGATCGTTTTGGTAAAATGGTTTAGTTACTGGACTGTTAACCAAAAGGTCCCAGGTTCTATCCTCGCGCATCCCATATCGCCTCATATCAAACACGGCTCGGCCGATTTAGCCAACCAGCTGACTGCATTATTTATCGCAAAAAATATCGACTTAAAAAATTGTGTGCGTCTAAGTTATGATAAAGTCAATGTAATGAGCGGTGTGTATAATGGCGTACAAAAACAGATTAAGGATATTCAGCCTAACTCGGAGTACGTACATTGCGCCACTCATGATTTAAATTTAGAGATAAATGATGCAATTAGCGCTTGTATGGAAATACAGATTTTTCACGACACTGCAAGATTTGTATAATTTTTCCGGAAATAGCATTAAGCGGTGGGATCTATTGTCAAAATAGACTGGTGAATCGGATATCACTCTAAAAAAACTAAATCTAACTATTAGATGATCCAGTAGAGTCAAAACGATATCTGCAATAAAGCGTTTTTTAAAAAATACATAATCAGAGAATTATCAAAAGCCCCAGTAAAGATGAGTGCAATGAAGCAGAGCTTATTAAAACGAAAATGCTAAACTTCGCGAATTCTTGCATTGTGTATTGAATGACATTGATTATGTATCTAAAATTTTACAGGGGGGGCAATTGCGAGAGATTGAGAATTTCGTCGGTAAAAGTGTTCAGCACTTCAGAATGGTTGTAGAGAGCTACGCATTATGGAATATGATTATTTAAAACCCACCATAAAGTTAATACATTGTAAACAGTCAAAATATCCAAGTAATGGTTAAAGTGTTTTGACTATATTTGGCAAAATAATCGATAGGGTAGTAGATCAATAACATGCCATATTTTGCGGACAATTTTTGATCAACCAAGTAAGAAATAAATGCGATGGATGTCGAAGACGTTAAGTTCGCAGATTTTCAGACATCTGATTCAAATGTCGTTCATTCAGCTTATAATTTGCACTACTTTTGGCAATATAATCAGCAAGGTAACAAGTGAATATGATATCGACAAGGTGATAGGCTCATTTTTATGGCAATTTTCGGTCGGTCGACTATAAACTCAATGCGGTGAGTGTCGAAGATGTCAAGTCCGCAGATTTTCAGACATTTGATTCTTGTCGATTTGATTGAAATGTCATTCATTTAGCTTATAATTTGCCCTAGTTTTAGCAATATATCAGATAAGTGAATAAGAATATCGCATTCTGCCAACAATGAATGGTGAATATCGTATTATCTGTAATGAATGGTGAAGACTCTATCCACAAATTTTTGAACATTTGATTCAAATGTCCTTCATCAAGATTTTAATTTGCACTACTTTTGTCAATATAACTGACAAGGCAATATGTGAATAAAAAATTGCCAAAAAATTTTGATCCGTCGACTAAGAATTCAATGTAATGGATGTCGATGACGTTAAGTCCAAATTCTCAGTCATCTGAGTTAAATGTTATAATGTTCATTCAACATACAATTTATACTATATTTAGCAGAATATTCAAAAAGCTGGCAAGTGAATAAGACGTCACATTTTCCCCGACTAATCTGTGTCCTTCGGCTAGATTTTATCATAGATTATGGAAAAGATTTTTTTTTTTTTCATCAAGCACTTCGATTAACCGCCAGGGGAATTATTAAAGAAAGCGATGAATTTATATTATTCATGAACAGGACAATAGAGTTATTTTCCATAATTCATCATTCAAATTTAAGTCCTAAAAATAATCGTCATCTTATTCATTTATTGTCACTTCCTCGGTAACAAACTGGTAAATTTATTTTATTAATTTCACTATGAGAATTGTCTGACAAAAATATAGATAATGATTTAACTAAATTTAATAAAATATTCTTTTCAATTGACATTCTTGTGCACATGCATGCTAAAAAGAGTTACTTTGCTGCAACCAAATTATGTGAATTCATTATAAATCACTGGAGTAAGTAAATTGTATAATTATAAATCAAGTTTGTTTAACAATAAAATGTCTGCTTTCTTTTGAAATCTGATTTATCAGGCTACAATTATTATACTAAAGAAATATTACTGACTGCAACTAATGACGAAAAAAAAAAATGTGTGGTATGGTAGCTTTTTAGCTACACTAAATGAGTTTATCCAAGTATACACTAAATTTCTTAAATAAATTATTATCTAAATTCTTCAGATACTGCATTCAATATTATGACTAAGTAATCGGGAAAGGTATCGTTTTTTACTTTAAATTATATTTGGCGGTAAAAACTATATAATTTCAGATGCTTCTAAATTTTTAATAGACTTTTAATAAAAATGTTTTGATAAAAGGATGATTAAATTAGTTATTCATAGAATATTCATATTTAACACATTAATCCCTTGACATACAAGTTTACTTAGATTCCTAATTAGATAGAAGATCTTATTTGGGGCAATTATTTTAATCCCTAGAATAATTTAAGAGAATTTGAGGTTATGATGTGTTTTTAAGAGATTTTTGCAGTTTAAATTACCTAATACTTTCACTTAATTGTAGATTTAAAATTAACAATTTAGTAATTCCATACTCGAGTCAGACTCGGTATTGTATACGAAAGGTTTAAGAAAATCCAATGCATGCAACTGCGATAAAACTCACTTTTTGGGAGGAATATTAGCTAGCAACAACTTTTAAAGAAGTACTTAACCATAAAAACGCATGCTTAAAAATGGAGATAGAATTCATATTCAAGATTTAATTGTTTCTTAAAAAAAGCATTGGTTTTTTAAGCCTAAATATATATTGAAAAATAAATACATGGGGGAAACTAAAGCTTAAACAACCCATTTTTCATTAGAAAATTTTTACATCTAACATCAAATAGTAAGTTTGTACATATATTTACAAAATATTTTCTCAGCCTTCTTAAGAAGCAACATTATTGTATCTTTCCCACATTCTATATTGTTCGTGTCCGAACTATAGTAGATTTTTGTTGAGACTGTGCACTTATTCTCCTCGGATTCGAAACACATCGGAATTCCTGCCCGTTGTTGCAATCCTTATTTAACCCTTTAAAGGGCCATTTTTTTCTAGTCATATTATGTTAAAATATTTTTAGGCTTGAAATTAGAATAAGAAAAGGGATTCATTTAGCTTATTAGATAAATTTAATTTAATTTGATTAATTAATTAATTAATTTGGTTAATTAATAATTAAGTAACAAATCAAGACGCATCATTTTGTGTGAGATAAAGAACTAAAGCATCTAAGTTTCTGTCTTTCTAAAAAAATTTGTCAGAACTTATGCCAACCTACATAAATTCATACAAAGATTGATAAATTTGGTGGGAAGCATACTTCCCATGGCCCTAGAAAGGGTTAAAAAATATTTTAGTTAGGAGACTACGCTAAAAAAAAATCGATATTTTATTTTTTTAGAATATTTGTTTATTTATTATTCTGGATTTCTAAAAAAGTTTTCTTTGTAAACCTTTTTGAATTTAGTTTCACTATTCGTTTTATATAGCTCCTGATAAGAAAGCATGCATTTTTTCATTTAGCATGACGCGTCTCTCTGGCGCAATCTATGTTTCTATCTATATATTACACTCTGGAATGAAATATAACCATATTTTTTTTTCTAAAATTAGATCTCAAGAGAAATTAAATCTCAAAAGTCTCATAAAGAAATAGGCTCAAATATTGACAACTTTTTGATGGTCAGTAAAAGAAACTGAGAACATTTTTTTTACAAATACATTTGTAAAGTTTTGACAATGAAAGAAAGGATCAGCATCTGAATAACAAAGAAACTAAATAATACTCTATTTTCTTTAATTAAATGTAAATTAATTATTATGAGTTATTTTGAAGCCAAATGAGAGATGTTCTTACCCCCTTGCCGAATTTGTCTTGCCCCCCCCCCCGTCGGCAAACCTCTGCCGCCGCCTCTGATTTGTACGAGGCAAGTAGAGCTTCAGCAGAGACAAAAGCAAAGTTGCGAATTTATAGAAATGACTTCGAATCATTCAAGTGCAAATCAAATGAAACTGCAAGAAAATATGGTATAGATCCCCATTTTCAAGAAAAAAGACAAAGGAAAGTTAAAAAATATTTTGATGAATTAATTTCTGATAACCGATTTCGAAAGCTGGCAGAATTATTTAAAATTACTACTTTCAATAAGGTGCCAAACACAATATTAGCACAATTAAATACAAGTTTTACTGTTCTGAGTTTAATCAGTCAAATATTCAATTTTCTAAGACCAACATTTTTACTAAATGTAGATGAAACAACTTTATTATCAAAGTGCAACGAATTCCAAACTAAGTATTCTGATATAATAAGCCCAAACTTTTCCCTTCAATTTCTTAATATTTATCATCTAGGTTTCCCTAAAATAACTCAGGCATGGACTGTTCACCAATTAAGTAAGGAAATATTGAGCAAATATGGAGTGCTAGAATGTGACCTAAAAGAAGTATTCACAGCAATGTAATTATTCTATACAATTCCTGTAACTTCAGCAGAAGCTGAAAGATCATTTAGCAAATTAAAAATAAGTAAAAATTATTTAAGAAACAGTGTGGCCCAAACTCAACATTGACATTTACCGTCAATAGCAATTGAAAACAAAGTCGCATCAAGCCTGGATTTAACAGAAGTTATTGATATCTTTGAGAAAACTAAGGCTAGGAAAAGACCATAAGCTAAATTGTTAATTTTTTGTTAGTAGGTAGGTCCTACCTTCATATAATAAACCTTTTATTCCTTATCTACTTCGCTTGTTTCCTAATACCTATGTTATTCATTGTAATCTTGTTCGTTATTATTTAATTCTTTATTATCTATTACGTTACTTCTTGTCTTCCGATCCCAGTAGTTCCTAAACTTTTCACAGCTGCTCTGGAAAATGTCTGTCATGGTGTCAAGGCAAACCTGGGCGATCACTAAAGCGCACACAAGAATACTCATACACATACATGTAAGTAGTATGTAGCTTTGCTTTTCTGTTTCCTTCAGAGTACGATAATTGATGATAAAGTAACTTTGCATCTTTAAAATATTCCTGAATTTTTATTTTTTTATTTGATAAAACATAACCCGTTTAAATAGCCCCCCCCCCTTTTGCACCAAAGTCTTTGGAAACCTCGATTTGCCACTGAACTTTCCCCACACTTTAAAAACAATTCGAATTCTGCATCTATGGCGTAATTATATTATTTTCAGATGCTGGGTCAGTGAAAAATTCTTTCTTTGCATGGTAATCCTGCTTTCTGTATCCTCTTTCCCTTTCTTTCAAATACTACAGAAAGGAAAGATTAGAGATTGACAGCTCTCTCATATCAATGCCCTTCTTCTGTTGGTGAAATTATCAAGGCGAAACCCAACTGTCAAATCGAATCAGTATAGAATGTGACAGAAAGTGGAAAAAGATACATAATAGCAATTTTATCGGTTAAGTTGACTCTTGAAAACAAGCCTCTAACTTTGTACCCAAATATGTTCCATGTTAGAAGTAGAGAGGGTTAGGTGAGAAAGTTGAAATGTTGGTTTTCCACCTTTAAATAAAATGCTATTAATCTGAGAGGAAAAATTTTAATTTCAAAACTATAGATTAAAAAAATACATAGCTATATAGTATGATATCAAATGTTAAGATAGCTTAAATACAGCAGAAATAAATTTTTTAAAAGCTTATATTTGGTAAAATGTTTAATATTTTTTTAAAATTCAAGTGGAATTTTTGCAATTCTTTTTAAAGATGTGTTAAACAGAGGGAAATTCCTAGTAAAAATTTTAGATTGATATTAACATCATATTTCACCTTTGCACATTATATATATATATATATATATATGTAACATTATTTGTTGTGAAGCAGAATGCAGTTTGAAGACAGTGAAGAGACCTTGTAATTTTTAAAGTTCGATTTATTCTCTCCGGGAGGCAAGCATGATTATTTACAAGAAGGCGCGGACATGGAACGTCCGCCACAGCGCGCTGCAAAAACAGAAGTGCGGAAGAAGAAGGAACGAAATAAACCATCCCTCGTCTTATATAACATTGAGTATGGATAGGGAAAATATAATTTTACAGTACTAATATATTATTAAGATTCTGATAGGGATTTCTGACGCATGTCAATCACATGTAAGGGAAAAACAGGAATCTTTTTTAAAAAGAATGTGCTTACTGGACAGTTTTTTACCCCTTCACGCCGAGCGTGGGAAAGTTAGACTTTTGCTGACTCTGCAATTCAACAAAGCTTCTCTTGAATTAATTAAGTAGAGACAGTGGAATTGGATCATGAAATAAGAGAATGTTTTAGAATAAAGTTACTATGGGCTAAATGAAGATAAAATCTTGAAAATTAATTAAATTGAAATTAGAGTTAAAATATCATTACATATATATATATATATATATATATATATATATATATAATTAATAAATGACTATAAGTACTTTTATATCCGCCTGAGCTTGCAGACCGAAAAAAAGGAAAATCCTATTCAAAAAAGGTTGTTCGACGATTTCAGTAGATATAATGACTAGCAAAGAGAGAGAGAGAGAGAAAACAAACCTAAAAAAAAGAAAGAAAAAATCTTAGTTGTGACTGGTTTTTGAAAATAGTAGTGTTTCGAAGCATAACAATAATCAGAAGACATGTTTAGACAAAGTAATTAAGACAAAATGTTAATTTCAAATTTCCGTCTCTTTTTTTCTTCTGAAAATTGATTATTATACTGTCATCTGAAATCGTAAAATAACATTTTTAGAATAGGAGTCTTTTTGTGGTCCATGAATTAAAAAAAAATGGCAGCACATTTAATTTTGTTTTTCAATGTCCTAACAAAAAAAAAAAAAAAAATCCGGGGCCCATAGTACAACAAAATAAAATTCAAGAAGATTTCAAGGACCATGGAAATAATAAAATACTGTTGCAGATTTGATGTCCCGAAATGAATCAGACTAATAAAACATGTCCGTATATTTCTGAATTTCAAACAAATACAAAACACATAACTGGGAAAGATAATATTGTTACAGACTGGATGTCTAGCACTGAATCAGTCTCAGATATATAGTATGACAAAACTGCAGAGGAACAAATAACTAACGAAGAATTACTAAATAGTAGCAAAAATGAAAATTTTAAACAATAACCTAAACTCTCTGTTAAATAATCTAATGTGATGTTTCAATTCCAAACATTTGATTGTACATACCATAACCATTTAGAATTAATGTTTTTCACAAAATACATGAATAGAAACATCCTGGCATCAAATCATCTGCGAACAAGTAACATTCATTTGGAAGAAGACTAAAAATGTTAGAAAATGGACTTAAACTTGCATTATTGCCAGGAAAATAAAATTATTCTGCATACATATTCCAAATTAAAATCATTTGAAGACCTTGAAGAAAGATTCAGCATAATCCATATTAATATAATTAGATCATACCTACTATGGAGTTTATATTTATTATCTCCATATTAATGTAGACATAATAAGGAATTAACTTGCTGTTGCCACAAATTGTCTTAACTACAACAAAATATTTATTTAAATTCAATGCAGAAAAAAACACTGAGTGCAAGAATGCAAGCAAAGCTGGTGAAAGTCAAAAGCATTCGATTTTACAGTTGCAATTAAACTGATGTTTAAGTATACATGATAGTAATACAGTTAGCAATGCAACATTAGTAAAATAAAAATAACAAGTCAAACAAACAGTTAATGAGTTAAAAAGCGTTCTCCAATTTTGTTCCTGCCAATCTGCTACAACACTATCCAATGGGAATAAATATAGTTTCAAATGCATCGAAGTTATACCAGCCAAGAGAATCATTTAAGACAATCAATCACAAAGGCATTTTATGCAAAACGGATTTGTTTTGATGTTCCATACAGTGTGATCACAATGAAGAAAATCGATTCAGATCAGAATTTTTCAGGCATTATTTGTGGGATTAAAATACTAACAACAAATTCATACCATTCACAATGCAACAAAAAAAAAATTAAGACAGACAATTATTAGAACTCCTAATTGAGTGAAACTTTACATCAGAGTGAAGCATGTCAAGAAAACTTTAGAATACCTTTATGATTTCCTGTGATTTCCAGGAATGACAATAATTATACAGTGAGAATTAAAATAAGCAACATCAAAGTTTCCATGGATCGAAACAAGCTTATTTGTTAGCCTCAAGTGAAAACTATTCTTGAAACCTATCAAATAAAGGAAAATAAAACACCACATTAAAAGAAAATGGAAAAAAGGAGGATTCAAAATTAAAACAACACATTATGAAAGAAGAATTACTTTTCCAGCACGGTTACATGATTACATTAACATTTAGTTTTTTGTATATTAATTTTTGATTTAATAACTGCAAATATTTTGTAAATAGTATTTAAGTATTTTATTGTCATGTAAGTATTTATGTGATATTAATAATCATTTTCCATCTGTTATTGCAACTCTGTTACTTGAGAGTTGAGTAGTGCAACCTCTACAAATTCTGTATAACGTTTGTTTCAACAACTTTCTGTAGACTGGTAATGGCAACATTGGAATAAAAAATACCATTAGAATAATAATATTTAAAAAAAGAAAACACTTTTGAAAAAAAATTCTTCAAAATATAGCAGTGAGAAGTTATTTCCTTATACAGTAGCTGCTACAAACTTACCAGTGCCTTTAAAGTTGAGCAAAACGTAAGGATTTCCAAAAGCAGTGAAATTCTCTCAAACAAGCTTTCTCTTGTGACTAAAAAAATAAGTCCCTCAATATAAAATCATTTACAATAATAAGAATTATTGCAATGTACATATAATGATTAAAAATAAAAGTACAAATGTTTAAATAAAGTACACCAAAAGATGTTAAATGTTACATCAAAAGATATCAAATTCACAGGAATCCATGATCAAAAGCATCATGAAATTCTGGTGATGTTTTGGGGCATGGGTTTATGTAAATTCGATTTCTTTCAAAATGATTTCTCATCTACGTAAAAGAAAAACACATTATTTTTTTTACTGCAGGCATAATCATTCTTCACAATCATATACAATAATGCATTATTTTAAAACCAGTCCACAAAGAATTGACAGGAGATTCTTGCTCATTTTGAAAGGTCTGTTGTGAACTTTTGAAGAAGCCTTTCAGATGCTGACAAAAGGGGAATAGAGTATCTGTTGCATGGTTCCTACTTTCATCCAAACTATTGTACCTTAATTTCTTACTGTGGAGACCTATCCCCTCAAAGATATACAAAACAGCTGCAATGTATATTAGAAATAGATATCTTTTAAGACTTACCTGTGGCATTATTACAGATATTCTATCTGTGTTCAACTATTAATGAATGTTCCACTAGTTTCAATGACGCACTTCAATAGTGGAAAATTTGAAACATCATTAAATGCACTCCACATGTTAAGTTTTATTGGAATACATCCTACTAATTTCTGTTTAGTGCCATTTTATTCGTCTTTAACATTTTCTGGGGTTGTTCCAGTCATGGGTACCTATGTAATTTAGAGAGAAAAAATTTATATAAGCTGCTTCCTCAACCATAATATGCATTTAAATTGAAAAACCTTGATAATGTTAAGAATTTAAGTTCAGAGAAAATTCAGTTGCATAAAACTTTCAAAATTGCATGATTCTATAAGAGTTATTTCATCCTTGCCCATTTCTTTCATACAAAATACATTAAGTTTACAGGAAAATTTCTTACATAAATATTTGATCAGAAAGTTTAAGAATGTTTTATATTAAATTTTTAAGTTTTCCAATTCAATACAATAAACTGAAAATAACATGTAAAAAATTTCCTAAAATATTAAAAAAAAAATCATGTAAAATTACTAAATGAAAATAGAAGAATTTAGACTCCTTTAATTGGAATGTTAGTGATTAAAAAAATGCAACAAATTCTAGTAAAAAAATTCAAATACCATGTTAAACAATCATTAGGACAATATAATTGGAGGAAAATAAGGATAACTAAAAGAAACTGATTGGTTAACTTATTAACAAAACAGGAAATTAAAATATATTTTTTTTTAAAGGGAGCCTGCAGTTTAGTGAAAGTTTATGAAGTATGCAAATCAGATACAAACATTTGTAAAAATTTTTGCAAGAGTAGGTCTTATGTTATTTAATGCTACTTTTATAAAAAAAATTTTACTAAGAAAACAATTTTCTATATTTTAATTTTTCTCATGAAAAAAATGTGCACAATATTTTGTAGTTTGTAAACAATCTTTAAAGTTAGCTACAATAATTTATGAGAAAAATCAGAAAAAAATGCAATAATCAAGTTTTTCCTATTCTTAGAGTAATTTGATCAAAATAAAAGCATTCAGTTTTTTCATTAATTTTCTTCACTATGCAAAAGACAAGTACAATTTATTTTTCCACTTAAAAATTACTAGAGTCTGTGTATTTTCTGTAGGCGATTCAAGGTCACATTTTCTACCATGTTACTGGTACCAGACAATCAATAACGAGGTAGAAATATGACCTTGAATCGCCTACAGAAAATACACAGACTATAAAAACAGCTATTCTATCTGAAAAAACAGAAACTTTTTACCCTCTCAGAGCCAAAATGATAACACTGAAGCTAAAAACAGATATATTTTTCGATTTTTATTCTTTATTAACACAAATATACAATGGGTTGTTGTAAAAATTGTTGGAAATTTTTCATATAACAATATCAATTATATAGTTATATTTCATGACTTTCTATTAAACACATACAAGAAATTTTGTAATATTCCATATTGTACTTTCTTCTCTTATACCAATAAAATAGTTTATTTTTATTAACCTATCATTTGATTGGTAAATAAAATAATATTATAAATATTATCTAATAATATATTAATATTGATAAATATTATCTAATAAACTACTTAGATTGCTGTATGGTAATTCAAGTTTAAAATGTTATGCACCTGCACATTCTATTGGAAGAATAAGTTTTCTAAACACTTCTGCAATGCTGTTATTCAGCAAATTCAAGAAAAAAATAATTACAAAAAAAAATAATTCTGCATTATCAGTACACTAGTATCTTTTTGCCTAGAAAAATGAAAAACAATCAATATTCATTAAGTTCTAAGAAAAAATAATATTGGTGAAAATTTTTCAGCACTTTATAAACAAACTTAATGAAGGATAAAAGGCACTATTTGAGAGTGATAATAATGTATTAGGCACTAAAGATATCAATGATGAAGAAAACACTAGAATTATCATCAGACTGAAGCAGAATGAAATTACTCTCAAAGAAGAGAACGTGAGAAAAAAAAAATTAAAAGGTGCATTTTAGGAAGAATAGATATAACAAGAAATGTAAAGCATAATATTTAGATGCTGAATTTTTTTTATCAGGGTCAACTATACTATGAAATATATTAATAAAGCATAAAGACAATAAAACAAAAATCTATTCTGAATAAGAGATAGTTTTGAGGAAAACATACATCCAAGATGGTTTATATTGGTAAAAAATACACCTTATATGCCATCCTTTTTTAAGTTTGGAACACATTCTTCAATTAGTTTTACTGTCATTTAATTTGTGTATATACTTATGATATGTTCATAAGTTTTTAGCGGTAATATTTCTAATTTAACATACTTTTAATGACATGACTAAAATAACACAAAACCGATATTAAAATGAAAATTTAAAGCAAATATCATAGAAGTAGGCGAATTTAAATTTATTCTACATGGCTCTTTAATTTTATTATATTTGGACAAAAGGAAAGTTACAATTTCTTCAAGCTCAGTTTAAATTTTAAACTTCAGTCACTGAAATCTATGTCATTTTATTATAGTTAGAAACATAATGTATAAATGACTTTATTTTAAATGCATTTATGTTGATTATTTTTTTATACCACATTACACAGAATACTTGGCACTTATTACTACACATCAATAAACTGTTTTCTATGAAATTTCTTATATAACAGAATGTAAATATCTTAAAACAAATATGAGCAAATTGGTATCTTGAAGAATTTAAATTTATGAATTGACAATTTTGATTGTTTAAGTACCTTGGACTATTATATATCAAATATATTATAATACCTTTTATTGTTATTACTGATATACATTTTAATAAATTATTTTAACGAATTAAAAACAACTTATACATGGAAAACTTAATTAAACTTGAATATAGACAGTGTTGTTTATAATGGTATTTCTTCCACTCTAAAAATTTTGTTGAAAGGATTAATAAATGCTAATCATAACTAATTAAGATAGTCTATCCATTAAGAAATATTCTTTCATACAATCAAGATTTAAACAATTTAATTAAATATTTTGATAAAAAATTATTTAATAAAATAATTAATAATTTCAATATAATTTTAAAAATATGTAGACAAATGTTGCCAAAAATATTTAAAAAATGGTTTCATATTTTTTTTACTTCATAAAACATATGATATAAAATAAATTTGTTTAGAAATCACCTCATGTAAAAAATAAATGAATATAATACATCTCAAAATTATTGGCACGTGGCAGCAGAGTTGAAAACATCGAATTATTAAGAAATGGGGAGGGCAGTAAAAGCAAGTGGCAAATCTAGACTTAGAAACATTCCCCCCCCCCCCAATGTGTTGGATTTAATATTTGAGTAAATAAAAAGTTGTGGCGAATGAGATAGTATTAAAATTATATGGTCGAATTGATCCTTTATCATATAATTGAATTAAAGAATTCAACACTACTATTATGAATTATGGTAACTAGCATTTGGATATAAAGTTACACATTTTATACACGTCCCAAGGAATGTGGCAAAAGTAGGAGGATGTAAAGGTGAGAAAACTCCCTAGATTTTTTCAAGTTGGCAAAATTTAGTTATAATATGGCAATATTTGAAGGTGATATTTTATTCTGTTTAAAGATAACATATGGATAAGATTACAGTGTTAAAAGAGACACTTAATAAAATTTCATTCCTCAAGTACTCTTTTTTACAAAATATGTCCTGAAAATTTATTGAAATAATTTAATCGAAAGAAAAGCAATAGTTTCTGTAATTTTTAGTGTACAAATGTCATATCTATTGTTTAAACTATACAATTTTTCTATTTGTATAAGCTTAAATTGATCTATCAAAATAAGAAAAACTGGACCAATTTTCAATTACTAAATTTCAGTTAGATAATAGAAATAATTAGGTTAGATTCAATGCAAGTTATGAATACAATGAAATTTTAATCCTGGAATTAACAGGAAAGTTGCCTAGTGTTCTTGAAGCCAATCATAGAATGGAAAATGCTTATTTATTTTTATGTCATTAAAATGTTTTTTAATACTATCTTCCTCAGATTGTAAACATATTTTCAGTCCTCGTAAATTATTCCAAGCATTCCATTTACATTAATATATAGCTAATTAAAAAGTTTTTTAATCAAATTAATCAGTAATTGGATTTTCCCCTTTTATCATTCATATTTCCTATAAAAATTCCATAAAAATATTCCCTATAGTTCAAATATATTTTGGTTATTCAATATATAAATGAAAACTTGTATTCACATCTGTATTGCTTTAATTACTTAGATATATTAAATATAGTCACTGAGTCCTCAATGGTCTTAACAAAATAATTTTAAAAGTGCTCAATTTACTCAAAAGTTTGAAGGAAGCTTTGCAAGCAGTGAGCAAAAACAAATCTTCGAAATGCAGTTTTTGCCAAATTTCAAAGCTTTTTTTTCTACACCATGCATTTTTTGATTTCTTATTAATGGAATCTAATTCAAAATTGTTAAAAATCTGCAAATTTATTGTTAAGAGCACATACTAAATGTCCACAATCAGATTTACAAATCAAAAGACAGAAGAATTCTTAACTCCTTATATAATAAAATTCAATACTATTATCGGCGTATGACTCTGCGTTTTAAAGTGCAGATTGTAAACGCTCGATACTTAAAATAAACATTTCTTATTTAGGATATTACGACCAACGATTGAAAGTGTTCTAAGGAACTTAAAATCAAACACAAACTACATCAACTCCAAGTAACGGCGAGCATCTCACTCGTTTATTTACTTTTTACAAAAACATCCTCGTTGCCAGATGCAACAGCAGAAATAAAGTTTCATTTAACACAAAATAATATATCAAATATTTTTGCTACAATTACTTCAAAAACAAACATGAACAATTAAACAAATACAGAACATTAACAATTATTTGTAATATTTAGTTATGTGTGAACCACAATGACTTGCGATGATGAGTTGCGTTACTCACAACCTGTTCCTACATCACTCCCTTGCCAGTAACGAAGTTACGCTAATTAGAAAAAAAAAATTGAAAATGACATTTAAATGTAATATGAATATAATGCACTAGAACAACATTTTAGACATTGTCTGTAAAACGCACAGGTCGTTTTATTTTTCTTCCACAACGTGTTTGTGTGGTTAAAGCAGGCAGTTTGTCGTCCTTTTTTGGATCACTTAATGCATTCTTATGTTGCATCCTTTCAGTTGAGCCACTTCTTTTGGGTTCACAAGATGCAGGACTGTTAACATTTAATGGCAATGGAGCATCAGAAATGTCAAAATGTGTTAACTTATAGGCTGGTTTAATTCGATCAATAGAAATATTTACACGTTCACCTTTGATTAACAACGTGAAAATTTTTTGCGTTCGTTGTAATACTAAAAAGGGTCCCTCATATGGCGGTTCTAAGGGTTTTTTTACACGATCAATCCTAAGAAATACGTGAGTAGTTGTATTTAAATCTTGTGGAACAAAAATATGTTGTTTACATTTTTGTTTTGGTATTCTTGGTTTTACTAACTGCATCTGTTTTCGCAGATTATCAACAAAAGAATCTGTAATGGACACAGTTTTCGAATCTTCAAAAAACTCACCAGGTAATTTGATAGACTTACCAAATACCATTTCGGCTATTGTAAAACTACTGTCGTCTCGAAGAGAAGCTCGTAAACCCATGAGAACAGTAGGCAATGACTCAGTGCATCGAATACAGTTGTGGCATCTAATGGCTGCTTTTAGCGTGCGATGTAGGCGTTCTATCTTTCCATTACTTTGGGGATGATAAGACGTCGTATGCCGTAATTTTACACCACAAATGATTGCTAATTTTTTGAATAATTCTGAAGTAAACTGAGTTCCTCGATCCGTAACCACGAGAGAAGGTACTCCAAATCGTGTTATCCAGCATTCGTAAAAAGCTTGTGCAACAACTTCAGCAGTGATCTGCCGTAAAGGAACCACTTCCATCCAAGATGTGTGTCTATCGATGCATGTCAAACAATAGATGTATCCATCCGATGGAGAATACGGCCCAATCAAATCAATATGAATTACACTAAAACGATCATCTGGCGGTTTAAAGGTTCCAAATTCGGATTTTGTATGCCGCGAAATTTTATTTTTTTGGCAATGTAGACATGCCCGTGTCCAGTTACGAACTTCCTGTTTCAGTGAAGACCAAATGAATCGTGATGACATTTCTTTAACTGTTGTACGAATTCCGGGGTGAGATAAACAATGGATTTGTTGAAACATCCGCACACGGAAAGGCTTTGGAATAAAAGGTCTAACCTTTGATGTAGATGTGTCGCACCATAAAGATTTTCCGGATGGAAGTTGACACTGCTTAAATTTCAAGGATTTACTGTAAAGTCGCAGTTGTTTCAGTTCGTCATCATCAATTTGGGCGTCAGCAATTTGATCATAGTCTATAGTTGGCAGGCTAACATTAGCAATTCTCGATAATGTATCTGCGACAATATTTTCCTGACCATTTACATAACATATATTTGTGGTAAATTGAGAAATATATTGTAAATGTCTCAACTGTCTTGGTGACGCTTTGTCGTTCTTTTGCTTAAAAGCAAAAACTAAAGGTTTGTGATCAGTGAAGATCTGGAAATCTCTACCTTCCAAATAATGCTTAAAATGTTTTACGGACAAATAAATAGCCAAAAGTTCACGATCGTACGTCGAATAATTAGTTTGTGCCTCATTTAGCTTTTTTGAAAAAAATGCGATAGGTTTCAACCCATCAGGTTCGTATTGTTGCAAAACTGCTCCTATAACCAAATCCGATGCGTCTGTGTGAAGAGACAGAGGGTAATCGGCATTTGGATATGTCAACATTGCAACTTCTGCTATATCCATTTTGCATTTTTCAAATAGTTTTACAGTAGCCTCACTCCAAGGGACTTTTCTCTGATCTTTCTTTTTGGCACCTTTTAAAAATTCATGAAGTGGGGCTTGAGTTGCCGCAGCATTTTTTATGTACGGACGATAGAAGTTTAGCATACCCAAAAATGTACGCAATTTTTGAAGGGTATTTGGCAATGGATACTCTAATATAGCCTTTACTTTTTCAGGCAGAGGCCTTGATCCTTTAGCCGAAATTTTATAGCCCAAAAATTCTAGTGAATCAACTCCGAAAACTGATTTGCTGACATTTATGCGAAGCCCGTAATCATTTAAGCGTTGAAAAACTATTTTGAGATGTGAACGATGTTCTTCTGCACTAGAAGAGGCAATCAATACATCATCTAAATAAGGAAACACAAAGTCTAAATTTCGAAATACTTCGTGAATAAATCTTTGGAATGTTGCCGGAGCATTTCGTAAACCAAAACTCATTCTGTTAAATTCGTAAAGTCCAAATGGAGTAATAATAGCTGTTTTTTTCTTGTCCTCCTCTGCAACAGGAATATGAAAATAGGCCTTAAAAAGGGCAATTTTAGAAAATATGACTTTGTTTGGTAAAATGTGCTGAAAATCTTCGAGTCTAGGAATTGGATATCTGTCTGGAAGTGTTTGGTCATTCAACCTTCTATAGTCCCCGCATGGTCTGAAAGATCCATCTTTCTTCGAGACCATATGCAGTGGACTGGCCCACTCTGATTTAGATGGACGAATAATATTATTGTCCAGCATAAACTTAAATTCCTGTTTAGCAGTTTCTAATTTCTTTGGATCTAATCGCCTTGCTTTAGAATACACTGGTGGTCCCCTAGTTTCGATGTGGTGTTTTACCGTATGCTTTACATCAGAAATAAAAAAATTAGGTTTTGTAATAGATGGGTACAAATGCAATAAATCTGAATATTTACAGGCACTGTACATTGTATTTACACTGACGTTTAAGGCCGGTGCAACTTTACCTTGAGTAGAGAGGTTAGTTATTCCATCAATTAATATTTTATTCCTAACGTCAACTAACAAATGGAAACGATTTAGAAAATCTGCTCCTAAAATTGGCTTTTTTATATTTGCTATGACAAAAGGCCATTGAAATTCACGACGTAATCCCAAATCAAGGGTCAATACTTTCGTTCCATATGTTTCAATTTCAGTTCCATTTGCAGCATATAATTTATAGTCGCTAGTCGAAATTTGTTTTGTCGTATTGGGAATAATGCTGACATCAGCTCCACTATCAACAAGAAAACGCAAACCCGTTGTTTTGTCAAAAACAAATAGATGGTATTTGCGGCAATCCTGAGTTACTTCCGCAGCAGAACTCGCCGTTAAGTCTGCTGCTGATGCGAGTTTTCCGAATCGGCATTTTTCCATCCACAAGGTTGTTTACATTTATCTGGATAACATTTTGCTCCAAATTTATAGTGAAAAAAACAGTACTTACCAGCAGGATGAAATCGTTTACGAGACGCGCTGCGTCCCCGATTGTTTTGAGTAGCACATCTGCTCTTTGAACGACCGCGTTCAAGTTGTAAGCGGTTGATTTTAAGCTCCAAAGAAACAATCTGCGAACGTAAACTATTAATTTCACTATCCTGCTGTATATCACCTCTAGATGTAGCATATAATTCGCGATTCGGATGCATTTCTACAATACGGTCAGCCATTTCTGCAAGTTTCCGGATATCTTCATTGCTGACGATAAGTATATTTCGGATGGAATCCGGCATTTTTTGAAGAAATAGAGTTTTCAACACATTATCCGAAATTCCATCTGTCGCCAAACTACGCATTTTTTGAAGTAGTTGAGTTGGCCGTAAATCGCCTAACTCCATTTCTGACACGAGACGCTGAATACGTCTATTTTCACTTTCTTTAAAAGTGTTCAGCAATCTCTCCTTCGCAGCGGTATATTTATTTTCATTAGCATCAGTGACTATATCCCATAAATTTTCAACATATTTTGGTTCCATCTGCGCAATTAAATAATGAAATTTTGTTTCCTCTGATTTAATACCACTAATGGAAAATTGCGCCTCCACTTGGTAAAACCAAATTTCTGGCTTTTCTGTCCAAAATGGAGGAATTTTTACACTGACCTTGGCTACTTCACCATTAGATGCCGTATCCGTTGCACTTAGTTTTGGTTCGTATTTTTCGCCGGTCGCCATTGCAGTTCTGTTTCCGGGTCACCACTTTATCGGCGTATGACTCTGCGTTTTAAAGTGCAGATTGTAAACGCTCGATACTTAAAATAAACATTTCTTATTTAGGATATTACGACCAACGATTGAAAGTGTTTTAAGGAACTTAAAATCAAACACAAACTACATCAACTCCAAGTAACGGCGAGCATCTCACTCGTTTATTTACTTTTTACAAAAACATCCTCGTTGCCAGATGCAACAGCAGAAATAAAGTTTCATTTAACACAAAATAATATATCAAATATTTTTGCTACAATTACTTCAAAAACAAACATGAACAATTATAACAATTAAACAAATACAGAACATTAACAATTATTTGTAATATTTAGTTATGTGTGAACCACAATGACTTGCGATGATGAGTTGCGTTACTCACAACCTGTTCCTACACTATTTAACAAGTTTTATATCAGCCAGTGATGTTTTATGTTACTATGCCATGTCTTTTAAAGAAAATCTATTTCTTTTCAGATACTTTTGCCTAAATTCTTCCAATATCAAAAATTTTCTAATTTGGCATTAACAATCTATAATATGGAAACATCAGAAATATTTAAGCATAAGAACTGATAATAGAAAAAAATTATATATTCTCAAAAATTAGGATACAAAACATGCAGAAAAGAAGGCCATAAAGCTGATGAATGTTCAATTTTTGCAAAAAATATTCAAAACATAAATCTAAATATTAATAAAAAAACTGACATTGATGCAGGAGTAATGATTTCAAAATAAAATGAAAATCTTTGAAGAATTCCTGAACTAGTCGGATTCCATGCTGACAACAATACTGAGACACCAAAGGAAGGCATGTCTACAATATTATTTTAGTGTCGCTCAAGGTGAACTCACTGTCAAATTCAAAATCAGATTCTACAGTTTCATTTTGTTTTAGAAATGTGCAAGTTATCATCTACAATAAAGCTAATTTTGTCAATAGATTGCTCAACTAAATTATCAACCCCCCCCACCCCATATCTTTATTCAATCTTTCCAACATGGTTAAAAAAAACTTTTCCCATTCATCCTTCATTGCGTTTGCAAGGTCACTTATAGCCAAGTCTTTTATAGTTGTTATGTTGAGCTCGGCTTTTACATTTCTATTCTGTATATACTTTTGGTGGATGTTTATGCCATTTTTGTCACAATTAAATCAAAATAATATGGTGGTATTCTTAAAACATCTTGCATGGAAAGGTGTTGAATAGAATTAAATCATACAACTCAGGCTTCCATATATTGATATAAAAATGAATGCTATATTTTTCTAATCATTCTGCTAGCTCCTTCTTTATGGAATACTTTGAAGGTCCAGGAGTTAACACTCTTGTGTTGCAAGAAGCGTCATCCATGCAAATCACACAATGCGAGAGAATATTTTTAAGAAGTTTTTCTTATAGCCATTTGGAAAAGTTGTCATAGTTCATCTGGCCATGATAATCTCCCTCGGCTGTTCCAGACTGAAAAACTAAACTTGCTCCTTCCATAAAACCATTCTGGTTTCCTGCATGAACAACGATTCATCACTTTCCAGCAGTTTGTTTGGTGATAACTCCAATCTTGCCAACACTTTGCAATCGATCCACACTTCATTTAAATAGATAATAACTCGTTTGTTATCCATGTGCTCTTTGATATCTCTTAAATACTTGTATACCACTGTAAGATATCAGTGTTTTCCCTGACTATCTTCTTCTTGTCTACAGATGTTTGTTTCTATCTGAATCCAATTTTTCAAAGAACATATCTTAGTATTTCCACTTTCCAGAAAAACTGACCTTTTCCATAACGGTATAGGCGAGTGCATAGAGAAGGTACTTAATTTCTGGCTTTAAATTCGTTGACAGTTTGTCTTAACATGCAAAAGTCGAAATCGTCCAAACTGGCAGAACAAATGATTTTTCGGATGCGTTTTCGTTTCGGGGGCGACATTATTAGAATTCCTGCTAAATGCGATTAATAGTTCGTTTCGAAATACTAGTCGCTGCCGCAGTTCTTTTGATCGGCTGAGAAAGTGAGACTTAACTTGTTTCGGGAACATTCCGCTTCAATATCTCACAACATTCATGACTATTTTACCTTCTTAGGAGATAAGAAGATACCCAGAGATTATAGCACTGAAATTTAGCTGGATGTAAATCTAAAAAGAGGGGGGACCAATTATTTCATATAAACGCACAACTCTAACAAAATTGTAAACAAACAACGACGCTTCAAGAAGAAAACTTCTTTCGACAACGCAAGATTTTAGCAACCATGGCTCCTCTTGTTTTTAATCGGTTTCAAAGTGGCTCGTTCGAAATCGAATGCAATCGCATGGCATAAACTAGCAAAATTTACTCGCTATTATGGACTATAATAAATACTTACTGTTATTTAAAAAAATATTTTCGCCTAAATATGTTTTTGAAACAGTTAGCTATCTAGTCAATTCAACCGTGATGACGTTAAACGAGTTCCTAAAAGCAGAAAAAGCTTTTACTCCTACCGGCGCTTCGGAAAATCTCAAAAACCTAATTTTTGGTCAGTATTTAGATCAGAGCTTATTGCTATCACAAGGGGCTTGCAGTACTTAGCTAAGGTGGAGGTTCATTTCCAAGACATCTGGATCTTAATTGACAGTCGTGCTTCAATTCAGCACCTCTCTAGATGGGGTATTGTTGGAAACCAGACTAGCCTGGACATTTTAAATCTACTTGGCACACTTTCACCCGGTTATGCCATACATTTTCAATGGATCCCTTCACATGTTGGGGTTGAAGGCAATGAAAAAGCCGACTCCTTAGTCAGGTCTGCTGCTAAGGAGGGTGTAAGTCATTGTGGGAAGCTCACCTTTAACGTGATTTCTTCCTTGGCAAAAATAGAATTGAACAGACTTTCGAAAACCCCTCCAACCACTCATGGTATTTCGCAGAAAATCCGGGTGGGTGAACGAGGCTCTCAGTTGGAAAAGTATCCAGATCGGTGACGAAGTTGTCCGTGTCAATCATAGAGCTGATATAAAGTATCTCAGCTCTATGGTGTCAATCATCCTGGAGGAGGCGTGGCTATGCTTAAGGGTTCGTATCATAAGTAAAAGTGACGAAGTTGTCCTCTTTTCAGCGCATGCGTAAGGATTGAGGGTTCGTATAAATCTTTTATAAAAAGTAAAAATAGGTCACTTTTTAAGTAGACAATACTTATTTTAATAAAAAAAATAAAAAATCCCGGAGAGCGAGATGAAGTCAACAGTAGTTAAGCCAAATGGATGAGTGATATTATTGTGAATTTAATGAGGACTTTTTTTTCTTTTTGGAAAATCAGAATAAATTGAAATTTTACACGCCGGGTAGAAGATTTCGATGATTTAATTCGAGATAGAAATTTTGATACTCAGTTTTTTCCAATTTAATTTATAATCATGTGATTAATTCAAACAATAAAATAACTCATAGTCAATTAATTTTAACTATTTAATGAAACTAAAAATAAATTCCTTAAATGTATAATTTCTTTTAAAAAATTAGTGAATAACACATGCAAAAAAAAAAAAAAGGCATAGATCGTCAAAGAAACAATTGAATGTCGACTTTTAATCAAAAATATCTAATATTTTTAATATCTACTTTGATAAAACTTTATCTATTAAATTATTTACAGAGAAGAAACAAAGCTTTTAAAACTAATTTCAGCAAACTCCATTAATTTAGAACAATATCTTTCGATGACAATAAATTAATATTTTTGATTATACTAATAATTATATGTATTATTTCAATACTTGTTTTGTAACTGACTCTTTAAAAAGAAACATCAAATATTTTCATTTATTAATTACTGATTGTTACAATATTTGTTTAAAATAACGCTGAAAATGAAGGTAAACATATGAAAGTGTAACCTGCAACATATTTTAAAACTCTCCAAATAAATAAATACTTCAAGATATTTTATTTTTTCAATAATTTTTAAAAACCAAGTTTTTGCTTCTAAAATATAAAAAATGTATTTCGGAATTACCCCAAAATTAGGACATTTACATTTGTGACTTTTTTGAGGACGGGGGGGGGGGTATTTACTAAGGAAACATTACAATGTCTCTCAGATAATCGCGTAAAAAGTAATTTTAAAGTAAAGGTAAAAGTATGGAAAGTTTGTAATGCAATCTGAGTATTGGACAAGAAAACAATATAGACAGGGCCCTGTCTAATAAAAAGCATTCTTTTAAATTAAATCTTATTTTGAAATTAAATAAGCCAGCTGGAGTGATTTACCCAAAACTTCATCGTTATGCTATAGTAAGGGCGTTATCTCTTTCCCTATTCCCACATAAAATTGCGGATCTAGGATAAAGGCTTGTATCTTTATTATAACATTCGCAAAGAACGGTTATGAAATATAAATCTTTGGCTTAAATTTAGTGTTTTTACAGAATCTATCGAGTGATTTTCGACGGGTTTTTTAGAAGTATTACTCTCTAGCATGCTGTTAATAGAAACCGAAAATTAAATATGTGTTTTAGACGAATTTTTTCCAAAATCCATTGAAAAGAAAATTTTATACAAAACTACAATTGTTGTCAAAAATTCATAGAGTACTTGTGAAAATTCTATTTTTAATATACGGAACAACAGACGGTCAACCCCTTGACTGATTTGGTTTCGAATGAGATAGATATCTATACATAAAATGTTAAATTCATGTACCAAATCTTATCCATCCAACTCTATTCCTTTTATCATGTTAATTTATATTAGCGCAACTGGACAGATAGACTATATCTGAATTAATTTCGATCAAAATTCGGTAGAAAACAAATTTGGTGAAAATACCATGAACCAAATTTCATTTGTCGAGCTCAAAGCGCTATTGAGTTATCGCGTTCCAGGACAAACAAACAAACACTGAAACTTTATACAATTTTTTTTTCTTCTTTTGTACTCATTGAGGTTTAAAACGAAGACATTCGTCAAAATCTCAAGTCAAAATTTTTAAAGATTATAATACTTACTCTTTATTTCGTTAATGAGAAAAAAAATTTTTTTAATTAAAAAATAAATAAAAATTTTATTGTTGTTGTTTTAATGTTGGCTATTTGTTTATTGCTAGTGTTTAGTTTGCTAGTGATTTTGTTTATGTTTGTGATGTACAAAGAATTATATTTTAGGTGCTTTATATAAAACCTTATTATCTAACTCTTTACGGTTTTTTACTTATTGTGTTCACCTGTACTCAAGTAGCCCTACAGACTTCCTAAGAATGGATTTCGTTCAAAATTTTAATGAAATCTTCAAATTTAGTATAAAATCCATGCACCAAATTTCGTCCATGTAGTTCAAATTGTTTTTCAGTTATCATGTTCTAAAAACATGTTTTCAAACTCGGGAAGATCTGAAACATACACAGTAATCAAAATCATGACTTTCAATTTACTTAAATTTTATTTTATTTATTTATGTATTTTTTCGAGAATTATAATTGTATGTACTATCTACATGTACAAAATTTGGTGCATGGTTTTTATACTAAATTTTTATATTTCTATCAAATTTTGAACGAAATCCATGCTCAGGAAGTCTGTATGGCTATTTGAGTACAGGTGAACACGATAAGTACAAAACGTAGAGAGATAGATTATAAGATTTTATAGAAAGCACCTAAAATATAGTTCCAAATCATATTTTAAATAATATCTAACTGCGATAACTTAAATCAAAATAAATGAAATTTGGTAGGTAATTTTATTACTAATATTGCAATCCTGTTTTTCTGTTATATTTGGGATTCGGGATACAATCTGTCGAAGAAACCGTTCCTAAAATACATACGCAGTTTGCATAGCTATATTAAGAAGCACAATGCTCTCATTTACGGGGCTCTGAAAATAAAAATTTGAATACCTGTGATGTATACGACCTTTATTAAGGTCCATTTTAGTGGTAGGAGGATGGATGATAACATCATTATTAGAGAGTATACGAAAAAGTTTCAGGGGACAATTTCTGTTAACATTAAGTTTAGCTGTGTTTTTTATTTTTATTTTGAAGTTAAGATTGCGATTTAAAAAAAAAAATATTTTGATTAGTATGAATATTACAGTAAAAATCGACAAAATTCCTCGAATTACAATAAAATATCTCCATTGATATGATGTGGAAGTTTGAAGAAATCGTAATACTTGAAAACCACTGATAAGACTTTAAATTAATACTTTAAATTGACTTTCATGCAAATATTTGTCTCTTCAGAAAAAAATTTCACTTTCCATTTGACAGGTTATGAAGATAAAATTTGCAAAGATGCAAATTTTAAGTTTCTCATCTTTGGTTTTTAAAAAATTCAGTCGGTAAACTGGAAGACGTTGAAAAATTTTGTTTATTAAGCAATAAACTAATAAAAAATACAGCTCTTCCTTCATTTTCCCACTAACTTTATAAAAATAGAGCTACGAAAATGAAAGATGAGAGAGAATGTAAATAGCATGAATATTCTAAAGAACTGTCACAAGCAAGGCTTAGAAAATTTAAAGAATATTCTAATTCAAAAACTGAGTGCATGACAATTTATTAAACTTGATTGGTTATTATTTTGAAAATTTTCTCCTAATTAAAATAAATAGCAGTGAATATCTACGAAAATAAATGTATTTAGTATAGTCATTAAGTGCCTGAAAATAAATAAAATGATTGAAGTAATAAAAAGTATTACTATAACATTAAAATCTTGAAAAATTAAAGAATTGACTGGAAATAAAATTGATTTTACTGAAAGGTACAGGTGAACACGATAATTTCAAAACATAAAAAGCTAGATAGATAAATTGTGATAGAAAGATTCAGCACATAAAATATAGATACGTATCATATTTAGAACTGAGTCCGTCAGGAAATTAACTATATGTCTTTAACATATATATAAATCAATAAGTTAAGGCGCAACAAATTAAATAAATTAAATTTGATAGATTATTTTATTACTAAAATTGTAATCCTTTCTTTTACCTGTTATATTTCGAATTCTGGTTTCAATCGTTTGAAGAAATTATCTCCAAAAATGCATATACGGTTTCTCATTACTTTCATATACGGGCCTCTGAAAATAAAAATCTGAGTTTTCGTGATGCTTATGACTTTTCATGTTATATTTGGTGTCGATGAAAATTATTCAAGAAAACAGGTTTATATAGGTAGAAAAAGTAATTAATAAATTAAATTTGATAGATTATCGTGTTAGTATCACGGAATTTTTCCATTACAGAAACAGATTTTTCAAAATTTTGGGCCCAATATGCCTTTAAGTGAGTGTCAAATTCCATTCCGATATTTTCAGTAGTTCTTGCGGTATAAATTAATTTTGTTTGCTTAAATTATGTAATAATTAAGTAATAGTTATTCAGTAATAGTTAATATTATTATGCGCTTCCCGCTTTAAAATTTTATATAAAGATAATTTTTAAATTAAAGTTATTTTTCTGAAATTCTTATTCTATTGTAGACTTTATAAATAGAAATGTTTTTTTTTTTTTTTTTTTTTTTTTGCATAAAAAAAGTATTTTTACACAGCCCTGTAGTTTTATCCTTTCACAACTATCTTAGCCATAACTTCAGGGTTAAATTTATTAAAATATTTGATGCGTTTAAATTATATGCTTATACTTTACAATACATATATGCACATATGATATTTTGCATTACCAGTCTTACCTACAATCTGCTTTAATCCTATGAGTCCTGACAGCCCCATTCGATAGGCGCCTGAAGCAGGCGCCTATCGAATGGGGCGATATCGAGCGGTCAGGGCTCATAGGGTGAAATATTTCTTTGGAATCAACATTCAAAAATTTTAGCTTGTACATAATAAAAAACAATGAAATATGTAATTAGCTGACATTCAGTATCAGTTAGGCGACATCAAATTATAGGTATCATCAAACCAACATTTATTTAATTAAAAGGATTCTTGATTCATAGATTCAATAATTTATTTGAAATATTTATACAAAATCTTGTTCCAATTGAATTGTAAAGTGATTAACTCTATCATAAATTCCACTCATTCTTTATAGCAAATATATCAAACTCATATTAAACAAGGTTTATATAGAAGACAAAAAAAAAAAAAAATCTTTCTGGAAATGTTGGCTTATTTCAAAAATGTCATATAAAAGAAGAAAGACAAACTGATATCAATGCTTCCTTCTTTGCACGAGACATCTTCAACTACCCTCATTCCTATTTCAGGAAATAAGTTGTGAATAGTATTAATTTCAAAATGATACAAGGTGAATATCAGTAATTCTCTATCTGACAGTGAACTTATTTCATGTCAAGTGAAAATAATTGCTCATATCTATAATTACTTCAGAAAAGGGAAATAATTTTATATTTCAAGTTTCAAATCTGTCTGCGAAATATACATTCTAGTATGTCTATGGAAAAAATTTCAAGAAATGAATAAAACTACGATTCCAAGGATTTTAAATCTTGAAACTTGTTCCATATACAACTCTCAGCCTTAAAATGTTTTTTCCCCCTGTATATTTTTGATACCATGTAGTTTCTACTGAACTTGGTCTGTTAAAAGAGTTGAATTATGAATTTTAAAAATTACAGTAAAAATGTATTATTTACAATTTTATTATATAGTGTTATGGCTACTGGACCATTAACATATTTACTCTGGCTCAGACTCTTGTTTTGAGGAATAAGATATGTGATAGCTTAAAAATGAATAATTTTTTTCACATTTTCTTCCCACAAATTTCTAAAAGCATTCAGTAATAGAATTACAAACTTGTATGATAAATGTATGCTTGCATACTTCTAAAAATTCTCATCAAAAATAGTATTCAAAGCAAATAAGATTATTCTAATGATTATCACTACCACTGCTTTTGCCATACACAAAAATTGTTATTAATAATAATGTTCTATATTATTTAATGTGGTTTCTCATCTTGAGTGTTGAAAGAAATTAAAAAGTAATGAACGCACACACACACACACACACACACACATACACACACACACACGCACACACACACACACACACACACACACACACACACACACACACATATATATATAGTCTCTTTCTTAGTGATTTTATTAAAATTTTATGTTATTAATATAAACATTTTTAAGAGACAATTATTGATAGATGTGTTTATGAGAATATGTTTTCTAAAATTAAGTCCCATTTCTGTTATTTGATAGCATGCATGCAGAAGTTTTCTCTTAATATTTCACCTTTCTTATTTCATGCCATACCATTTAGAATAGTACAGCACATATAAACCTAATTACATTATACAGAAATAAAAGAGGAGTAATGATTTTTTGCCAAGCTTCCTTGTATATTTCAGGTAGCAAAACATATACTGATATAAATCTTTAAATAAAGTATTTTTTAGATTTTAAATTTAAAAAAAAGACACCTCACATAATCATAAAAATACATTTCTTTCTTTTTTTTATTGGTTCTTTTATAATATATAACTAAGTATCGTTTGATGTAAAGTAAATTTTTTTTTCATTTAATATATTATATATTTACATACTATTAAAATTATTTTACTGTCAGATAAGGAGGAAGCACAAAATTTATCACTTTTGATCCATTTTTAAAAAAAATATCTATTATAATAATAATAAAGATGAATGAATGCGTGTTAACTCTCTACAGCCCACATAATTTGACCTACAGTGTCAAATATGGGATATAATTCAAATTAAGTACAACCAATGTCCTGACAAATCAGCCATGTCGGCAAAGACATCTAATAAATAATAAAGTTGATAATTTTAAATTCCAACATGATTTTTTTATTGGCTACTTTTCTATACTAAATTTAGATGAATAAAATCACAGCTTCTGGCATTTATACTTTATTTACATGTACTTGATTTTACAATGATCAAATTCTGATTATACATTAATATTTAGAGTTCTAAAACATTATCATAAAATCGTAGGATTTACAAATTTTTCAGCAAATAAAAATATTAAAAAGTATTTTTATTAATAAAAACTAACATTTTCATTTCAAATTATAAAATCTCAGTTATATATATATATATATATATATATATATATATATATATATTGCAATCATAAACATTAATAGGTCAAAGAAAACTTCAAAGACATTGAGCTGACTATAAATATCAAATTAATAAAAGGTATTTTAAGTTACAGAAATCCTTTTCTTGTATTTGTTCTTCTAAAAAATATGTTTCATATTTTATTTTATAGATACATGTTAAGAATTACATTTTCCTAGATTTAGTTTTTTTCTGAGAGTTAACCTATTAATTTCAGCTTTTGTTAACATAATAGCAAAACATTGAAAGATCATTTTTTTTTCATGCCAGCATAATGCATTTTTGCATGTTATATGGCTTGTATGCATGTGTATATATGTACACAAACATATTGTTGAAATGCATGTTTAAGTTATTAAAAACTGACTGAAGATTGAAAACAATTATTTTATGTTGTAGTAATATTCAAAGGTTATTCCCCAAAAAAAATATAACAACAAAAAAAATATCTAGAAATAAGATTAAGAAAGTGAATAAGGCTTTTAAGTTGGCTGTTGATTAATAAGTTTATAAATAACAAAAAAAATTTAATAAAAAATTATTACATTTTCAATTCCTATAAGAGGACTATTTCAGATGAAAAGGAAAAACACTTTAATTGAATTTTCATTTCCTATTACTCAAAAAAATTTACAGTACATTTCAGTTTACATTAAATAAAGCTTCCCATATTTAAAAAGGTTCTTGAACATCCATGAAAATTAGTTCTCCATGCGAATTTCAATGCAGAATTGATTACTTCAGCTGAATTTAAAATACTTAAAAGGAACTTTCCTAAAAGTTAAAAGCTTAAGAGAAAGCCAGAATATATCTAGACAATCATTTAAACCCAACCATTGGGAATATTATTCCTTTATTAGAAGACAAAATAAATAAAATGGGATTTTTAATAATACAAGCAACAATATGAATACTTAACAATTTTTTCAACCCTTCAAAGCACACTTCAATATCTAGAATGCACATCATAATCTTTTAATTTATATTACAGATTTAAATTCCACATACTTACTAGTAAGTCGGGTTCTCCATTCTTATATCAATGCAACATTGGTAATTCGCATTTGATTGTTACTGAAACTGAAATAAACAAGGAATTTTCCTAAAAGTTAAAGCTTAAGTGAAAGCCAAAAAATGTCTAGACAGTCACCTAAACCCAACCATTGGGAATTTTATTAATTTAAAGTTTAAAATATTAATGGTGTACAGTCCAATTCTCATTTTTTAAAAATTACTTAAAGAAATGTAGTGAGTATACAATGCTGATTCAAAACAAAACTGTATTCAAATGTGTATTTAAAACAAAACTAGCATTTTAAAAATTTAAGCCTGCAGTTATTTGTACAAACATTAATGCTCTAAAAGCAAGTATATCGAAATTCAGTCAATGATAAATTGTGTAATTTTTGATACACATAGTAACTAATATAAACACCACAATTAAAATCATCTATTTGCTTTACATCAGGTGGAAAAACAATCTGCCAGTGGCTATTTGAATTGAGCAAATTATTTAATACTGTACACCAACGGTTTATTAATGTTGAGGTATCCTTATCTGGCTTATAACAAAGTGTGTCAAAATATTGAAATATTTTATTTTTCAAATCTGCTATAATTAAAGTCCAATGGGAATTTAAATTTACAGGAATTATAAGAAAATCAAAATTTGCTATTTCTCGAATCCAAGGAAATTGAAGAATGTTTTTTTGATTAAAAATCAAAAGAGAGTGTAAAGATTCTACAGCTTTGAAATTTGTGAATCTTCTAGTTAATACAAACTTAAATGCAACAATGACTGAATTGTATAGCTAACCTTTTTTGAAATTTGACAATATTGATTTAAGATATTTTTCTTCTTTGACAGTAACAAATGGATCTAAAGATTTTAACATATAAAATGAAAGATCAATATTATTAATAGTTAATATTGTGGCAGTAGGATTTGTGACATTAAATTTATGAAATCCATGAAGCACATCAATATTAACATATTCAGAATTTTTAACATTAAAGGATTTTAAATCTGCCTTTTTTTGATTAGGTGCAACATATAATTTAGGTGTAACAGAAGCCAGATTATTTTTAAGATTCAAGACCCCATGCATACCAGCTACTAAATTATTCAAACAACTAACTACATTATTTTTTTTAATCTGTGGAATTTCTATTAATTCTAATATTTCCGAACATAACTTTTTGCACTCTGCCTCCTTCGATCTGCACTTCTCATTAGTAGATAACATGTTGGGATTTAATTTTTCACTCAAAATATCAGAATTAATTGTAATACTATTTTCTTCATCAAATTTATGAAAAACAGTTGTGTACATATTAGGTTTGGAAGACATTAAATGAATTTTATGTATGTGCTTGCACAAATTGCTACAGTCTTCCAGAGCAATGATACAAATGACTGCACAATGCCGTACAATTAATATTTGTACATTTAAAGCTACAGTGATCCAATAAAACACAAAAGAATTTTATCTGAATGATTAACTAACATATCCTTTTGTGCTTTAGTCTGTAAACCTAATGCAAAAGAACTTTCATAGTTTGGCAAATTATCTAAATGTGCAGGGCCCAAAATTGTTTTCTACTTCTGTAATTTAAAATGGATTGTATGGCTCTTTCCTTAATTCCTCTACTATACAAGAAACAGACATGGCATCATTGGCTGGGTGAATTGAATTGCGTAAGCGCCTTAAATAATTCTGTATAGTTTTACGAGATATGAAGGCTTTCTTTGTAGGAAAAAAATTTCTATTATCTCGACATCCTGCATCGCCACGTAATAAATTTACAATTTTTGAAACAGGAAAGGAAAGTAATAAGTAAGATTTAATTAAATCGCATGAACTTTCTTTAAGGGGGTGATATGTAGTATTCTCGTAACTGACTTGATGGCTATGAATGGAATAATATGTATCCAATATCAAATTCTTTTGTTCACATATGCAGATCTTAACAGGAAAAATTATATCGAAAGGAATTATCCGCTTTTTATTTTTACGTTTACCGTTTCGCTCTGCCCTTAAATTAATCCTTGATTGATATGACGGATGAAAAAATTGACAAGAATAATAATAGAATGTTTTCCCACCACATATTTTTTTACCAGTTGATTTTTTAAAATAAGTATGAGTACCAATAGTTTCAGATTCTAACGAAATTTTAAAACTTGCCATAGAATTGAAAGAATAAGTTTTGATGTTTTTAATGTCATGCACAACATTAGTGTATGGAATTTAAATAAGCATCCTAACATAAGCTTTATCACATTCTGTACAAAAATATGATTCATGCTTCTTGTCACCAGTACATTTTTTTTTGTGTGTGTTCATTAAAATATTCATTACCACTATAAAATCTACCATACTCTAGACACAACTGGGGAGAATTTTCACATTTATCAGTTAAATATGGATTATCTAAATTTGTTTCGACTGGCACTAAACATAATTTGGGCTTTTTTTTACAATTTCTGCTTGAGAACTAACACTAGCCTCCAATAAATTATTACAATTGCTTTTTGGTGAAACATCACAAACCTTTAGTTTACAGCGTTTTAAATGATTTTCAAAAGAGGGTCTTGAGGAATAAAATTTTAAGCATACCTCACATTTTTTTTTTTTGGATAAGCACTCTTTGGAGAGGTTCAATAATGATGACGGACCTTTTTTGTTTTTTAAAGATTTTATTGTTTCTCCGCTTTCGGAGTTCCTTTGAGCTTTGCCTTTCGACGTGCTGCTACGTCGATGATGTTACAAAGACTGATGGTTTTTTATATATACCACTAGAGGACGTTACAAGTGAGAGGCGGGGCAACATGCTTACGTAACATACTCCCGCCTTGAAATTGCACAATTACAACATTCAGACACTATATGAATTTCACACATCACAATAAATTCGACAGAATTGCTACAAAAAAAATGAATAAATATAAAATAGAAAAAAAATACTGAAATAATTCTTATATACAAATTTACACAAAATAATACTGAAATAATTCTTATATATACAAATGAGTTACAGTCTCTATATATTATCTTACAATCATATAAATATGTAAATCCAATTAATTGTTTGGGAGTAAACATATTTGACTAATACCTCTTTTAATAACCCCATTCAAAACTCTTATTACAACAGCTCTGACTAAACCATCTGAACCTTTTATTAATTCTTGAATTCTACCCAGTCTCCATTTATATGGAGGTAAATCTGGATCTTTGATTACAACCATATCATTAAGATTTACATTATTCTTACCAAACTGCCATTTGTTTCTAAGATGCAAATTATTCAAATAATCACGTTTCCAATTTTTCCAAACTTGTTGTACTAATTTAGTTAATTTTTGCCATTTTGACAAATAATTATCTTATTTTTCAATTAATTGTGGTTCAGTAATTGAAGTTATTGGACGGCCAATTAAGAAATGTCCCGGAGTCAAAGCTATATAATCATTAGGATCCGTAGATAAAGGTACAATAGGTCTACTATTTAGAATACTTCGATTTCTGCAGTTAATGTTAAAAATTCTTCAAATGTGAGTTTTATAGAACCTACTGCTCTCTTTAAATGAAATTTAAAAGATTTGACACCTGATTCCCACAAGCCTCCAAAATTAGGAGACCTTGGGGGAATAAATTTCCAATGAATACTTTCTGTAGTTAAATAATTATTTAAAGTATCATCAGGATTACTCATTAATTTTTTCAATCTTTTTAATTCTGAATTTGTTCCAACAAAATTTCCTGCGTTATCCAAAAATATACATGCACATTTACCGCGTCGGGTAAAGAAACGTTTTAAAGTTGCAATTAAAGCATTAGACGTTAGATCGGTAACTAATTCCAAATGTATGGCTTTAGTTGAGAAACAAATGAAGACTGCAATATAAATCTTTTGAAAAATACCTTTGCGTTGGCCTTTATATTTAATTAAGAATGGTCCACAAAAATCGATACCACAATTTAAAAATGGTGGGCTAGGAGTTACTCTTTCCGCTGGCAGATTTCCTAATAATTGATTACAACTTACTGGTTTATTTTTGAAACAAACAATGCATTCATTAACTATTTTTCTAGCCAAATTTCTTCCTCCAACTGGCCAAAATTCCTGTCTGACAAGATGGAGTAAGGTTTGGGGACCTACATGTAAATACCTTTTGTGAAAAGATTCCATAATTATTTTTGTAAGTCTAAGATGGGCAGGAAGAAGCTTAGGATGCTTTTCATTTTGAGTTAATGTAGACTTTTGCAAACGACCACCTACACGAAGAATATTATCCTCATCTAGAAATGGTGCTAAATTTTTAATCTTACTTTGTTTAATATGAATACCTTTTGACAAATCTTTAATTTCCTCTGAAAATTCAGAAGACTGCACCTTGCTTACCATGAAGTTGGATGCTGCTTGAATTTCCTTTATTGTTACCTTACCTTTTTTACGTTCAGAAGAACACTTCAAATTATTAAAAAATCTGAAAAGATAGCTTAAAATTCGACAAATTTTAGTATAGTTGTTACTTAAATTTAAAATATCACAAATGAAATCACTAGAAATATTAGTTAGTAAAATTAATTCACAAGAAGTTTTAATTTCCTTCAGAAAATCATTATTTGTATTACAATTTACAGCATCCTTTTTATGGGGAATTTCAGACTGTAGAAATTGTGGTCCATTGAACCAAATTTGACTGTTTATCAAATTTGTTGCTGACGTTCCTCTAGAGATTAAGCCTGCTGGATTGTCTATAGATTTAATATGTCTCCAGTGATAATTTGGACACAAACTGTTAATTTTTTTAACACGATTGGACACATATGGTTTCAATTTTTCTGGGGGAGTTTTTATCCAAGCTAAGGTGATTGTGGAATCTGACCACATATAGACGTGATTTAATGTCACTGGTAAGATCGAAATCACCTTTGATGCAAGTCGTGTCAAAAGTAGTGCTGCTGACAGCTCCAGACGAGGTGTTGTTGATTCCTTGATTAGACACACTCGCGATTTGCTGCACAAAAGACTTGTTTTCACTTCGCCAGATTTATTTTTTGAGCACACATAGATGACTGCACCGTAGGCCTTATTTGAGGCATCACAGAAACAATGTAGGTCTATGGTGGTGGGATTTTTGATGATAACACATCTTTGAATTTTTAACTGGTTCACTGCCGGTAGATCCTTTAAGAATTTTAACCAGTCATTCAAATCATTTTGTGGAATTGTGTCATTCCAATTTTGCTTTTGTTGCCAAAGTCTCTGAAGAAACATCTTAGCGCTAGTTATAATTGGGCTGATAAGACCCAAAGGATCAAACAGTCTTGCTATGACTGAAAGGACTTCCCGCTTTGAGTAGCTGTTATTCAAACATTTTCACTTCAAACGTGAAAATGTCTGATGTGGGACGCCACTGCATTCCGAGTGTTTTAACTGTTGTTAAGTATGGAAATTCAAAATTTAAGTTTTGATTATTCCCTAATAATCCAGGATGGTTTGAAACCCATTTGTGAAGTTGCATGCCTCCTTTACTTAAAAGTTCTATTAATTGCTGTTGTAAAGCTTTGGTTTCTGGCAAGTTATTTGAACCAGTTAAAATGTCGTCAACATAAACATCAGTAAGAAGTGCTGCAGATGCTTGAGGAAATTCATTTTTTTCTTTTTCAGCTAATGCCTTGAGTGTTCTGGTGGCTAAAAATGGAGCACATTTTGTTCCATATGTCACAGTTCGTAATCTGTATGTTTCCACAGGAGCAAATCTATTAGGTTTCCACAGAATTTTTTGAAGGTCTCTATCAGCTTCTGCGACCAAAATTTGGCGATACATTTTCTTTATATCTGCACTAAATGCAAACTGATATGTTCGGAATCTCATGATACAAAATAGTTCCTGTTGAATTGTTCCGCCGTTCAATAAAATGGAATTAAGTGAAACTCCATTGCTAGAATTTGCAGATGCATCAAATACGACACGCAAGGGTGCTGATGTGCTTTCTGGGCGAAATACGGCATGATGAGGAATATAATATTCACTATTGGCAATTTTAGGAGAATCTAAAATTCTTTCCATATGATTTAACTGGAAATATTCATCCATAAAAGCCTTGTATTGCATTGCCATTGTTTTATTTTTATCTAATCTTTCCCAAAGTAAATTTAAACGCCTTTCTGCCATTTCTTTTGAATCGCCTAGTGTAGAACGTTTTTCTTCAATTATTGGTAATTTAACAACATACCTTCCGGTACTATCCCTCTTATGAGTGGAAAGAAAATGTTCCTCACAGTAAGTTTGTTCATATGTTTTTGATTTGACTGAATCATCTGTATTATCACCAGGAAAAGATTCTAAGTTAAAGAAATTTTTAACAGAATTCTCCAGATTATCATTTTTAAAAATTAATCCAGAAAAGAAATGAGAATTTCTGCCGTTGATTGTTCCCGTTACTAAATATCCGAATACACTATTTTGTAACAAGAGTGAATTATCATATGATCTAAATTTTTCTGCCTTCAATAAATCAAAGAACAACTCACATCCGAGTAATGCATTAATTTTACTAGGAATATAAAAAGTCTTATCCGCAAGTTTAATCTCACTTGGGAAGTTAACTTTTGAGATATCAATTTCTTTAGAAGGAGTTAAATGCCTTATTTTAGGCATAATTAAAAATGCAGTTCTGGAAAAATAATTGTCTTCATTAAAAATGGTAGTGGTTATTTTATTTTTAACGAAGAATTCTCCGTTAATACCAGAGATGGATGCATTAACCTTTTCCCGCTTCAAATTTAAAGAATTGGCCAAATCTGCAGTTAATATGTTTACCGAACTCCCAGAATCCAACAGGGCCTTTATTTTTATTTTTTGACCAAATGCATCTTCAATAAATAACTGCGCGGTGCATAGAATGTTTGAAGATAGTTTCGAGTTACTTGTAAGCGCTGACTTAGCATCAGTGGTTAGTTTTTGTGGCAACCTTGACGAGCTAGAAGTTTCATTGTTTACATTAAGTTGCTCCCCCGCTCCTGGAGGCGTGACCTCTGCAAGGCGGGTATCCAGATGTATCAAAGAATTATGGCTTGACTTTTGACAGCTTCGGCAGAGGAATGTGGATTTGCAGGGTGGCTTATGCAATTTCAAACAGTTCTTACAAATGTTAAATTTTTCTAAAAGCTCGATTCTTTTAGAAACACTCAATTTTAAAAATTCAGAACATCTTTGTAAAGGATGTTCAAATTTACATAAAATACATGGCTTTACATTACTTAGTTTATTCGCATTAAGAAGAAAGTTTTTTTGCTTATTTATTGCGCCTTGAAATTCCTTTTGGAATTTGTTACTTGTAGGGTATTTACCTAATTGATCGAGTACCATCGCTCTTGATTCTAAAAATTGCAAGAGCTCCTTCAATGAAGGTATTTGTTTTGATTGTATTTACATTTCATATGCCTTTCTACTCTCTTTGTCAAGTCTTTCTAATATTATATTTACTAATATAGCATTTGTTAAGTCATTACATTCTAAATTCAAACTTTTTAAACCTCTCAAACTTTTATTTATTGTGTCTGTGATATTTCGTAAGCCTTTTGCAGACTCAAAATTTAATTTTTCTAGTTTTAGCATATTTCGAATGTGAATATCAACAACTGCTCGCTTATTTTCAAAGCGTTCTTCGAGAGCAGCAAACAGTGACTCAAATGTATCATCACTTGTTTCAATAAATTTAGCTTCACCACGGAGGGCAGCTTTTAAATAAAATAACTTTTGATCATTCGTTAATTCGGTATTATCGTTTATTAGACACATAAATTGATTTTTGATGTTACTGAATTCTTCCATTTTTCCGTAAAATAGCGGTAAAGGAATTTCCGGAAGTTTCGTTTTTAATTCAATATGATTGATATAGGCTTTCAAATTTGAATTTTGATCATTTATATTATGAATTGCATTTTCCTTAACATTATAATTAGAGAGTAAGCATTTCAAACTTACCTCTATTTCGTTTCTTTCTTCTTCGATATCCAACATTTCTTGATCGCACTTCTGGCTAAGTGTTTCATCTTCGTCGATTTCTAAATAATCCTTGAATAAAATTTCTAATTCATTTTTTATTTCTTCGACAATTGCCAGCTTTTGTTGACAGCTGAATATAAATTTATTTTCTTCTTCAACCGTTGAACTACTTTCAACAAATTTTTTAATACCTGTTAGTTTCGCTTTTATCCTTCCACGAATTCTATTTAACTCTTTGGCTTTTTGAGTTTTATTTTTTTCCATATTTTCGCTAATCCGTCTCCGGGTCGCTAGGACCAGAATGGAGAGGTTCAATAATGATGACGGACCTTTTTTGTTTTTTAAAGATTTTATTGTTTCTCCGCTTTCGGAGTTCCTTTGAGCTTTGCATTTCGGCGTGCTGCTACGTCGGTGATGTTACAAAGACTGATGGTTTTTTATATATACCACTAGAGGGCTTTACAAGTGAGAGGCGGGGCAACATGCTTACGTAACACTCTTAACGCGTTCTACACATTTATATTTTCTTAAATGCTTTGAAAATGATGACTTGGACAAATAAGTTTTTCTACAATAATCACAAGTATTTGAATATGAGAAATTCTGGGCACCTCCTCCAGTGATATTTATTTTTTTTAAATTTAGAGCCAAAACTATATTTGTCCTATTTTCTTCTTTACAATCATCTAGTAACACTGCAAATTTATTTGTTGTAGGAATACTGCAAATAACATTTTCATAGATATTTTTGTCACATTTTGAAAAAATATTTTTACTTATCTTAGTAATTCTTGCCTTTCCAAGTTTGTTGGAAGCAAATGCTGGCCAACACTGGACTGGGGATGTGCGAACAGGTTCTGGTTCAGAGTGGATTGGGAGAGTGCCTTCAATAACTGACTGACTGCAAGTTGGAAGAGAGGAAACAGCAGCAGGTAGAAATGGTGGAACAACAGGTACATAAAATAGAGGATAGGACACAGAACCAGAATGGAATGGCAAGAACTGAACCATAGGCATATAGGAAACAATAGGTACAAGAAATTGAACATGACCAGTAGGAGGCACAGGCGGAGAGGGTGGAAGAGAACAGGAGGCACAGGCGGAGAGGGTGGAAGAGAGCGAGGCACAGGCGGAGAGGGTGGAAGAGAACGAGGCACAGGCGGAGAGGGTGGAAGAGAGCAAGAAGCGGTTGAGACTGCACAAGCTGAAACAGATGGCCGTGCTAAAGGCCAATAAGCAGAATGTTTAGACCAAGATGGGGAAAATGAAGATTCCCTTGAGGAAGACAATGTAAGAAAGTTAGTAGAATCCAAAATGAATTTAGGAGCAATTGATTGAGATTCTTGATCCTGTAAAAATTATATAAGAAAAATGAATAACAGATCTTTTAAAACACTCTGGACATTAAAAATATCAATGTAAATTATATATAATCAGATAACAAATGCATTTATATATATATACCTTTTCAGAAGCTGATGGAAAAGAAGAAACATATGAAGGAACTGGGTCAACAGAAGTTGGTACCTCACTACAAGGCAAAGCAGAACCAGAATGCTGTGGCCATGATGACAAAAATGAAGGCTGATCACAGGAAGGCAATGGTGGAAACTCCAAAGAATCCAAAATATATCCTGGGGTGACCAATTGGTAATTTTTCCTCTACAAAATTTAAACAAAAACCAAAATAAATACAAATATTTTTCCAACTTTCATCAGCACTTAAATATATATATATTATTATAAATTGCATATAAACAATAATATTCATACATACCTTTCGAGGTGCATTATCTGAAGAAATACATTTCTTTAAAAACCTACAGAAATAACTGGCCAAGTGAAGATCACCACATTTATTAGGATGTAAACCATTCTTTCCCAGGAAACCAGACCAGGATAGCTTGTTAGAACTGCAAAAGATAAAAGCATCTTCATTATGGCACCACTTTTCTAATGCTTTATTTACAGATTCAATCTTATGGTTTAAGATTTTTATATGTTTAACAGTTTTCCAGTAATCGTTTTCAAAGTAATTAAAATCTCTAGGAATGATACTGGAGAAAATAATTCTTGCCTTTGGACTGACTCGTAACATCTCATTAGTTTTTGAAGTATTATTTATACACTATCAACTGATATGTTATTCGTGCCAACATGCACTAAAATCTAATCATAGTTTTTCTTTATTTTAGAAATTCTACTGGTTAACCTCTCAATGGTTGTTCCTCGGTAAAAAATAACATCCAAATCATCAGATAAATGCGCTTTCAAGCGTTTCAAGCTTCAATCTCCAATCAAAAAAATATTCATTGTGACACAGGTAAATATTCTAAACTGATTTCCTTATAACAAACGATTAATAGCAATAAATATCTGAATAATTTGCACACAGATAAGCTAATCCAAGATCAAATAGAGCAAAGTCAATACAATACTGAGATATTTCCAAATTTTACTAGCTACCAAATCTATTGTACTACACTTTCTATTGTAAGGCAATAAATAACTAGTCACTAAAAACATTTCTATACAATGTAATCAAAGAAATGTATTTCTTAATTATTTTTTATACAATTGAAAGTAAAATTTACTGCAAGTAAATAAAATGACAAAAGCACTAGTAAAATTCCTCTCACAATTTAACCCTAATTAACACTATAATTAAACAGAAAATTATGGCAAACAATCAATGAGAAATAAATATTTAAGGCTATGCAATTAAATTTAGATACACTTATTACATGAAAAAACAAAATATCAAATAACACTAATCAAACTCCTCGTTTACACTTAACCCTAATTAGTGCGTTTACTATTAACCCTAATTAATACTACCTTAAAAAAACAATAGTTTTAAGTAAACGAAAAAAATTATAACAAATTTTCTTAAAGAGATTAAATAAGAAAATAAATAAAAATAAAGCCTGTAAGAGTTTACTTCAAAGTGAATCACTCGCTGACAATTGTTAATCCTTCTTTCCTCTTGAAACAAAGAATGAATACTAATGAAACGACGCACTCACTAACAGAATGATTAACACGTTATGATGACGATAACAAAATGCGAATTCCTTTTATAACCTCGGTAGGACAACTTCGTCACTTTTGGCAGCGTGCCAAATTTCGACTTACGACGGGGAGTAAATTCACCGGGTGGGTCCTTTCAGCTTAGAGCCAGATCCCACCAAACTGCTTTATCGCGCTTTTTGAGTGGCCATACTAGAGCCCTCATTTTTCGGCAGGGTGAAAAAATATATCCTGAGTGCCATTGGTGTTTAGCAGACATGGCCTCCCCTGCCCATATTTTGTTTTGTTTGGGTTTTAACAAGGAAGAAGTCCTCTTGGTCCCTCAACTGTTTTTAGACATTTTCGGATTCACGGGGATTGTCTAGCCCTGGTAGATGATTCTGTAGGAACAGGTTGAGAGTAACGCAACTCATTATCGCAAGTCATTGTGGTTCAAACGTAACTAAATATTATAAATAATTGTTAATGTTTTGTATTTGTTTAATTGTTATAATTGTTCATGTTTGTTTTTGAAGTAATTGCAGCAAAAATATTTTATATGTTATTTTGTATTAAATGAAACTGTTTTTCTGCTGCTGCATCTGGCGACGAAGGATAATGTTGTAAATATAAATAGAACGAGTGAGATGCTCGCTGTTATTTGGAATTGATTTGTTTGATTGTTTGATTTTAATTTCTTTCAAACACTTTCAGTCGTTGGTCGTAATATCCAAAAATAAGAAATGTTTTTATCTGCACTTACAATCTGCACGTTTACAATCCGCACTTTAAAACGCAGAGTCATACGCCGATAATTCCTAGTTTAGTAACAACAACTAAACGCAAATAGGATCAATCGATTACCAGTGATTGTAAAATAATTTTTTTATATTTGGTGAATGTTATGGTGCATGTGTGGTTATACAAGATTTTAGAAACAAACATTTATTTTACATTTTTCAAATATTTAACAATAACGCTAGTACAAAAATTCGAGAACACTAGGTAAGAATTAGGAAGGGATTCTTTCTGGTTATATGCAGACTTTGTTTAGTACGTCAAATACAAGGGGGGGGGGTGGAGGGGTTAGGAAAAGCATTTCATGCTGATTAGTTGCTTTCAAGCATCACGTTTTCACTACCAAACGGAGTTTTAATATATATCACCAAATACAGTCAGTCATTTTCTAATGTTGGGTAGAGACGCATAATCCAAGCCTTTTTGAATAGCAAATATTCTTACTATTGTTATTTTTAAACATTTTTCCAAATAACTGTTATTTTAATCACACTTTTAACTAAAAAGTATTAATAATAATTTTTAAAAAATTATAATCAGTATTTCATTTATTAATTTAAGTAAAGTGGGATTGACTTAATTTATCTATTTAAGCTAAAGTTTTAGTTTTGATTTTCTTTCAAAACCACTTATTTAATTTACTTATTGGAGTAAAGTATTTTCTTAAAAAGAAATAAAGTGTCATTTCTTTTAAATTTTCACTTTAGTTCTATATTCTGCCAATGGATGTCACCTACTGAAAGAATGCCAATAAAAGGTCACAATACTGGCGCAAGTCACTGAAGAAGGAACATCAGGAACATTTTACTCAATATTTATATATATATATATATATATATATATATATATATATATATATAATTATATATTAATTCTAATTTCAATTTAATTAATTTCCAAGATTTTATCTTAATTTGGTCCATAATAACTTTATTCTAAAATATTCTCTTATTTCTTGATCCAATTCCACTTTCTCTACTTAATTAATTCAAGAGAAGCTTTATAAAATTGCTGAATCGACTAAACGCCGATACTTTCACACGCTCGGCGTGAAGGGGTAAAAAACTCTCCAGTAAGCACATTCTTTTTAAAAGATCCCTGTGTTTCCTTTACATGTGATTGGCATTCGTCAGAAATCCCTAGCAGAATCTTAATAATATATTACCACTATAAAATAATATTTTCCATATCCATATCTCATGTTATATAAGACGAGGGATAATTTATTTCTCTCTTTCTTCCCCACTTCTGTTTTTGCAACGCGCTGTGGCGGACGCACAATGTCCGCGTCTTTGCTTGTAAATAATAATGCTTTCCCGATGGATTAAAAAGAATTTAAAAATGTAAAAAGTCTCTTCACTGTCTTCAAACTGCATTCTGCTTCACAACAAATAACACAAGAAACCTTTTTTATTTTTCATATATTGATAAAATCTGGTCTTTCAGGAATAGGAATCTCTTAGATAGTATACCTTTACTGTCATTAAATTCAATCGAATTAAATTATTAACTGATTTAAATTTTGGCTTGAATAGCTTTCAATTTTTAAAATCTGTATGGACACCATAAATATGGATAATATTATCGTATTTAACTCACCAGGTTTATTAAAGTTTTCTTAATATTTTGTAAAAAACCAACTTTGGAATTATTTAACTTATATCTATACTTATAATAAAGCTCAATGTGTGTGTGTGTGTTGTGTTGGCGCTCTACAGGCACAACCATTCAATCTACAGCTACCAAATTTGGCACGTGTATACCTTGGAGGCCGGGAAAGTGCATCTGGGGATTATTTTTACGAATTTTTAATTAGAATTTTGTTTATTTAAAAATTAAGCGAAATTTTGGCGTGTTTCTGCTATAACTTCCGAAAATATTACCGCACAAAAAAGATTTTTACATGAAGTTAAAGATCAATATTTTATCTTTTAAATGATACCAATGTTTTAAACTTAAAGTTAATTTTCTATTTTAATGAATTTTTAAATAAATATTTTAACTATATTTTTCAACAATTTTTTTCGTGCAAAATAAAAATAAAATTTAAGCTGCACGAGCACGTTTCGCATTCATGGGAAAAAATTAGCTTTTTTCAAAGTGTTGCCATCACATTGATTAAAGCTCCAATTAAAAATAAATTAAATCTTTTTGGAAATGAAATCTGCAAAAATATAATTTTTGGCACGAATCTGTAGGAAATAAAACAAATATGAAATATTATTTTTCTAAAAAATAAATTCAAGAAAAATTATTTTATGATCTTTTACACTCTTTATATTATTAATCCAATAAATCAGTTTTATTTTCAGGCAAGTTTTGTTTAATATGAACAGGATATCCATTCAAATCAGGGCCCCACAGCTAATTTGTAAACCTTTAGTAAGACACAGATCTGCTAAAATGGTCTAAATGGAAAATGATTATATTTTATGTAACTTGATTCAATAAATGCTCTAATAAATAACGAATTTTTGATTTTACATAAAGCTTCTGCTGTGGAAATCACGATAAACAAAATGTTCTTGAAACACTAATATTTTAAATAAAAAGAGTTAATTTCCAACCAACTAAATCAATCACTTAAACTGACTGATTTATGAAAATTTGAATATCACTATTCAATAAAAAAAAAAGGATAATTTTAGATTTTCCATCAATCGTTTCAAAGAGAATACGCCAATCAGCGCGCAGGTTTCTCAAGATTAATTGACCTAAGATTATGAAAATGCTCAGTTTTTCTAAATTTTTAACATTAAAAACTTCATAAATAAGTCTTAATTGATCGTGGAAAATAGAAACATTCATTCATTTATTTAAAATTTGGTGTGTCCAGAATATTTTTCAGAATATGATACCTTACTGCATTAAATTTAGACTTCATAATTTTTGAAATATATTTATAGGCCGGAACAAAATATTATTATTGATTTCATTTCAATCCTTTTGAAAGCAAAACTAAAAACTGAATTTTTATGCTGAATCTGAGAAATTTTTGTTGAATTATTCTTTGAGATATTACATTAGTTCACATAAGACAAATACCGAGTGATTCTGTTTGCAATACTTACATTCAATAATAATAATAATAAATAAATAACAATAAAGATGATAAATAAAATAAAACGCTTGGTTTTATTAAAAAATATCTTTATATTAATTGCAATTTCATCATTTCCACTTTAAATTAAAGTTGAAGTTTTACCGGAAATGACAACAAATTAGCAAAATATATATAGTAAATTGAACAAAACGATCTAAACAACAGTATAAGTTTGGTATGACTACCAAAATTTGAAGATTAAAAATAATTTTGTTTGAGAATGTATTAAGAGACCAGTTACTTAAAATATTTGATTGAAAATTGTAGCAAGCGGTAATACTGGTGAACAGGCTGGTCGTCAAAGGCGGCTAGTATTAAATATGTTTAAACTAAGTTTACGTGCTGCGTGAGTTATGTATCTCATAGACTCAGATTAATTTTTACACTCTTAAGGAATAAACAAGCCATAGATAGTGTCATTTCTACTAGTGGCGGATTTTGACAACATGAGGCCACAGGCGCTAAATTATTTTGAAGACCCCTTCTAGGTAAATTCTATTTATACGAAGAAAGTAACATAAATTAAATTTATTTTAGTTTTTAATTTTAACTTTGCGCTGACTTTTCAGCAATTTCTATATTACATGTATATGTCAAACAAATGAAAAAAGTTGCACATTTTTTATTAAAAAAATTGTTAACATAAAAGAAAAAAAATGACAGTTTTATTCAGTAACTATTAGGAGAAAATATTCTTATTTACATACCTTCCAAATTTTGAATTCGTATAAATAGTGTCGACATCCTTTGACCAAAGAATTGAGTTGTATTTTCTATTAATAATGCAGATATTATATATGTATATATAAAATTATCTCCTCCAAATTTTTTAAAATAATACATGGAATTTTTAAAAAAAAAATCTTAAAAATAGTATCTAGTTGAAACTCTACAAAACAGATCATTAAAAACTTCATCTAAAAAGTCCTCTTCACTCTTTCATCTAAAAAGTCCTGTTTTTAAAAGGTATGATATAAATTATTAAAAAAAAAGGCATTGAGCTCCAAAATATTATAAACGAAACAAAAATCTATCACAAAACACACATATATTTAAATTCAATTTATTCACATATTTTCTGATATAGAAAGTAAAATTAATGTGTATTTTTGGAGAGTGATGATAAAAATTATAATACTAAATAATAACAAGAAATTATATTTTTCTAGGAAGGACAAAAATATATATTAAGTAGTATTAAAATGATAAATGGTAATGAAAGAAACATACTCCAAAAATAAAGGAAATAAAATTTCTGAGTAACAAGTACTGAAAGCCATAAAAAATTTTAAATATCATTTTTCTTGCTTTTAATTTGGAGAATTTGTGGATAAGTTTTTCATAATTTAATTCCTGTACTACCTCATTTTCATTGAATAATAGTGTAAGCTCATTTAAATGCGGTTGACTCGTATTTCATAAATAGTTCTTGATGCGTTTTAAAACCGAAAATGACCTCTCTCCACTTGTATTGCAAATTGGCATGATGAGGAACATTCTTAAAATTGTTTCCACGTTGGGAAATGTTGATTGTAGGCCATCCACAATCAATCTATTCATATCAGTTGAGTTTGAATTTTTTTCGTTTTTTTTTACATATTTAATAAAATGTTGTAATTCATCTTTGAAATAATGCATTTCAATATCATCACCATATTTTGTAGTTAAGTTCGTTATGCAAATGTGAAAAGCTTTTTCTTCTAAGTTGCCGTCAAAAAGATTTGAAAATCATTTACAATACTGTTACATATAGTGCTCCTTTGAGAAATTTCAGAAATAAGAGTATCATTTATAACATTATGAACATTAATTATGCATGATTGTTTTTCGTCGAAGCAAGCTTCTTCTCTTTTCTTTTCATCAAAGTGGTACTTTCTCTTCCTTTTTCTACTTTCTTTATATTTCCTATTATCAGTAATCTGATTGGCTTCAGTTTCAATATCTTGGAAGTTTTTCTTAACTTCCAATATGAAATCTGATAAGGATTTAAGGAGAGATGAGCCTTTTAGTAAATTTGCTTGCATATCTTGCAGATATTTGCTAGCACAATTTATTCTTTGCAAAAGTTTATTCCAAATCACAGTCAGTAATGCAGTTTCATACTCATCAAATTTCTTTGTAGGTGTTTTATCTTTTAATTTATATATTGATTTTTAATATACATTATTATTTATTTCAATTAAAGTATTTTTAATTTGTTTATAATTCCGCTTCAACGCTGCTACTGTATCGGATCTGGCAGACCATCTGGTATCACTTACTCTTTTGTGATCACTGTCGTGAGCTGGAGGTGGGGTCTTTTCCTGGAACGTGGGTCAGTGTGTAAAAGATTTTCCCTGTGCATGTCCGAATCCTTGTTCCTTAGCTTTAATTAAGCAGATCGTATCGATTGTTACTTTCTATCGTGATCCAGAACCTATAATCGAAAAATCACCAGTAAAATCATATCAAGGATTTGAATCATTCTCTTTGAAGAGTATTGATTACTGGTATTTGTGACTTTCTGATATTGCTTATATAATAACCATTCGTTAAATATTAGTCATCCCTAATGATGGGTTGACGTCGTTCATTTTTTGGATTTGGATCGGAATGCCTAAACTTCTTTATTAATAATGTTTTTACTATTTACATTTCAATATTATTATCAATTTTTACTAATAACATAATTATAGAAAGATTAATTAAATTAATATTTTATGTTAATTAGTTTCAATAAAGAATTTCTATCAAAATTGATAGAAATAATCTATAATTAAAAATACTGTGAAAATAATTAAAATCATGTTCTTTCTGCAATAGAGATTATGTAATTTGATGCTACTATGGGAGAATTTCCAGTATTTTAACGAGACATTCGTCATTTTTGGCTTGTATTATCTGGTTTTGGGCCTTCCTATAATTTTTTTTATTTGCTGGAACTGTTTGCTATTTTTATTAAAGCATTTTTATATGCTATTTTTATTATTGCAGCTCAAATTTCTAATTGAAAATCAAATTTCTGATTCTACCTCTATTCCTTAAACATGTCTTGATCATCATCCAGAAATTTTAAATGTTAATAACTTCATTGATAAAGTGTAAATTTTCATTGGCTTACCTGCCAAATGAACCTTTCTATTAAAATTGAAACACAACTTAGAGCTTATTTTAACAAGACAAGGCACCTGTCTATAAACTGAAACGACGCAGGTCCGTATTCAAATGTCGTGATCGCTGTTTTAATTTTTTCTGCTTCATAAATAATGTTTTCGAGAATTTTTTTTTTTTTTTACAGAATTCAAGATTTGTTTCAATTTTATTCTTGTTTCCAAATCTAGATATTCTTTCGAAGAACTTCCGATTTTTAGCTTATACACTTTCAAGTGCTCCAAGTCAAAATTATATACATTCATTTCGTAACTTATAACATATATATATGTGCTGATTCCCGATTTCCCTAAATTTATTAATAATATTTTGTGAAATCAATTAATTTTATTTTATCAAGATTTCAAGATTTAATTAAAGAAATGATTTTTGTGGTTGTAATTTTGAATTTAGAAAAAACAACAACATTACAACTGTTTTGCTTTTTTTAAAAAAACTCAAATTTATGTCAAAAAAGCAATTCAGTCATTTTTAGAATAATATGCCTTTTTCTGTTTTCCAATTTATGTTTCGTTAGATGTGAATATTATTTGAATTCGTCAATTCTTTTATTGGCTCAAAAATGAAACAATGTTTCTCAAATTGATCAATGAAGCAATTCAAATAACTTTCTGTTCATTAACTTAAGAAGATTTCTTTGGAAACTCGCATTTCGTTTACACTTAGTTTAATTTTTGTGAATGTAATATTGCGCTTTCTAGTAGGATTTCATCATATTTCTTAAGGTCGAATGTTACATGCGAAAGGTGAGCATAGAAAATATATCTGTAGAATTGAGTTGTTTCTTGATGGGTTTACCAAGTGTAAAATAGGCAATTGAAAATATATGATTCTGAGCTTTCCGTAGTGCAAGAGTTCTAAAAAGGTTCTGGTTTGCTTTAAAAAAATACATAAAAATATTAAATTATAGAAAAGTAGAATGAAAAGCAAAAATAAAATGATTTCGACTTATAATTATTATTGGGGTATTATAATATTATATGTAAAAATGGTGCGAGTAAAACTGCGATGCTAATTTCAAATGCCGCTTCTGATTTCTATTATATATCCTGACTAATATAATTTTGAATTTAATACGTAATAAAAAAGTACATCTGTTAAAAAAATATCCATTATTTTTGATAGCCAATGAGTACTGCAAAATTTCCAATAAATATTTAAACATGAAGTATATCTGATAGAGTAAGAATTGCGGCAGTTATAAAATGTTTGACAAATTAGTATCTGCTGTCAGTTGCATTTATTTATCACTTCACGCAACAACAGGATTATTTCGGGACGGAATATTAAGCCATGTTCTGATGATGAGAATGAAATCTTCAACAACGGGTGGGCGTATAAGTGGATTTTTATCAAGCATGGAAATTTGGGGACCATTTATAAAAATTGGATGCTTATATCCCGCTATTTAGATTGTGGGTATTTCCATCTGAGTAATAAATTTGAATTTTAGCTCGTTTCCTCTTTAAATTTTTGATAATCCAAATTATTCATCAAACGCACAAATTTTTGATTTGTGGGGAAATAGGACTGATCTAAAGAGAGTATTTTTCCAGCTATTTTCCGTCAAAATACTTTCTACCTATTCTGTAGATTTGTTATCTAAGTTTATCTATACAGCTGTTAATAGAAAGAAAGAGTGGTGCAGATGATAGCTTAATGTATCAGATGGAAGTATGGTGTCATAACAGACATGCCCACCTGATTATAAGCAATCTGTAAAATTGGCTTGAAAAAAGAATACTGACAGCGGTGATAAGGAAAAAACCGTTGGATGAACCAACGCAATAGATGATTTATCAAGGCACGCAGAAAAGTAAAGCGTAAAATATCCCAAGGCGGAAAGCAAAATGAATCGACTGTTTTGATGGTGACGTTTGAAAGGTCCGAGTCAAGCAAGACTCATTTGGGTCTCTCACTGAATGGGAAAATGCGAGAGTGACGTGCATCATATAATCTACGAAGACCAACTGGGAGCTTCAGGTGACAAATGGAGTGATTCGGGGCAGACTTTGTGAGGGTATAATAAAAAGGAGATAATTTCTGCCGCCTTAAATGGAGGTACTTGATGACAGATAAATTCTCAACTGGAGAAGTTCGAAAAGCCCCGGAGCAGATACACTGCGATGGATGGTATCCAGCCGCTGCAAAACATTAGAGCATGCACCATGTAGCCGTATTCAATGACTGTTTGGTAAATGCGGAGTAGGGAGGTTCAATCGGCATCCCATGATGTCTTGGAAAACACTTTTAAAATTTCTAATGATTTCTCACTGTTTCCGCAGGTGTAAGATATGTGGAAGGAATGTAAGCTTCCGATCGAGAATCACTCCCCAAAACCATATTTCATTCACTACTTCAATAGGTCTGTTTCTAGTGTGAATACTAGGATTTTGGTGAATGTTTCTTTTCTGGCGGAAATGTTCGCATAGCCTCTTCTCCATTCAGATTGTATGTCCATTGTTATGGCACAAAGCTATCAATTTGTTCAGGGCGTTTTGTAATTGTCGTCCAATAAGGCGTATATTGCTCCCTTGACATGGCATGAAATTTAAATCCTCAGATTGCCAACATAATGACTAGCAAGTACAAATGAAGGTAAATGAGTTAAATTTTATTAAAATGAACAATAAAAAGAGTAACTCTGAGGACACTTCCTTGCGTAGCTCCCGCAGCTTTAATAAAATGATTAGAATAAAAATTATCTAAAGGAATTCTAAAAGTCTGATGTGACAAATTTTTTTGTAAAAATATGGGCAAGTTTTCCTGTAATTAAAGTTAAATATGTTTGAAAGTATTCCGTAGCGCCATGCATGATCTCAATGGTCATGGTATGCTTTCTCAATATCGAAAAATATGGTGACAAGGTTGTTCCTCTTGACAAATGAATTGCATATTTCGATAATCCAGTAATACGAGCTTATCGAAAGTAGATTGACCTGTATGGAAATCACTCTGCAACAGGGAGATGCATCCTTGTTTCTCCAATTCGAAGATTAGATAAGCATTGATCATGCACTCGAACGTCTTACAAAGGCAATCTGCTAGAGTAATCGGTCTATAGTTCAGAGAAATAGATGGTTCTTTGCTAAGTTTCAATACTGGAATCACAATAGATTCGCGCTATTGTGAAGTGTATTTCTGCTTAGTCCAGATTCTGTTAAATAGGAGCAACAGATTGGAAAGGGAAGTTGTATTGAAATGGTGAAGTCAGTTGTATGTGATTCATATGGTCCAGGACTGATATCTTGGGCTTGAAATAATGTCATTTCCTTTTCAATCATCCTGAATTCACATTATATGGAAAGGTACTTCGGGCATTAAAATGCAGAGGCAACCGTTACGCGCGATTTTGAATGGCCAGAAAAGTAGGACTATAAGAATCGTTGTGGAAACTTGTGCGAATTCTTGTTCAAGAATATTAGCAACATTTAATATGGAGGAATGCATCATATTTCCTGTATTTAAAACATGAAGGAAAGATTCTCTATAAATCCCATTAGCAGCCTTTACCTTTTTCCATAAAAGTTTGCTGGATGTATAGGATGTGACGGATGATACAAAATTAATCTATGATTCCCTATGGCTAAGACGGCAAAAGCGACGAGAAAGAGCTTGTCACGTTTAAAAGCAGCAAGATTTTTTTGCTGTAGGGTACTTTCGAAATACAGTGAGAAAGTAAACAGTCATGATTTATTTAACATTATTGACACATAATATAAAGCAGATACATATATTTTTTTACTTATTTAAGTAGAATCGAACAATTTGCAAACATTCAATTAAAATGAAATATATAAAGAAAGAAATCAACTTAAACCTAAGGTCATCAAATTTTAGGTGTCAAAAAAAAAAAAAAAAGCAAACACTCATGACTTTCTTCTTCAAATGTTTTAATTTTATGGATATAACCCTTTTTTTCTTAAAGGATCTTGATATAAGTTAAAGTTTTATATTCTGTCTGAATTTATGTAAATTTCTAGCAAAATCTGAAAGATTTTGCGGCGGGGAAACAAACAGCATTAGAAACGAGAAAATTAATAATTAACTTGAAGGAAAATGGTAAATCCTTACTGAAATAGAAAAAATTGTTAAAAGAAGCCACTGCACAGCGATGAAAATTCTTGACAAATATTCCAAATGCAGACAAAGATGAAATAAACAGAAACCTCAGACGAAATAAATAGAAACCTCTTTTCATTACAATTAATCGAAAGTATAGGAGAAAAAGTATTGTGGCGATGCAAATATTTGTCAATGCATTCTATGAAAACGTAATTTTAAAATAGTGGATGTGATAATTAATATGAAAACCGACATTCAAGATATGTTGCCCAACTGGCAACGGTGTATATGGACGGCCGTCAATTACATCAGTAGTGGAAATTATGGCGAAAGTGCATTATTTTAGAGTTAGTCGAAGCGGGCTGTTATTCTGTTTACAATATCTCGGATATGACTGTAACTAACGATGAAAAACAATCTCAGGCACATTGACAAAGTGCTTAATGAATAAACAAAATATTATTTGTAGGTTACACTTTAAATTTAAATACACAGTAAGATAGATTAAAAGTTTTGCTTCCGTGCAGTGAAACGAAATGTCCACGAACACTCAAATCAAAATTAATCATTCAATTCGGTTTGGAATAAATAGCCATCCACTAACAGAAAAAAAGAATGCAGTCAAATACAAGATAAACAAATTCTAAAAGAAAATACCAGCAATAGACTCCAAATGAAATGAGAATATTACGAGTCAGCATAATTAAAACAAAACAAAACAAAAAAGAAACTGCCGAGATCAGCTCGTTAACCTTTGTTAAAATTTAGCAAAAAAAAAAAAAAAAAAAAAAGTAAATAAAATGTAAAGTTTACGATCCCCCAAACAATTTTTATTCGTGCTTTACTTTATTCATACACTGATAAATCAGTCAATTTAAACAAATAAACGAAACAAAACAAAAACTGTCTCCGTTGCAAGACGACAAAGCAAAAGTTGTGACTTCGCATCCTATAATGATGCAGATCAAAAGGGCGGACACCGCTCAGCGTTTCATTTGGTGATAGATTATCATATATACAATCTAGAAGATGTGCCAGTCTAGATTGGCAGTTATTCTATTAATAATATCTCAGATATGATTATCACAGTTTAACTTACGAAAGTTGTAGAAAATTTCACTCACGTTGGCTTCTCGCCGATTAACTAACGAAAGTTGTAATAGAAAATCTCATGCATATTGGCAGAATGCTTAAGAAATTTAAAAAAAAATATTAATTGTTGTACAATTTAGATGCAAATATTTATTACCATTAAAAGTTTTTCTCCTTAGAAGGAGATCTTCTTTATTCATGAATCATTAGAACAAAAATAATTACTAAAATCGCTTTGAAACAAATAGTGAACCTTTAAAGAAATAAATCAGACCTGACACTGCTTAAGACTTAAAATGTCGAAATTCATAAAATAATGAATTTTATCAAACATAAACATCGCGGTGTAAAATAAGTATGATTAAATAAGCAATAAAATGAATAAATTTATACAAAAAGTGCTTGAGATATTAAAAATATTTTTGAATTATTATATAAAAGAAAATTAATTGATCCAAGAATGATAAAATTCGATTTCGAAAACGCTGAAATTTGCGTTTCCTCGGAAATACTTACTACTTACAATTACTTACTACTTACAATAAATAAATAAAATAATAATAAGAGCAAAAATATTTTCACTCCTTTGCTGAAATCCAACATAAAATGTAAAGTTTAATATCCCATAACTACATAATGTTCAGAAACGTTCAAACGAAAGTTTAAATTAAATTTAATTCATTAAGATGGTATTGAAAGGAAAAAAAAATACTTTACGGAATATAAAAGAAAAGTAGAAAAGAAAAATAACTCAGTGCTCATTCACAAACATTTCTGCATTCATTATTCGTAAGCAGAAAAAAAAAAAAAAAAAAAAAAAAAAAACCGCCAAAACAGAAATTGACTAGACGTCAATATTTACAGATAAATCTTATATAAAGACAATAATTTTCATTGATGATTTCTTTAATAAAGCGTAATAAAATCCAATTCTTCGAATTTACAATGATTATTTGTAAAAGTTAAAGGACAAGTAAATTAAGCATTTATCAAAAGTACTTTGTGTTTCAGTTTTATAGTAGTTAACGCACATAGATATTTGTTTCCTAATATTTCTTAGAAATCACAATTTTTGTGACAAGAAATTTGTTTTGTTGGCTTCTGAATTAAGCAACATAATAAGATGCAGATATAAACTACTCATTTTAACAGTGCTTTACTAATAACAAAACGGCGAAATCAAGGACAAAATATTCATTTTTCGTGTCATTTTGTTTCCAGTCATAATTCTTTATTTTTAATCTGTCGAATAATAATCAAAAAGTTACTGCCAATCTTAAAAAAGAAAGCAAAAACTTTTTCAAAAATAGCAAGACACATCTATAATTATTATAATATTTGTGATCTACATTTACATTAATTATTTATATTTTATGCCGTTACATTTATTCACCTAGCAATAACAAGCGTTACGTTCGAAAGTTAGAAACAAGTTAACATTCAAATAATAACAAAATTTGTAGAAAAATATTAAATGCCAGTCTTTGAAGCTTAATGGTGACTTCAGAATTCTACCAGTTCGGGATTGTCTCAAAGCTGATTTGGGTTTGGGTTTATTGACACAAGAGCCATTCGTCAACTATACTGCGTCAGATTAATTGCCATATTTCTGTCTATATAAAATGCCAAAACCATTATTAGTTAAATAAATCGAAGGTTAAAATACTTGTAAATGTTCTTGAAATGACGGTGAAATCAATATTAAACTAAAGGCCTGGTATAAAAGGAGCAAAGCTGATTTGATTTTGGATTGCGTCACCATTGAATCGGAACTGGGGTAGGGGGACAATTTGGAGTCTCTTTGTTCAGTAAGTGGTTGTCTTAGAATATATTCAGGCTTCAATAAATCTTAAGTGATATTTACGTCTTTTTTCTTTACCCTAAGAGTAAAATACTTAGTGAACAATGATTAACAGAACATCCATCTTTAAATAGAGGTCCAAACTCTGTCAGTGCGAAGAAAAACGTGAGAAGAGGATCTTAAATCTTTATGTTCAAATATTTTGAGAATATCTTTTTGTTGCGTCTCTCTAAGCCTGCTTAATCCCATACAAGTTTGGAAGTTATTTTAAAAAGTAATAGGTGGTTTATGATTTATTTTGGAATCAAAGAATTCTCCAGTGCATTTGATATTTTCTCTATGTAACATTTCTGGTATTTTATAGGTTATATCATCCTGGATTGCCGTTCGTAGGCTTAAAAGAACCGTTGGTAATATGCCATTCCAACTTATAGGCTTTTAAAGTAGCTTTAACTGATCTATGGAGTCGTTCTAAGTTGCTATTGCACTGCGGGTGGTAGGCTGTAGTATGTAAAAGCCTAATGCCACAGATTCTTGGCAGGGTTTTAAATGTTATCAAATGTAAGTTGACCACCCCTATCGGTAATTAAGTGTAAAGAAATTCCAAATATCCTTATCCAATTGCTGTAGATAGCTTTTGCTACTGTATCTTCCGAGCTGTACAGTAGCAAAATAGCTTGCCAAGCTCTTTCTAGAAAATAGCTTCCATCCAATTTGCTTACTGATCTATACAAGTGAGGCAATAAGTATCACGATTTGACAGTGACAATAGACCAATAATATCAATATGTACCTTTCTGATGGCTTTTGATACTCTTCTAATATTCATTTAGTGTGATAAGATATTTTCTATTTTTGACAAGGAACACAAGGTTTCGTCCAAAGTTGGATATCTTTCTTCATATTAAAATATTTCCCTATAATAACTTTTAGGTACATAAAGTATATAACTGTTGAGTGCTGTGTTGAAGTATCCCAAACTAATTTCTTTTCAAATGGAAATGAATATTTTTTAAAACTCAAACTTGTTGATTTTGGCAATGTCTCAAATTCATCATTTTGCTCTTGTTCTTTGGCAATTTGATCGTAATTAATTATGACGATTTCTTCGATTTTCGACAGTATATTTACCATTACATAATTTTCTCCTTGTTATGTATTGAACATCTGTTGTAAATTCTAAAATATATTAAAGTTGCCTAATTTGCTTCAGACATGCTTTTTCGGACTTTTGTAAAAATGCATAGATTAAGGGATTGTTTTCAGTATACAGTCTTCCTCTAGCAAATGTCCGAGATATTTTTAGATAGATAAATTTCGAGAAGTTCACGATCATATGTACTGTAATTCTATTGCGTGGAAAAAAACTCTGACCGGTTTCGATTATCAAATAGTTGTAAAACTGATCCCATCTGTACACAAAGAAAAAGATAATTCTGGATTTGGATGAGACAAAAAACAATATTTGCTAAATAATCTTTACATTTTTTTAAAATTGTGCAATATCTTGATCCATCCAATTTATTTTGTGATTATCTCGTTTTCTTGTGCCTTTTAAGTATTCATGTAGAATAGCTTAAGTGCTAGAGCGGTGTTTTTCAAAAAATGACGGTAAAAACGAATCATTCCAAGAAAAATTCGAAGTTTATGAATCGTTTTGGGTCATTTAAATTTTAGAATAGCTTCAACCGTTGTAGAAATCGATTTTGATCCCTCACTTGTAATTAGAATACGTAAAAAATTCCAACATTAACTCCAAAAACAGATTCAGAAATATTGTGGTGAATGGTGGTAATGATGGAGGTATCTTGTTGCGACATTGAATGACTTAAAGAACTCCATGACGCTTCATGTGCGGAGCATCACAACTGATCAGTTACGATCTGCTGTTGAACACACTGCCCATCGACTTGAAATTTTGCAGGTGAATGAGGGTGGTCACATGGTCATCTTTACTTACATCATCATGGACATGGACATGATTAATAACTGCTCCTCTTGTGCAATTTCGTCCTAATCTTGTTTCTGCAAACTGAACTGTTTTTTTTTTTTTTTCTCAAACAACGTTCTGTTATTTTTTCCTTACCTTTACTTAATGTGGTTCGATGACAAGGAATCAGAAACTAGTCAATAAATGTTTATATTGTTTCTGTATTCCGTTTTGATCGTTGATTGTGTTAAAATTAATGTTTTTCCTGAAAAACGCGTCCTCTGGTAAACATTTTGGAACTAAATTTTTTTTTTAAAATTGCGTGAGCTCATCTCTTGTACAGTCTACATACCAAATTTCGTGGCAATCCGTCCACCCGTTTGTGTTATATGATGCTGTTTAAAGGGGAAGTTTAATTATAACCACCCTGTATATAAATTTGTATAAAAATTTTCTGTATAAAGATAATTATTCTGTATTAACAGTATTTTTCATTTGCTATTTATTTTTCATGAACAGGGGGATTCAAATTAAAGTATTCCTGTTTGGGACATTCTGGCAAGAGAACCAGAATAAGTAACGCCTTCATATTTAGAGGATATACATTTCAAGCCATGGGAGATTGATTGATCTAATAAAATAAATTAGTTAAAAAGGCTGCTAGGTGAAATATGGCGGTGCGATCGCTTTAAGGTAATAAATATGAAACATTTCTCCAACAATATAGGACAGAATACGAGGTATCTGTAATTAACTCCCTTATAGCATTACTATCGCCCAAATTTCGCTAGTTAGATGGAAATTTGAATATTCGACATTGCGAGTTGTTGTGGAGAACAAAATGTGCATAATAGGTGAATAAACGGTTGTTCTTAACATATAAAAAGCTGGTGGTACATGTCCTGGTGATTTTTAGGCCAGGATGATGGTTCTCTCTTTGCCGGAACGTGCATTGCTACTAAAGTTATTTTACCAAAACAGCAATAATGCTTTGCTTATATCAAGGGCAGAAATCTTTGTGCACGGGTACAAAAACACCATGCGCTCTGCTGTGAACGGCCAAATGTTCGAAGAAACAGGCAACTTTGCTGTTAAAGCAGGCCGTGGACATAAAACACGGATACCCACAGTTGATTGAGGATGTCGCAACCTCTGTCGTTGAGCAAGCCAATTCGAACACAGCAGGGACGTCTAGTGCTCGCGCCGTATCAAGGCAACTGGAGTAGTTGCCATACACTACAGTTTGGATGTACATGTGGATAACATGTGAATCTGTAACTATGTGCGTGAGAAGTTCGTTTAAACTTTCTTGTCACGGATGGAGGCGGAGCAGAATTTGCCGCTGAACATCCTGTGGACCGATGAGATTCACTTTCACATGTGATAAATAGTGAAAACCCAAAACTGCCATATCTGGTCCACTGCGAATCCTCACCAGGCTCAACAAATGCGCTTGCATTCACCGCATGTTGCTGTTTGGGTCGGTTTCACTGCAACCTTTTCGATTGGGCAATTTTTTCTTTTAGGAAATCACTCCGCAGGGACCTACAACCTGTCCCATAACCACAGCGCATTATTGGGATATGTTGCAAACTTTTGTTGCAACATATCCCAATAATGAGGATGAACACCAACATCGAGGATGCCTCACTACAACAATATTCCAACAAGATCGTGCTCTTCCTCACGTAACACGAATGCTTCAACAATTACTCCGATGTCATTTTGCTGACGATCGCATTATTCGTCATGCATTTCCTACAAGATAGCCTCCACATTCTTCTGACCTAGCCACTTATGATTTTTGTCTTTAGGGTAACCTCGAAGATAAAGTTTATCGAGGAAACATAGGAAATCTGGCAGGATTTGAAGAACCAGATCCTTCTGCACATACGTAACATCGAACCCGATCTGTTACATGCTGTTATGAATCATGTTATAACACGGTGTAACATGTAAGCCCTGAAGCAAGGTGAGCACAATGTAAAACATCTTTGAAACTTTTGTTAGCTGTTTCTGCTGTCTTACGTTTATTACTATTATTGAAATTTCTGTAGTATTGAACATTTGTGTTGTGTAGTAAAGTTTATTAAATTTTTGCCTCGTATTCTGTCCTTTATTGCTGGTGTCATGTTTCATATTCATTACCTTAAACCGATCATAGCACCACATTTTACCTATCGGAATTTTTTGAACTAATTTATTTTATTGCACCAATCACTTTCCCGTTGCTTGAAATGTATATCCTCTAAAAATGAAGGCGTTCCGTCTGCTGGTTCTCTCGCCAGAGCGTCCCAAACAGGGATACTTTAATTTGAATCATCCTGTACATCGTAGTTCCAGGCTATAAATAAATTAAATTTTACTGTAATTCAAAAATTAATATTATTGTTATAATGCTAAATTACTTCTATAAATGATACAAATTAAAATATCTCTATTTAGACTGGGCTGGCCAAAAGTGTAGCTGACGTAACGCCTTCAT